>NQII01002192.1:351636-381434 GCA_002778355.1 Clitarchus hookeri | reverse complement strand
CCGTGGTAGTGTTTTGAAGAATATGTTGGTACGAAAAGAGTTTAGCGAGTTTTCCAGTCTCTGAGTGCGTTGTATATCCGAGTCAGTCCACGTGTGTGATAGAACCTATAACCTGCACGGTCCTCAGATCAACATTCATTTAGTTTGCGAGTGTCGGCATTAAACGTGGTATTGTGTACGAGGTAAATTATTTTTGGTTGTAGTGGCAGCAAGTGGACAAATGAGCTCGTATTACCTTATATTAGCATGTATCGTAATCACCTCCACGCAGCAGTGTGAGGCAAACTGCTCATAGTTCTGGGCAAAGACCCTGTACGCTGCGACCAGCGAACGACCGCCACCAGACGATAAGTCAGCCATGTTGATGCTCTCAGCCCGATGGCCAAAGAATGTATCTGTAAGCTTTAGGTACATGGCATTTGCAATTATTAGAGACTTGAAGAATTCGCGGATTCATTTTGGGACAGGCTAGAATTCAAAACGCGTGTGTTTATATAACTTTAGCCATTGGTCCACGCGGTGTTTGACGCNAGCATGTATCGTAATCATCACCCGCCTTCGCGGGGTGTTTGCCACCTCCACGCAGCAGTGTGAGGCAAACTGCTCATAGTTCTGGGCAAAGACCCTGCACACTGCGACCAGCGAACGACCGCCACCAGACGATAAGTCAGCCATGTTGATGCTCTCAGCCCGATGGCCAAAGAATGTATCTGTAAGCTTTAGGTACATGGCATTTGCAATTATTAGAGACTTGAAGAATTCGCGGATTCATTTTGGGACAGGCTAGAATTCAAAACGCGTGTGTTTATATAACTTTAGCCATTGGTCCACGCGGTGTTTGACGCCTCCTGGAGAACGCTGGCCCAATCATCGCCTTCCACTCTGACAGTAGATAACCAGTACACAGTTGACATTGGCATATCTGTACACACTACTGTAGAGTCTAGCCTGCAGGTCATTGAACTCGCGAATTTTTCAGGTCTCTAGTAATGATATAAGCAATTAGCAGGAGAGGTCAAATTTTTTTTCCGAACGTCTTTGTGCCTAGATACGTTTGAAAACACCGTGGCATCGTTATATTTTATAAGTAAGACGACACGTAATAGCCGACTCTTTATCGGTCATGAGTAGGGCCAGTGACTTTTCGCGTAAAAATCGGAGCGCACAGTAGACTTCAATACTCTATACACACCTCAGCTGTTGTTATACCTCCATTGGCTGCTGGTGCCGTGTTCGTCTTTGATCAAGCCACTCAGGACTAAGTAACTCCGACACTGAACCTTCTTGATTCGTGTCCAAACGGTTAACACGGGCCAGAACATCTTTAAGCCAATCAAAGAAGCTGGACGACCCGTAAGTGCTTTGGACTGTATCTTGTCTCGAAATATTTTCGCGAAATGTCACTGCCCCTAGTCATAAGCGTTTAGCTTAACTAAATGCTTCAGTTAAGTATTTTTATTATAGATTATTGTATACACGAGCCTTCTATGTTTTTGCAGGATAACAGGGATGGCCTACACACTAATTCAAACATGTATATATATATATATTAATACATACAAAAACAGCACACACAGACACACACACACGTGCCCGCGTAACCATGTTTCACCCGGGAACGAAATCAGAACCCAGCGCGCCATCTGACAGCCTTCTAACGAACTGCATCTTGGCAGTCGTCAGTGGAATACGGTGATCGTTTCTCTCCGTTAGAAGCAGAAAAGCCTATGAAGAATGTAAATATATTGGCAAATGAATGGCACTGAATTGCATGGTGCTCTAACACAAAATCTCGGAAAATATCCAGTCGCTTAATGAGTTGCTACCCACCGTCAATAACGGCAATGATATGTATCAGTTTTTTCCCCCTTATTCACTAAATATTAATTTTTAAGAATTAAATAATTTGTTTTGTGTCAGAATTTATATAACTTACCTATATTTTTGTTTTTCTAACTGGTGAGTGAAGCTGTAATGTACATATGTATTTGCTACGGGGGCATATTTAAAAAACACACACATCAATGAACATAATTTCATTCTCAGCCTATGGCTACTAGGCTATTACACAAGAATCACTACACACAAGTAATTATTCCTAGCTACCCGCAATTACGCAGTGATTCATGCTGATTCACAGTGAACTTATTACCGTGCGCACTAGAAGGAGGACCCCATGTTATCACGGTTAATCCTGGCCCTGAATGTGAATAACTTCTAATACCGGCCGGAAGGGCCTATGAAAGTCTCAGCATTCTTAATTAGAGACCGAGTTAATGATTAACCCAGGCAATATTTTGTACAAACTTGTGTTCTACTGGCATCGCCCATTCACTTTAATCCTAGCACCTTTGAATAAAACTGCTGCGAAATTTCTGCTTGCAGCTCACTACATTTTAAAGAAAACATCTACTCGATACCGACAATGACGTGTACAGAGAATTTAAAAAGTAGTTCCATTTTTAACATAATTTTAAAAGTTTACTTTTTCAACTGGTGGCAAGTGAAATAAGTTTTTTTTTTTGTAAATTATGGCGTAATAAAATGAAATTGACATATACCTTTACCCATTTTATAGCTTTCTGTCACTTTTGAATATAAACATTTCCATGGGAATAATGAACATATTGTATACATTTCACTACTCTCAAAAGTTAACGTCGTAGGCAGCAATAACAGATATTTATTAGTGGTTAATGCCTGTTGCGAGGACCTTAAAAAGTATTTTATTGTTACTACCGCGAATAGCCTACACTAGAAATATTATTGGTAATCTGTTGTTAAACACGTTGTTTAGGGTAGGCTATAGCAGTAGCCAAAACTACAAAAAAAAAAAATTCGCATTTTTAAAAAAAAGTTAGTATTGACATAACTTACGTTACGTTCTTTAGTTTGAAAAATGTTGGAACGAATAAATGAAGAAATTATTTTTCTATTGAAACCTGCTGTATCGGTAATTAACAATTTCAGGGATATGTAAAAATGTAATTTAGGCGTTTTAACGATTAAATTTGTTGTCTGGAACTGCACTAGAATTAGCATAACGCTTTGTAACATGTTTAATGTACCAATGCAATTGTATTAGTGTATGATGTTATTGGCAGCAGCTGTTTATGCGACTGCGATCTATTCGCGGTTTCTTCACACTTTTTTAATCGAACATTTGAAAACTCACCCCATGTATGACGTGTTTGGTTGTTTGATAAATTTGTGATGTATTACAAGCGTTTTATACTTCTGTTAGGATAAAAAACTATAATTTTTGGTTAAATTGAACTTTTACTTTTGATTTACTGGCGAATGGTAATAATTCATCATAAGTAGAGACCTGAAAAAATTCACGAACTCAACGACCTGTAGGCTATACTCTATTTTCGTGTGCAAAATCATGCAGATATCACTGTTCATTGGTTGCTTGTTGTATTAGCGGAAGACGGTGATTCGGTCTGCATTTTACTGTGTATTTATTATAGGCTCACAGTTGTCCAGGAGGTGTAATTTAACGGGTAGACCAATAGCATTAGTAATACAAACGTACGGGGTTTTGAATTCTAGCTTGTCCCGAAATTAAAACGCTAATTTTTCAGGTCTCTAGTGATAAGTAATACGAATAAATACATTGAGAAAATAGGTGTGTTGGTAATGCCTAATAACAAATAGTTCTTATGCAAAATATTACGTTTGTAACTGAGTGCGCACGAATGCTGTGCGTTGTCCCTTTGGTGTATTTTTATAGCCTTGGTGCAGCTTTGTTTGAATGAGGCGGAGGAATATCCTGAAAGTAGAACTTTAGCAGGGCTTCAGAAAAGTTGGAAGTAATCGAGAATGGATGACAGCCGATGCATCGTCTCTAGATGTGACGCCTGTCACAGTTTATTACAGGTTGAAGAGCTCGGGTGGAGCGGAGAGGTTTGTGCGGCTCTGAACATCAGAGCCGACGAAGGTGATGCGAGGTGAACATGCAGGATCACCTGAATGCAAGGGCGAGGAAATACGGGAGATCCCCGAGAAAACCCGCTAACCAGTGGTATCTTACGGAACGATTCCCACGTGCGAAGGCCAAATGGACATCCTGGGGGTCTTAAAATCACTGTGATTTTATCACAGCATGGAAACTAGCGTATACATGCTCGAAAAGTAACCTATCTCAGAAAAAAAAACAAGGGAAATTCACGTATCTCTTTTTAAAGGGTCAGAAGCCATTCACTTGTCATTTGAGAACAGAGAAACCGCATCGCCTGTGAGCATGAACAATCAGCAGTAAAACGCCTTTGCCTTGCATTGCTGGGAGTTGTATCTTGTTTTCAACACCNACCTGTGAGCATGAACAATCAGCAGTAAAACGCCTTTGCCTTGCATTGCTGGGAGTTGTATCTTGTTTTCAACACCGAGGCTGGCAGAACTTCGCACTACCTGGCACTTGAACTGCGCTGCACGAGTTTGCAATCCAGGTTTCATTACGATGATATTACACGCGTGGGCAATGTTCCGATCCGCAGAAAGAACACACACTTCAGACCACGCGCGGGGGACTTCTTTCAAGACATCGTGCACTTCAGGAACATCGTCTCGGAGCACTGCAACGCAACTAGGGAACGGCTGTTTCAGAGCGCCGTGCCTCAAGATGTTCGTGTCTTGACACGGACTAAAGNCACTGCAACGCAACTAGGGAACGGCTGTTTCAGAGCGCCGTGCCTCAAGATGTTCGTGTCTTGACACGGACTAAAGTACTCGACGAGCACGCATTGTGCAGGCTTGCCATCGTGTGCTGGGCGTGCGACGAGAAGACGATGTCGCGGTCAATGTTATCGGGCGGGGTTGGTAGCCTGCGATACATGCAACCCGCGAGCCCCCGTGGATATTGGAGCCCGGCTTGTAGCGACAGCGATTTGGACCTGGTCAGAGAGAAANCATGCAACCCGCGAGCCCCCGTGGATATTGGAGCCCGGCTTGTAGCGACAGCGATTTGGACCTGGTCAGAGAGAAAGAGAGACAGAGAGAGAGAGATAAAGGAAGACAGCAAGAGAGATTGCCCGTGGAAGGAAGGGAGCAGGAGAACAGAAGTGGCAAAGGGGCGAGAAGAGGAGGGAGAACGCGCACGGCGGTGGGATCTAAATCGCGCCAGATAAAAAGAGAAAGGCAGAGATTTTATACGTACGGGGGTGTATTTTTTTTTTTGCGAGAGTAAAAAAAAAAAGGAGGAAACAAGCGGAGTCGCACACATCTCTCACAAAAATGTGAAGCCTTTATCAGCCGAGTTGATAAAATGAGCGAGATAAAAATATATTTTACCGAGAACACCGCGAAGGGGAGGAAAAAAAAAATGAAATAAAATGTAACAAAAGCGGGTGAGCTATATCTGCATGTAATCGCATCANCGCGAAGGGGAGGAAAAAAAAAATGAAATAAAATGTAACAAAAGCGGGTGAGCTATATCTGCATGTAATCGCATCAAGAGCGTGAAGAAATGGGAAGCAGAAAGCGCTCATATCCCGGTCATTTGCGTGTAGCTTTCCGCCGTCGGCTCCTGGCAACCTGGCCTTTATCTTCGCGTTCGCGTTTTTCAACTTGCGTTAAGTGGCATNAGCTTTCCGCCGTCGGCTCCTGGCAACCTGGCCTTTATCTTCGCGTTCGCGTTTTTCAACTTGCGTTAAGTGGCATTTCAGTTAAAACAAATGGCATTGAATGTAAATAAGCGTAATTCTAAACTTGCGTTTTAAGAATAAAACAGCTCCTTATTTTTTAAGAAATTTTAGTCGATAGTGATACCTGCCGAACTAGTGCTTAAACAACATCGTACACTTTTTGAAATACCGTAAACCTGGGTTACTTTACACATACTGAGGTAAATTTTCACCACTCAAAATGTTTGTTTTGTGTGCCCGCGTTTTAAGGTATAGCTAATCCTGAAATAAATTTACAGTTCTTATTTCGGTTGCTGTGTGGCAAACAATTCATTATTTGATATTTTCTAGAAACACATTTCAAGTTGTACACCTTATACGGGCACTCTATAAAATTTTTTTTTAACCTAGTTTTTTTGTACGGAAACGAAAATTATTTCTTTGAGGCTGGTTTGTTCACACTAACACAATATTGCTTTAATTCAAAGAGAACTTCACAGAAGCATGTGCTTGCTGTTAACAAATATCCACTTTGTAAGTTTTTGTATTATAACGATACATTCCTTCATAGCAAAGAAATAAACATTCTTTGAGCTGATTTTGTTCACAGTAAGGAAATATTACTTCTTACCAAAGGTGACGGTTTAGTGATATTAAAGGCTTTCTGTCGTTCATTGTAGTTTTCAGTACGGTACTGTTGTCACGACGCAAACATTCACAAACCAATATATTCTGCAGTGACGAAACTGCAACTGAGCAAATGTGCAGCCCTCTTGCAGACGTTTAATGTCATCCTGAAGTGCAGTGATTCTCCAAATCACGGGACGCTATACTCTGGCCCATGCTACTACCTAACATAACCTACTTATCAAAAGTAGTCCGAACACAATAAGACAACGATATTGTTCGATGAAGGGCGTTATACTAGTAAAACGAAAGGCGTGGGTTCAACTGCATGTGACTTTGAAAGATGTGTTTCTGATCTCTTAATTACCAATCACGGTTGTCTTCGAGGGCAGAAATTTTCTTTGAAGCGTAACAGATATTGCCACAAAGACGTCCGCTGAACTATTGTAACAACAACGCAAACCAAAATTATGTTTGTGGCAAGCTTGCTTTGCAGTGGTTCGCATTACAAAATGCATATATGTCTTTGCATGAACAACTTTTTTGTTACAGAAAGAAAGCGTTTTTACAGTGTAATTACAGTGTGGCGGAAATAATGTTACAAGTCGCCGGGGGGGCTTATCCGAGCTCGAAGGGAGGGAGGTACTGATAAAAATAAAGTAACTAAATTTAAGTTCTTAATTTATTTACAATTCTATATAAATTCACACGTCTCTTATTTACAACATTAAATTGCCTTCATAAACTATTATAACTTATTATTTCTATCAATTAGTGCAGAAGATATGCCAGTCTTTATAACAGTTAAAATTCTAATCGCTGTCTTTATACTAGCTACAGTCACTTAAGCCTAAGTTATTAATTACACATTTCTAAAAGGGAGGTGCTGAGTGTCGAGTGTCAGTGAGGGTGAAATGGGGCAAAGATGGAGCAGCAGCAGAACGCAAGGGCAGGGTGAACTGGCGTGCTCCAAGCAAACCTGCCGGCCGCTGACGTTGTCCGCCATGATTGCCACGTGTGATGATCCCCATAGATCAACACCGTTCAAAGAGTCTTATCACTCACGCATCCAAGTCTCACTTGCTCGCAGTCCCTCTCGCTACTCTCCCGATGCTCGCAGACCACGGTCGCTGGTCGCCACGTGGTTGTCGCCGTCGTTCCGATGGCGCCACGACACCTGGCGCTAATGGCCGCACAAGACTCAGGCCTCAGAGGCGCGCCTTGTCCACGAGGTTCTTCGCAACTCGAGCCGCGCTGGGAAGGTGCAGGCATCCGTGCATCGACTACCCAAGTCATTCAACCTTCCAGGGTAGCGAGTGGCATCAGTCCCGATAGCCTTATCGCGGCACATGTTAGTGTTGCTTTGGCCGTTTGTTTTTCTGCCTTCCCTTTCTCCGGTTACCAGCGATACCTACGCGAGCCCGAGGAAGGAGGAAGGGAAGGAAGGCAACGAGGCCACAACTAATAATCTTTTTCTACCCGAAAATAGTTTTTATACTAATTTGTGACTGAAAGGCATATTTCAGACATGGCGTGTTGATTACTTTAATATGATGGTAGTAGCGTTCTCATTGGCTCATTCATTTATAAATAGTAACAGATTCTATTGGCTATTCACGGTAAAGTGAGCACTTTTCATGGCCCTCCCAACGGGCATTAGCCCCATATAAATGTATTCCTACAACAGCTTCAGAGATTAACTTTTGAGAGTGGTGAAATGTATATGCTTTATTTATTAGTCTCATTGCAACGTTTATGTTAAAAAGTGGCGGAAAGATAGAAATTGGCTGAAAGGAAAACTTTAGCAGGGCCTTTAAACATGCTCACTTTACGCTGAATAGCCTACATAAATGACGGACAGTAGCGGAATAAACTGGAGAAGTTTGTAACGTATATCGAAACTAACAAACAGTAATTTTATCCTTTCGATAAGTCACTGTTTTCATATTTTTGATTTGATGCTGTTTCTAGATTTTTCTAATATATCAATTTTTATAACTAAAGATAATTACGATAATGGTTTTTGACTTTCCCTGTCGGGTTGTTTTACTTGAGTGTTCAGGAAATAAGTCAAATATATATTTTATTTCACAAGTGATTATGCAGAAACTATGTGGGATTATTATTTTGTTTGCGGAAAATGACATAATATCCAATGTCTTCTTTTGAACACAGAGAAAACATGCGTGTTAGTAATACCCACGAAGAAATAGTTCTCATGCAAAATATAATTCAAATGAATACGCACAAATGCGGTGCGTTGCGCTTTGTTACGATTCTTTTGTACTCGGTTAAGTTTGTTTGCGTGAGGCGGAGGAATATCCTGTAACTTTTGCAGAAAAGTTGGAACTAACCATGAATGGACTATAACAGCTTTGCCACCTTTATTAATGTATAACTGGTCAGTGCCGAGTCCACTCAACAACAACTCGCGGCAAACGGGCCGTCGCAGTATCATTAAAATAAATAATCTTGTGCGAAACATTACTATTGTTACGCACTCGCTGCCTTGTTCCGCGCGAACGAGTGGAAGTGTAGGACAGAGCGGTTATACGATAGCTGCGGCGGCAAGTCAGTGGAGTGTTATGAATTACAAGCGACTAATAAACCAAGAACCGCGTATCTGCTACGAAAAGCGACCCAACACGATAATCCTTTTTGCGGCGCACGTTGCTGGCATTGGTTGTATCGAGTTTTTGTATCTATCTGGAGCATTTTCTAGTGGTTTGCTGCCCTAGTTTCTCTGAGCGTAACTCGAGGTGCGTAGAACTTTCCAGGCCAAGGCCAGCCGAGTATAAATAGTGCGATGGGCCTCCGAGTAGGCAGTTGTTGAGTAGCTGCGGCATCGAGCGAAGGACGACGAGCGAGAAGAGGAACTAGCGGCGAGAGAAGTTACCAGCGGGAGGAAAATCTGCGACTGCGAGCATCGGTGCAGTGAAGAGTGCGACTGGCAGACTGGACTATTGGAATGGGTGCGTGAGTGAGATACACTACAGATGATGGCAACGGACCGACTGAAAGTGTTTTAATGACATGTATGAGTTAATTGATTGTAGCTAAATAGAAACATTAGGAAGGACATTAATTAGAGTAAAAATATACATAAATTATTGCGCTCACTGTGAAATAAAAACAGTAACCGTGGAGATAGATATATTAATGCTGTAAATAATAGCTGTGTAAATAAATTAAAATAAAATTTAGTTATTTTATTTCTATTAAGACCTCCATCCCTCACGAACATGGATACGCCCCTCAGGCATTTATGTTACACTGTTTATATCTAAGAAAACGGTAAATCATCCTTAAAACATAGAAAAAAAATTATACCCTTGAATTTTTCTAAGGCAAGATTTTACTTCAACAAAAGTGTTATTTTCGTTACATATTCATGCATAATAACTTCCCGAAGAAGCTTGCATAGAAGACGTTAAGGGATGATTTTACGCAACAGCAACTTCATAAAAATTTACCAAACTATGTGCTGTGACATTTCGGTAAAAAAAAAAACAATACGCACTAAATATGCACTCTGGTATTGTAGCGGAAAATGCACGATTACAAAATGACGGGTATTCAAATCCTCCTTCGTGGGGGCCCATCTACCTGGAGGTATTTTCGGCGTTTGAGGCCGAAATGCGCGAGGGCGATAAGTGCGAATCTGCCATGCACATCAAGTGCGCCATCGCCACTATGCGCCAGTTTCTGAACTGGCGAGCTGTGTTCTCGCTGTGATGCGTGTGCCCATAGGACTTTCAGCGGTAACTTTTATCATTTCACTGCTGAGGGTGAATCTGAATTAGTATCAGGGTTTAATGCTGAGTATATAAGAGGTGGGTTTATTAAAATTTTTTAAAGAGAATATTGAATAATTTTATTTATGAAATTATTATTATGTATTTTTTTTTTGGTTGTGATTTATTTTTTATAATGTTTTTTATTAAAGTATTTTTTATTTATTTTTTTTGTTTGTTTGGATTCGAGGTACTTTACCTCGTTTTCGTTATGATAAGTTGATACATCTTGCTTGGAAATGTTATTTACCTTTATCTTTAAATTATTTAATTTTTTTTATTGGTTTTAAGTTGATTATTATTTCAATATTTATTTATTGAATTAATTTAAGTATAGTTAAGTTAATATAAGTTGGTACTTTTGTATTTAGGCTCCCAATATTGCAAGTATATTTTGAAATACATCACTTTTAAATGCCGTTCTTAGCTACGTTGGAGTGACCTGAGATAGTGCCCGTCGTGTGCTTCAAAGCTCTCAACAGTCCTGGTCTGAAATGCGCGTTCTTTTCGCAGATATCAGCACGTTGGACGCTTGCTAATAATTCCGAGGGGGAAACGACAATTTCAAACACTGTGCAACGCAGTACAAACGCCAGGTAGACGGGAACCTTAAGGACGTCGCCTATTGGAGGTTTATACCGCGTCTGAGGCAGGGAAGCGCGAGACCGATAAGGACTACACTGACACGCGCGTCTGATGTCCCGTCGCCTCTACGCTCAAGGCGCCGAACTGGCGTGCAGTGTTCTCGTCGTGCTGCGTGTACCTACGGGACTTTAAGTGGTGACCCTATCATTCTATTGGTGGAAAGTTTGTAGCAAAGTGCAATGCAGGTCCCTATAATAGTTTCGCATGTTTCCAGAGAGTATATTATGAGATACAACAGTGTGAAAAATCCGTTTTTAAGGTATGTTGGAGGGATCGGGAATATCATTTATAATGTGCATGACGTATTTAGTATTTACAATATTATACGAACCTCGTCTGAAGTGTGTTTTCTTTTCGTATATTGGTATCACGGAGACACGTTTAATGGTACCGTTAAAAAAAAACGTATTTCAAATACACTGCAGCGCAGTTCAAGCGCCTGGCGGTCGGCACGCTTGAACCATCGTTCGTGTAACTTCGCCTCCTATCACTGCGCGCGGAGCTGACACAAGCAATACTATGCGTAATGCTTTTGAGTGCTAGGTCGATCTCTTCTTGTCAGAGTGTCCACTGCGTTAGAAGACGCGATGCAGGCTGTTGAAAGCACACGTCAAGACGGAAAGCATTTAATCAAATCAAGTCCTTCTCATACGAAAAAAAGCGTTTCTGGCTGAATTAACTTACACGCACATCTCGCTCGTGTAAGTTTTAACTCTCACAACACGCATTGTTCACAAGACCTTTGTTGCGACCATAAAACTACAGTTCCGACCGAATTCATTATACTTTACGACACTTGAAACCGATACGATAAATATATATCTGTAAGGGTTCGTGATTTCGAAACGCGGATAAACCAAGCATACGTGTATCTTTTTGTAGTCAGAGTTTACGCTTTTCTAGTATTTAATTTCTACTCTTTGCTGGTTGGACAGCGGTGTTAAGAAGCAACAATGTATACATTTTTTTCAACGTACAAATTTATAGTTATTTAAAATCAGCGGAAGTTGTTAGTTCTCACAAACTGACTGCCTCTCTACTTTAGCATATAAACTGACCAGCACAGGTTCTGAAGCAAAAGGCGAGAGAATGATCGTCAGCGAAGGGATTGCCCGGCAATAGGTGGCACGTTGAGTAACGGCGACAATTATTTTTTTTTTTTTTCATTCCCGCGCGATAGCTTTGCATGTGTTCCGTCGGACAGCTATTGGCCAGTAATGCATTGCCTTCTCGCGTGGCGTTGAAGCATGCGTCTTCTAACGCTGAAGTTAATAGTAGTTCAGGTGAAATTTATTTGCACGAATTACAGCTTTTTTTTTTACATTTTCTGTGCTACTCGGGAAGTGTACGGCCGACATGGAAAGCGCCTGGCAATACTATTCCGTTTAGAAAAAAAAGAGAATACGGTGTAATTTTTATTACCACCGATTTTCGAAAACCCTGTGAAACTTATGTATAAATACAAATGCTGCTTGTAACTCCGTACACTCTAAAATATAAACGTTATCAACTTCTCCAAGTCAGCGGATTTGAAAACAGATCTTTTGAAACTGCTCCTCTTGTATCACTAAAATTATATTGTTTATTTAACGTTACTGATATTAACTGATTAAACAGTGATTTCACCTGATTCCTAGCGAATTGCACTGACCTGGCAATAAAACCTCAGCGCATTTAACTGATTTTCCAGTCGATAACAGCCCAATATCTAACTGAAAATTTAGTAAAATAATTCTACCGACTGAAATTACTCATTCATATTTCGAATGTAATCAGTCGCACTACACGCACTTTCTTGTACTGCGAGCTGCTGTCGATATTATAACATTTATATGCAATATTTATTATTTTTTATATGATGTTTTTCTGCGCATATTATCCCAAAAGCACAGATACTATTTATGAAAATAACTCGAGAGTAAATGAGCTTAAAATACTAACATTATCTTTAATCTTTTGTGGTTGGAACAAGTTTCAGTTCCAGTGGTCTGAAGGTAATTATTTTATTAAAGGTTTATTTTTTTTGTATCGAAAGAAACCTATTAAGTTTAATTTTTTTTTTTCGAACAGAAAAATTACTGTTGTTTTGGGGAACAGGAAAGTGAGCGGTTTTATGGAACTATGGTCTAAAGCTCTACAGTCATCTGTATACTTGAACTACATTCGATTGTCAGGTTATCGTCTAGTTGTATCGAGGAGTCGAATATGGGGTAGAACGATCTCTCTGGATGCGCAGAACCAAACTCCGTGCCCCAACATTGAACTGCTTTTCTGACAACACGGCTATTATAAACGACGTGTATACGATTTGAGGTTAGAACATTGTTCATGTAAACAAGTGCTTTGTGATGTTTCAATCCTTATTTTAACCAATTTATAATGAAGCTAGATTAAATTAAAGTTGGCCAAAGTAATTTAATCATACGAAAGGGATTTTGTTTTGAAAATCAGGACACAGACAAACACGTTCATCAGTGTTGACCACGTGACCTTGACATTTGTATTGGTGTGGGGTAGGCCAATGTCGGGCGCATGCGCAGAAGACGATAATTGGACTACTTAACATTTAGTCTACGAGCTGTATTATGAGTTAGCTCCCTACAAGAACATGCTCCGCGTTGAGCATACAGCTTCTGCACATGTCCTGTTTAACGGGTGGCTAGTTATTACTCGCGTGGCTGGAAATACTACGTACATACAGCCTTGACAGGCTTTTCATCAGTCTTCTCAGGCGTGATGCAGATAGACACATCAGGAACACAAGTGAATCAATTTGATCCACATACTTCATGAATATGATATAAAATACATTTTAGAATTCTTACCATTAATACGCGGACATGCCACAAAAATCATTTTTCTAATAAAATAAAATAAACAATTGGTATATAAAAATGCGTGATTCTGGCCAAATGAAAATGACGTCACTTCCGGTTTCTTAATGTTACCGGAGGAGGTCACGTTTATCAACCTTACAGCATTTTGGGAATATACGGGAAAATTGAAAGTTGTGTAAATGGCAAAATAAGAGTTGGAAAATATTTTAGACACCACATACGAACATTTTAAGGATGGAATAGTGATATAAAGGCATCAGTTCTCAGCGTTTTTGTTTTTTGACAAAATTAATAAATGTGGCGACCAAAAATATTTCGTTTGTGGTAACATAATTCTTTTGTGAATTTAGATATCACTAAACATTTTGTGGCATAGTCTATTCCTGGTTTATTAACATTTTTAAAAATTAATTCTTTGAAAAATCACCCCACTTATGATGTGCGTGGCTGTTTCCTGAATACGTCACGCATGCCTATCCCAAGGGTTTTATACTTGAGTTAACATGAAAATACCATTTTTTTATTAAATTGAACTTCTACTTATATCACAAGGGCCTATATAAATTAAAATATAACATAAATAAAAACAGGGAGAAAATAGGCGTGTTGGTAATGCCTAGTAAGAAATAGTTCTCATGCAAAACATTATTACACTGAGCGCGCACGAATGCGGTTCACTGTCCATTTGGCGTTATTTTCTAGACTCGGTTAAGATTTGTTTGCATGAGGCGGAGAAATATCCTGAAGTAGAACTTTATCAGGGCTCAGAAAAGTTGAAAGTGACCGTGAACTGACTATAGCATTAGTTTTTTTTTTTGTCATTCCTATATTTAGTGGCAACCACAAAAGGACTTTGGGGTCACCAGTAAATGTATTGTGTTGGAAGGCAACAAAATATTTGTTTTTAGCAGCAAAAAAAAAACAGCTAGCACCAATACTGGCTACTGGGGATCACAAAGTTTTTTACACGTTGCGGAATTTAGTAGGTAGGAATGGTTCAACTCTTAGGATTAAAGAAGTAATGAGCCCATACCTTTATTCTGGAACCAGTGATCACCTGGAGTGATCTCGGACAAACACAGAAAATCGAAATTAGTATATCCATATCGGTAATCAAACCCGTGTCCTCTTAAATGTGAGTTCAGCATGATACCACTACGAAAACTCGCTCAGCGTAATAATATTTTGACATGCACCTACTGCAAGTCTAAGTAGCTCACACGACAAGGCCTGGATCCTTCACCTCACAGAAATTAATTTTCTGTTACTATTTGTGTGTGACATTTGCTAATTAGGAATAAAGGTATCCTGTAATCCATCCCCAGTTGATTAAGAATATCCCTCGTGGATTCGTTTGTGACCCGAAGCAAGGATACGGACGCGTACAAACATGGCGTCGTGGTCAGACTGCCTGTGCGTGGGTGGCTACTTCTACGCCAACGCTCACGCACAATATAACGGATGCACTTTTTCAGTCGCAGCAAAATGTTTTGTTATGAACAAAACGAATGCAATAGCTGCAACTAGTGAATTTTCGCAAAAAAAAAAAAAAAAAAATACGAGTACATGGTAGACTTCAATACTCTAAGCACCCAGCAGCAGTTTGTATATTGCCATTGGTTTGCTGTCTGCTTGAGAAGGCGTTTTCATGTTTGACCGGGCCACTCAGAATTCGGCAACATCGGCACGGCTCCTACGTGATTCGTGTGCAGACAGTTACTCGCAATTCAGTCAATAATAATTGGCAGAGACCTGAAAATTTCGCGAGTTCAATGACCTGTAGGCTATTCTCTAATTTCGTATGCAATATCATGCAGATATCACTGTGCATTGGTTGCTTGTTGTATTAGCGGAAGGCGGTGATTCGGTCTGCATTTTACTGTGTATTTATTATAGGCTCAGAGTTGTCCAGGAGGTGTAATTTAACGGGTAGACCAATAGCATTAGCAATACAAACGTACGGGGTTTTGAATTCTAGCTTGTCCCGAAATGAAAACACGAATTTTTAAGGTCTCTAATAATTGGTAAACGATCCTACAATGTTTTGAAATATAACTTGTCTTGAAATCTTTTCGCAAAATTTCACTACCCCTAGCTGTCAACTTGATAGTTGGTAGCACTCAATAAATATCTTTTTAATAACAAATACGTTGGCAACCATCAAATGGCTTCAGTAACTACATGTTATTGAGCACCACATTCTGCTTTTTGCCAGCAATAATTTCTTTTAGGAAAGCAAAACCCAACAAGTTTTTGTAACCGCTAACAGATATTTCTTTCAATGCATCAGCAACGCGTGATACATTAACAATCCGTTAATAACAAGAAATGAAATGAAGCGGTATCGAATTAATTCTGCCCTGTAAAACTTCTGAATAAAATTAATATGTCTCAATTGCTACAAATGCTACCACCTTATTTACAACACATGAATGGATGCGGTATTTCAAAAGTCAATCTGTTTTCTGAAGCATGGCAGGGTAATACGTCATTACGATGCAGATACTTTGCAAGAAGATTTTATTGTTCGCCGTGTAGCAGTGAAATGAACATAGGTCTGCAACAGCTCAACTAACCTTTTTTAATAGAATACAATTTATTGGCTGTTAACAACCACAGACCCGCATTACTTGAAAGGCACGACTCGTGAAGAAAGGCCTATGGGTTTTAGGAGAGGTTAAGCAAACTGAATGCTTAAACTACATTATTAAATTCCTAAAATTGGTACCTATATCAGCAGAATATCTATGAAAAATTCAGCCACAAATATGTACAAACCGAACGTATGCTCACGAGGAATAAGGGTTTCCTTCAANGTTGTCCAGGAGGTGTAATTTAACGGGTAGACCAATAGCAGTAGCAATACAAACGTACGGGGTTTTGAATTCTAGCATGTCCCGAAATGAAAACACGAATTTTTAAGGTCTCTAATAATTGGTAAACGATCCTACAGTGTTTTGAAATATAACTTGTCTTGAAATCTTTTCGCAAAATTTCACTACCCCTAGCTATTGCTGTCAACTTGATAGTTGGTAGCACTCAATAAATATCTTTTTAATAACAAATACGTTGGCAACCATCAAATGGCTTCAGTAACTACATGTTATTGAGCACCACATTCTCCTTTTTGCCAGCCATAATTTCTTTTAGGAAAGCAAAACCCAACAAGTTATTGTAACCGCTAACAGATATTTCTTTCAATGCATCAGCAACGCGTGATACATTAACAATCCGTTAATGACAAGAAATGAAATGAAGCGGTATCGAATTAATTCTGCCCTGTAAAACTTCTGAATAAAATTAATATGTCTCAATTGCTACAAATGCTACCACCTTATTTACAACACATGAATGGATGCGGTATTTCGAAAGTCAATCTGTTTTCTGAAGCATGGCAGGGTAATACGTCATTACGATGCAGATACTTTGCAAGAAGATTTTATTGTTCGCCGTGTAGCAGTGAAATGAACATAGGTCTGCAACAGCTCAACTAACCTTTTTTAATAGAATACAATTTATTGGCTGTTAACAACCACAGACCCGCATTACTTGAAAGGCACGACTCGTGAAGAAAGGCCTATGGGTTTTAGGAGAGGTTAAGCAAACTGAATGCTTAAACTACATTATTAAATTCCTAAAATTGGTGCCTATATCAACAAAATATCTATGAAAAATTCAGCCACAAATATGTACAAACCGAACGTATGCTCACGAGGAATAAGGGTTTCCTTCAAANAATATCTATGAAAAATTCAGCCACAAATATGTACAAACCGAACGTATGCTCACGAGGAATAAGGGTTTCCTTCAAAAATATTTATTAATTTTGTAATATCCCAGTTTTTGGGATATTGGCTGCTTCCTCGGTGTGTAACCAGATTTACCTCAGAACGGGCAACACGGGATTCGGTGCTCATTTCCTTGCAGGTATGTTATTGGCTCTAAGTTCACGTTGGCGTTGTTAATAAACTGTGATCCAATCGCAAATATAACAGAAATATACGTGTGTTTAAAGTCTTGCTTGTCTTAAAATGAATTCGCAAAATTTTCCAGTACCTATATAGGTAGAGACCTGAAAAATTCGCGTTTTCATTTCGGGACAAGCTAGAATTTGAAACCTAGTACGTTTGTATTGCTAATGCTATTGGTCCACCGGTTAGTTTACACCTCCTGGACAACTCTGAGCCTATAATAAATGCACAGTAAAATGCAGATCGAATCACCGTCTTCCGCTAATACAACAAGCAACCAATGAACAGTGATATCTGCATGGTTTTGCATACGAAAATAGAGAATAGCCTACAGGTAATTGAACTCGCGAAGTTTTTAGGTCTCTGCCAATTATTATTGACTGAATTGCGAGTAACTGTCTGCACACGAATCACGTAGGAGCCGTGCCGATGTTGCCGAATTCTGAGTGGCCCGGTCAAACATGAAAACGCCTTCTCAAGCAGACAACAACCAATGGCAATATACAAACTGCTGCTGGGTGCTTAGAGTATTANGTGGCCCGGCCAAACATGAAAACGCCTTCTCAAGCAGACAGCAAACCAATGGCAATATACAAACTGCTGCTGGGTGCTTAGAGTATTGAAGTCTACCATGTACTTTTTTTTTTTCGCGAAAAATCACTAGCTATATATATTAGTACACAGAGACGATATGGCGTGGCGGGTTCCTTTGATATCGGTGTATCCTACCCACTGATTGGCTGCGAGAGAGAGAGGTTGCGGAACGGACCCTGTGTCCGATTGGCTACTGCGTGCTGCGAAAGGTTTCCTGTTGGCCGGACTGCCGGCTGGCGAGTAGGTTACCAGGTTCTGATTGGCGAACGGTGATCTGGCATGTCGCCCGCAAGTGCCGCCGTTTTGCTGTGGCGTGTGCGGGGCTGTTTCACCTCTGTAGTCTGGTTTACTCTGTGCTGCGACTGAGAGGATGTAAAGTCAACTGTGAACAAACTTCGCGTCGTTGTTCGAACACGTGAATTTCGCAGTCGCGATGGCAGTTGTTACCGACTCAGCGTTGGGGGTCATGCGCGCAAGACGTGTTTAAGTGTACGTCGGATACGTTTCTGTTTTTTTACTGACAGCAGCTGAGGTTACTGACAAGTTGCCCCTTTATTCAATGACCAGACAGGGACGAGAGGTGTTTTGACAACTGTGTTGGAGATTACTCTTCCTGCTGGGAACACAGGCGCGCGGGACAGGTGACCACAGCAGTTGCAGACGTTCTGAAACGGAGCCGGTAAGCGGTAATTCTAACCAACATACTGTAATATTGCTATTTTCTGCCGACAATGCGAAGTGACAAAGAATAGCTTATACTATTAAACAATTTATGACCTGAATTAAATGGAGATGAAATCCGAACTACAAGATCGAAAGTCACATTTAAAATTCGTGTAAGGAAATTATTATTTTTTTCCCATGTAACACTCATGATCTGAAAATTGTTGTCCTTAGTATTAGTAATAAGTAACTGTAAGGCTTTTCTTGTACATTTCTATATTTTTTGGCTAATTGTTTTCCTTTATTAAATGATTAATGATTACATAGTATTGGTACTAAATTTTATATGTAAGTCTATTTCCTATTAATCATTATGTAATAATTTCATAGTATTAAATAACTTATGTGGTAGTGATTTAACAATATATATCAGTATATTTGTAGTAACTTTATTGTATGTAAATCAATAATTTTGTAATAATTTTGCAAACATGTAGGCATTATTAAAATTATTGTATATTTTCTATAACGTGGCACTCGTGGTTAAACGTAATAAAACCGGTTTGCCTTAATTTCGCCATGTAAAAACAAGACGTAAATATGTATATTTTAATTCCTAGAAATCAATCCCTTTATCACCGAAAAACATTAATTACTAATGACTGACATGACAAAAAACTCGTCGGGCATAGCAGGTGCCATTTATTTCTACTCCTTGCATTACTGACGAGGGTTCCGCCACTGTTGGCGTTCCTTATTGGGTTCCTGATGACCAGTAACCTCAGCGCTAACAGCATAAAGAAGACTGTTGCCGAGTGCGGCCTCGTTCTTAGTCCATGCAGCCGAGGTTCTCATGCCAACTATTTTTAGGATGATTTCCCCTCGGCGGTGAGTCGGGACATGTGCGATGTTGCGAATATTTTTAAAATATTCACAGGCACTGCGGTTTGGTGAGCGCGGAAGACAATGGCAGCAGCCGCGAAACAGGAAATGTTATGGCGTGAGGAGGCGAGGTGTGTTGGCGCCTGATAGTTGCTGCACGTTCCTTCCGGCGCAGGCTGTCACCTCTGCAACGAGACTTTCTCCAGCTCGCGTCTTGCATCACGGGCGGCAACGTTCTTCCTCCTGCTCGCGGTCTTGTACTACAACTGACACGTGTTCGTGTGCGGGTGTAGCTACCGAGAAAGTCTACAAGCAACATCGTGTATAGCCTGCACGCTGCCAGCCCAGTGAGACCCGGAAATTTCGCGGATCCGTTCGGCAACAAACTATACTCCGCAATCCTTTGTGTACTTGAGCCTCAGCTAGTTGTTCATTGGCTGTGGCTCCAGTTTAACCACTAACCAGTTAGCGCGGGATTCGGTCCTTGTTTCCCCTACATGTTCGTTGTTGGCCGAAAATCGTCCGGGGTGTGTCTAACAAACTGTAGTCCAAAAGAAGCGAAACTCTATGGTACATGCGGACTAAGTTTAACTTGTCGAATGAACTCGTGAAATTTCCTGGTCTCTACCAATGACTAGGGCCAGTGATATTTCACGAAAAATATTTCGAGACAAGATAAAGTCCAAAGCACTGTAGGGTCATCCAGCTTCTGTGATTGGCTAAAAAAACGTTCTGACCCGTCTCAACCGTTTGCGCACGAATCACGAAGGTCCAGTGTCGGAGTTACTTAGTCCTGAGTGGCTTGGTCAAAGACGGACACGGCGCCAGCAACCAATGGAGGTTTAACAGCAGCTGAGGTGTGTATATAGTATTGAAGTCTACTGTGTGCTCCGGTTTTTACGTGAAAAGTCACTGGCCCTATCAATACGGTATCCTGTGTGCTAGCATACTTGCAGTTTGTATTTTTTATTGATAGGGGCGCCTATTTCTCGCGGCGAGATTTGCGAACGAGCTAGACTTAAATATATTACGTTCCCAATTGAAGCATTCCTTTGGTTACTAGCCACGTGTCATTTTAAGAAGAAACATTCTTACATGACTAGGCCAATCAAGATTAAGACACTCCGACACCGAACACTCGTGAGTCGTGGACAGACATCTGAGACGCGTGGCAAGTAAAACTATCCAGGCCCAAAAGTGTATCTCAACTTAAGTGTTTCGGAATACAAATTGTACGTGGAATTTGTTCGCTTGAAACAAGACTCTGATCTATGGTCTTTGTCTTTGAATCACCATCTTCGGCGATTCGAAAACTAAGTTCCTCTCGATATCCAGTAATGCACTCAACTGGAATTGTGCAACGGCACTCTTGATCGTGGATCAAGCCACAAACTTTAGTACACTGAGAAACAATTATGGCTGTAGGAACCATTTCGACTGTTCAAATAGGGACAGCCATCTGATGGGGTACGGTTACCCTCTAAATATTGTTATGTGATACCCGCCAACTGTTTATTGCATTCCAGTCTGTGATCGTATTTGCTGGTACCCTCAAACCCGATTGCAGAACAGAACTCTTTAGTACTAGCAACGTAACATTCTGTTAGGTCATTACAATTCTGATTGTTGTAGGAGAAATCCAAATATTGTTGAAGTAGTTCTGTTGGCGACACTGCGTGTTTTGTAGTAGGGACTCTGTGCTCTGCTGTGGCAACGATGTTTACAATAGCAAATACAATCACAGAGATGAATGCAACAAACAGTCCCGACCACGATCGAGGACACGTTGCATAAGAAGGATGTTTATGACCTACTCTGTACACAGCAAGGACTTAGAGGCCCGCGTTTGGAGCTCCTTCCTCCAGAGTAATCAGAATGGTCGACACTNCTCCTTCCTCCAGAGTAATCAGAATGGTCAACACTGACATCAGGGAATACGCAGCACGATGTATAGGTTTGCAATAATTAGACGGTGCCCACGAACGATCAGATGTATGTTCCTATTCTAACAGTATCTATGGATGGTTCCCACAACCGCGATTGTTTTCTTGGCGTGGTGCAACTCGCCTCACCTCGTCGTTTGTACACGCGTGGAAGACGAGGACACGCCTTCGCCCTCGAGCCGTGCGTGAGAAGAACAGCTGGGCCGTCAAGACGAGTAGCTGCCACGTCTCCAGTTTCGCGTGCTCGAGGCGTGCTCTGCGTGACAGACGAGATAACCCGCAATCTGCAGTTCATCGGCGGCGGCGGACGCCATAATTAACGACAAAAACCCTGCACGGGAACCCACCCTTGACGGATGCGCTGCAGAAATACTTCCAGGAGCCGCGAATCGCTGCGTCGAGATACGCGCCTCGGGAAGGCGTGACTAAGTAGTTCCCACGAGCCGTTCGGTAATTGTTTATAAAAAAACTCTCGTTAGTTGGTAAAACGCCCGGCCGATGATACGCGGGAACCTCGATAAAAGACGTCAAGGCCGAGCCGCCTCGCTCCAGGCAGACTATGGCAGCTTCATTTATCATGCGGTATGTTACACGGGTGTGAATTTTAATTACGCCAAGAAAATGCTACAGACTGCACTATCGCGGTATCTCCAGGGGGGAAATGCATGCACGCACGCGTGACCACGCACACACACGCACGCCAGCCAACATGGTTGAAAAAATTGCCATTTTTTTGCAGGTTAAAACATTTTGAGACTATGCCCGAATGCGATATGTCTCGATACTTAAAAGCGAAAAACATACGAATATAATTTTTTTTTCGTAGTATTTTATCAAGATTTTGCACGAACAGTTCGACTCACCAAACAACAGTTTTTTGTACAAAACACAATATTTTTGTATGACTACGGAAACGAACACGGTGGAATGTATATCATCACGCTAGGCATGCATAGAACTTTTGATTGGAATATTGGAAACTCGGTATTATATCGGTTGACAGCCGGCCAGTAGTGTACGTTGTACAGTGCGGTGTAGTGATTGGTTTGGTATGGACCAATGGGACAATGGTGAGTGTAAATACAGAGCCCAGCAGAACTGGTACTCCGGCAGTGCTGGATATATAGTACACTCACTTCTAACTTGGTTCCAATATCTTTAAATATGTCCAGACCACGATGCGACGTCTCTGAATTCAACGCAATTATGTTGAATTGGTTCTTGATATTACGATGTACGCATTCTTCGAAGAAATTGGTGACATGACGTAAAGTAGCCTGTAGTTCCCATTAAATTCAATTCTACGGATTCAGAGCTGCATATACTTTATATATATTCTTATTATTATTATATTCGTTTCACCCTCTTTGGGGTACGATGAAACAGTCATTTCTTTGAGTGTTGCTCCTTCCTTTGCACCCAGTACTTCTTCATTCTTTCAGATCTTCTTCTTCTCTCCTCATCTGAGATGATGGGTTTCGACCTTATTTTAGATTTTTCTTGGAACCTTATCCCTTCGTCTTTAAATTTTATCTGTACTGTTCTATCAAGTAATGACTTTTCTGTTATTTTTAATTCTCTTAGGTCTTTTTCAATTTCTGTGAACCAATTAGGCTTCGTTTTGCGGTTACGGAAGAAATCAAAAATTTGTTTAGTTAATCTATTAGAATTCATTCTGAGAAGATATCCGTAAAACTTTAGTCTCCTTTATTCTTATAGTCAACATGGTATAATTTATTCTGGTTCTTTTTCATTTAGAGTTGGTTATTCACGTGAATACATATTGTTATTTCTTCATTGATTTCCTTTAAATATAATTATTTTTGTATCTTATATTATATTTATTTAACCTAGATAATTTAATTTAAAATATCAGTTTGTAGATTTGAAAATGCAGCTTTACTCTATGTTATTATTAGGCGTTATTCATTGTGTAATATCCATTGGTTGCCGGGTCCAAATGAAGACGTCTCCGTTGGCCACTCACAATTCGGTGACTTCGACGCTGGATCTCTGCGAAACGCGCGCCGAAAATGAACACGCTTTGAAAGCCGCTGGTCGTGCCGCGCCTGGCAACCCGCTGGTCTCGTCACGTCCGCGGTTCAACAACGTCGTGTGTGGTCAGTACTTGCAAGGGTGACCGCCAGAGACCGCCATTTGCCGTCGTCTTACAAAGCTCAAGGCAGCCGGGGCCGCGGGTGCTGAGCGGTTAGACTGCTCGCCTCCCACAAAGGCGAGCCGGGTTCAATCCCCGGCCGGGTGACTCCCAAATCTTCGCAAGTGGGAATCGCGTCGGACTGTGCTACTGGTCGGCGGGTTTTGTCCCGGATATATCTCTCCCCCCCCCCTTGCAATGCGGCGCTGATCCATTCTCGCCTTATTTCACCCTCGTCGGCTCTCAAGACCTCGCTGTTAAGAGCCGCTGTTAAGAGCCGCCCAAATCTCTCAACGACAACTCAAGGCAGCCGTATAAGCACACAAACTCTTAGGCACGGAGGTTAGACTCTCGAGCCAGGAATTCTATTCAACCACACATGTAACAAAAAAATTAATTTTGCACCGAAACATAATTTAACCAACCGAGGAAGACAATCGACTGTAAGCACTAAATTCGAATCAGCGGAAAACCACTTATTTGCAGTATAATTAAACTACTAGAATAGGTGTAAATGGCTCTCTTATGAAATGAAACATTTCCACTGATTGAATAAGCGACAGCCAAGCGTGCGGAAATTAAATATAGTTTTTATTGAATTTAGTTAAATCATTAAGATAAATAAACACAATTCCGATAGTCATTGTTAGGGCCAGTGAATTTTCGCGTAAAAATCGGAGCACACAGTGGACTTCAATACTATATCCACACCTCATCTGTTGATATACCTCCATTGGCTGCTGGTGCCGTGTCCGTCTTTGACCAAGCCACTCAGGACTAAGTAACTCCGACACTGAACCTTCGTGATTCGTGCGCACACGGTTAACACGGGCCAGAACGTTTTTTAGTCAATCACAGAAGCTGGACGACCCTACACTGCTTTGGACTGTGTCTTGTCTCGAAATCTTTTCGCGAAATATCACTGCCCCTAGTCATTGTTGATATTGTATAATTTAAAGAAAAATAAAAAATTTACGGCGTCCAGTATGCGAACCCACAGCATCCCTCTTCCAGAGCGAGACCTTAGCAATTGTGCGGGCAAGCCTATGTCGACTGTAAAGAGAGAGTGAGTGAAGAGAATTGGGCAGCTCTTAACAGCAAGGTCATAAGAGCCGACGAAGGTGATTGAGGTCAACGTGGAGTGGCGCCGGGATGATAGGACGGGGGAAACGAGAAACCCCCGAGATAACCCGCTGACCAACGGCATCTTCCGGCACGATCCCCACTTGCGAAAATCCGGCGACCACACGGCCGGGAATTGAACCCGGTTCGCCTCGGTGGGAAGCGTGGTAACATTAGGCTTGTCAAAACAAATAGTGCATATGAGTGAACTCACTTCGCCACATTTAATGCAGTTCAAACCTTCAAGCCGAGAGCAATGGTGGTTACGTGAAAAAGCCATGAAAGACGTAAAAACGAAACGAAATACTGAATGTTCACACTGCCTCATAAAATGGTAGATACTCACATTAAAAAATATCAAGTATATTTAATGGGTTTCATTAGTTTATGTTTTGTTATTTAATTTGATACACCTTGTCCAACTGATCCATTAGAAAAAAAAAGTCACCCTTAAACAGTTAATGTAATTGTTTACAAATAAGTGGCAAATGTCACTGAATCAATAAGTGAAGGGAAACTGGCATTTTTTCGCTAATTCACCAGTTGAATGACTTGGAGCGACTGTTGCGTTAGTAAGGTGCTGTTAATTGATTGAAGCAGTGAAATTTGCACGTGTGCTCTAGCCTAAAAGTAATTGAATTCAGGAATGTTTCCGGTCCCTCCTAATAGGGAACATTTGGCAGTACTCAGTAACAAATCGGACAAAAGATCGACTTCCAGAGGCTCGCGCGACCAATCAGAGAATCGGTACGCCCACGACAAAGGAACCGCCGCGCCACCTGGCGCCTGTGTACGGCGTGGAAAGTACAGGAAGTTAGAAAACTCGAGTGCTTGGATGTAAGGTGAGAGAGGCAGCGTCGCTGTGCCCCTGTAAGAGTTCCTCGGCTGGCCCACCACACCGGGGGCGCCCCGTGACTTATAGCGGCGCCATTAGCATAATGGCAGCCCTCTGGCCCCGCCCCCCCTCCAGATACGCATCTCCTTATTCACAACAACGATTCATTTATTCCGTGAAAGCCGCGAGAATCTCCGCGCGGCGAACTGTTAATAACATCGCATGGCCGGCGCTCATTAGCACACCGGCTGGAGGCTGGGCGCACGCCGTTCTCGCCCTCATGCGCATGCCCTCCACTGGTACGCATGCGCATTGAATGCTTCCGCCTCTGCGCTGCGATTTTCCGGTGCTACATTGTCTTCTGAGGTCGTCTGAGCACCTAACAGATTTTCAACANTCTCCGCGCGGCGAACTGTTAATAACATCGCATGGCCGGCGCTCATTAGCACACCGGCTGGAGGCTGGGCGCACGCCATTCTCGCCCTCATGCGCATGCCCTCCACTGGTACGCATGCGCATTGAATGCTTCCGCCTCTGCGCTGCGATTTTCCGGTGCTACATTGTCTTCTGAGGTCGTCTGAGCACCTAACCGATTTTCAACATTTTTTTTTGTCGTATTTAAAAATGTTGTCACCTACCCATACAGCTGGGGCCACCGGTTATTCGCGAAAGTATTTANATTTTTTTTGTCGTATTTAAAAATGTTGTCACCTACCCATACAGCTGGGGCCACCGGTTATTCGCGAAAGTATTTACGCGGAGGCTAGACTTCGACATCCTATATGCACACTTGCAGTCTCCATTTGACTTCCGGCCGCCGGAGAACTCTATATTGGCCGCGGGTGGGCTTGTCTCTCCCAGTAGCATGTTTTATTTCTCCCACATGCCAACTTTAATTCATACAATAATAAACACAGATGATGTCTACGCACACCCGGGTTCGATTCTCGACTCGTTCAGTCAAATTTTTTTTTTTTAATAATTCCAGGTGAATGCCGGGATGGTTTCTTGGCCGAGTCCTTACTCGTTCCCGTTCGCCCGAACAACTTGCTCCGTCTCAAAAGACTGCAAACTTTACATTTTTATTATAATTTTAGCTTGTACACTCCCTAAAAAATTGAAAATTCACGCTACTATTTTACGTTAGTCAAATAGGCGAACACTTAGGAGAAATATATCTGAGTCTAGAATGGCAGAGTGGACAGATCACCAATCTAAAACAGATTATAATTTTTTTTTCATGTAGCAAAGACAAAAAATGGTTTTAAAAAAAATTTTACTTGAAAAAAAATCGGATGGGCTGTATAAAAAATGTAACTCTTAACACCCCTCGTGTTATTTATTTTCCCCCACTTAAGAAGTAAATTTACATCTTTACAGAGCACCAATGAACGAAGAATTAATCTTCTCAGGACCTCGTACATAAAAGCAAGACGCAATCATACAAAAAAAAAAAAAAGAGAAAATATTTAATTCTAATTAAAACATTTCTAGCTCCAGAAACTACGAGATAATACAGATTTCATTTTCACAGGTGGCGGGAAAACAGCTGTAAAGTTCTATCATCTTATTTATTTAACAACTATTTCACATGGAAAATGACTTAAAAACTTGCCCGCCGCACGGCCTAAGAAAACACTTCCCAGCCAGAACAGAAGTGTTTTTCTCAGCTTCAACGTCAGCTTACAACATTACGAGGGGTGTGTTANAAAACACTTCCCAGCCAGAACAGAAGTGTTTTTCTCAGCTTCAACGTCAGCTTACAACATTACGAGGGGTGTGTTATATTTTTTTCTTCACGTCCTTATATTAGCCCCCTGTCAATTTCATAATTTTAATAAATATAAAAATTTCATAAACCGGCACATCTCCTGCTGTTATTAATCGACGTCTTCTTTATAACATTATATTAAATCGCCAAATTCAGTTTACCGCTAATAATATTTACAGTTTTTGCTATGTGCAATTTTAAACAAATTGCAAGCTCGAGCCCATTGCCGTCCGTCAGTGTGCATGAGAGGAAACTTCGACATGACTGTTCACCGTTAATTTTCACAACCCTAGTCATGCATTTTACAGCCTCTATAAGCAATAAACATTGTAAGGGAAAATTACAATATATCTATCCTACTTCAGCCACACAGTTTTGCATGCCTTAATACACGAATCAGTTTGAAACATAACTGGTTTTTCTATCCACCACGCGTGCTTTGGCATCACGAGTCATGGCCAGATATATTATTAATCGCAAGGAAAAACGTCATCAGTGTTAAACTCGAAGAGTGGTAGCAAAAATATATTTCAGTGGCTCAAAGACTCATTGTCATCACTGCAGTACCAGCCACGCTTAACATACAGTTCGTTGCCAAAAATGGACTTTGATGCAACACCAGCAGAAATCGTCAGTCTTTTACTTAACATTTATGAAAACCCCTCAAAGAAAAATCCGTAAAAAAAAAAAAAAAAAAAAACACCAACCACCAACGCAGGCGAATGTTTTTCCATACAGTCCATAGTGAGGGAACTTGTGCATGTAGAAAAATAGGTCACGGTTTTTTTCTTCAAATGTTCAGGATTATTAGCTGTTATTGGTTGCTGTGAGAGACGACACGTATCCCAGACCCGCAACGGCTTACCAACTGCTGGCTCTGTTCGTGCAATCGAGGTAAGTTTGATAATTTCCAGCACTTCATGTCGCATTTTTCCGTTAACCCGCTTAGGTATCCAACGTCCCAGTAGCAGNTTTTTTTTTTTTAATAATTCCAGGTGAATGCCGGGATGGTTTCTTGGCCGAGTCCTTACTCGTTCCCGTTCACCCGAACAACTTGCTCCGTCTCAAAAGACTGCAAACTTTACATTTTTATTATAATTTTAGCTTGTACACTCCCTAAAAAATTGAAAATTCACGCTACTATTTTACGTTAGTCAAATAGGCGAACACTTAAGAGAAATATATCCGAGTCTAGAATGGCAGAGTGGACAGATCACCAATCTAAAACAGATTATAATATTTTTTTTCATGTAGCAAAGACAAAAAATGGTTTTAAAAAAAATTTCACTTGAAAAAAAATCGGATGGGCTGTATAAAAAATGTAACTCTTAACACCCCTCCTGTTATTTATTTTCCCCCACTTAAGAAGTAAATTTACATTTTTACAGAGCACCAATGAACGAAGAATTAATCTTCTCAGGACCTCGTACATAAAAGCAAGACGCAATCATACAAAAAAAAAAAAAAGAGAAAATATTTAATTCTAATTAAAACATTTCTAGCTCCAGAAACTACGAGATAATACAGATTTCATTTTCACAGGTGGCGGGAAAACAGCTGTAAAGTTCTATCATCTTATTTATTTAACAACTATTTCACATGGAAAATGACTTAAAAACTTGCCCGCCGCACGGCCTAAGAAAACACTTCCCAGCCAGAACAGAAGTGTTTTTCTCAGCTTCAACGTCAGCTTACAACATTACGAGGGGTGTGTTACATTTTTTTCTTCACGTCCTTATATTAGCCCCCTGTCAATTTCATAATTTTAATAAATATAAAAATTTCATAAACCGGCACATCTCCTGCTGTTATTAATCGACGTCTTCTTTATAACATTATATTAAATCGCCAAATTCAGCTTACCGCTAATAATATTTACAGTTTTTGCTATGTGCAATTTTAAACAAATTGCAAGCTCGAGCCCATTGCCGTCCGTTAGTGTGCATGAGAGGAATCTTCGACATGACTGTCCACCGTTAATTTTCACAACCCTAGTCATGCATTTTACAGCCTCTATAAGCAATAAACATTGTAAGGGAAAATTACAATATATCTATCCTACTTCAGCCACACAGTTTTGCATGCCTTAATACACGAATCAGTTTGAAACATAACTGGTTTTTCTATCCACCACGCGTGCTTTGGCATCACGAGTCATGGCCAGATATATTATTAATCGCAAGGAAAAACGTCATCAGTGTTAAACTCGAAGAGTGGTAGCAAAAATATATTTCAGTGGCTCAAAGACTCATTGTCATCACTGCAGTACCAGCCACGCTTAACATACAGTTCGTTGCCAAAAATGGACTTTGATGCAACACCAGCAGAAATCGTC
>NQII01002192.1:316345-342252 GCA_002778355.1 Clitarchus hookeri | reverse complement strand
TTGCCAGTTTCACCCTTCACCAGGCATCACGAAACTGGTCTATTCTCTTATAGCGGGGTTACCATTGATTCATCATGTGTACCGTGTATAAAGACACTGGGAAATCGCGAAATTATTTTTATATGACATATTTTCCCAAACACTATAGCGTCTTGATCATTTTATGATTGGACGATCCAGGTTTGACTCAGCCTGACACTTTCCAGACCAATCAGAAATTTTTAGTCTTCTGAGTGTCGGAATTGTTATTGGTCCAGTAATATCGGAGAGTAGTTTCATACACACACGATAACCAATAATGAAAGATATTTTTCTGGCGTGTGCTTGGTACGTTGTTAGTTAAAAAACAGTAAACTTTACCCACGATAAACGATAGTCTCTAACAAGTCTAATCGCGAAAGTTACGCGAAATTGACACTTTACGAACTTGCCAATTTTTTTAAAACTCATTTATTACGCGTGTGTAGCAGTTTAGTGAATGCNCATCACGAAACTGGTCTATTCTCTTATAGCGGGGTTACCATTGATTCATCATGTGTACCGTGTATAAAGACACTGGTAAATCGCGAAATTATTTTTATATGACATATTTTCCCAAACACTACAGCGTCTTGATCATTTTATGATTGGACGATCCAGGTTTGACTCAGCCTGACACTTTCCAGACCAATCAGAAAGTTTTAGTCTTCTGAGTGTCGGAATTGTTATTGGTCCAGTGATATCGGAGAGTAGTTTCATACACACACGATAACCAATAATGAAAGATATTTTTCTGGCGTGTGCTTGGTACGTTGTTAGTTAAAAAACAGTAAACTTTACCCACGATAAACGATAGTCTCTAACAAGTCTAATCGCGAAAGTTACGCGAAATTGACACTTTACGAACTTGCCAATTTTTTTAAAACTCATTTATTACGCGTGTGTAGCAGTGTAGTGAATGCACGAAGATGAGAGAGTGAAGAGAGAAGAGAGAAGAGTGAAGAGCGAAGAGTGAAGAGATTTGGGCGGCTCCTAACATCGAGGTCACGAGAGCCGGTGAGGTAAACATGGAGCAGCGCCGGAATGAAAGAACGCGGGAAACGGGAGACCACCGAGAAAAAAAATCCCTCCGACCAGCGGCATTGTCCGGCACGATTCCCACGTGCGAAAATCCAGGGGCGAACCCACAAGGAATCGAACCCGGTTCACCTTGGTGGGAAGCGATTAATCTAACCACTACGCTACCGCGGCCCCAGAACTGTAACAAACTAACAGAACATTCTGTTGCTGGTACATACGTTTGTTGCTGCTACCATAAAACCAAATTACAGGAATGTTCTGTTATCAATTCTCTGTTGATTTCCTTCAGCGTTATAACGCGGATTTTGTAGGTCCCTACTTATTACTAGAGAAGTGCAAAACTCGCCCTTATTATTTCGGAACACGCTTGTCTTCACAGCCGTATAACTACTTGAGCGCAACTCGTGATTTCATTGGCTACCAGCAACTGCGCGGTGTCATTCGCCTGTGGAACCACTTCAGCGGAGATTGGTTACTCAGCCGTCGAGGCTTTGCTACTGGCTTAGAGCCATCCGCGTGACGTCCGACGCAAGTTGTCGGCGAATGGCAGAACTTGAACGAGCGTACTGCGTACAGCATCTTGTATGCTAGTCTGCAGTCACAATGCAACGCGAAACTTGCATTTTCCTATTTACGAAGCGTGTTCAGTGGTGCGGCGGACACACAAAGATGTGAGGCCGGGTATATATAAACTACGGCGCACGCACTTCAAAGATACAGTTTACTTAGTACGNAGACACACAAAGATGTGAGGCCGGGTATATATAAACTACGGCGCACGCACTTCAAAGATACAGTTTACTTAGTACGCAGGACGTAAGAACGCGTCGCAAAAGTTGCTCAACTTTTGACTTCTCGCGTTTTGCGCAAAGCAGTAATCGATTGCAAAATCGTTTTGTACTCGTACAGGTGGCTATGATTTTCAGTTGTTAGTGTATTACTTGCTTGTGCATTGAATTTATACCTACATTTATGCGTTGAATCACTAATAAAGAGTATAATTACGTATTTAAATATTTTGGCACCTCCGTCTTGCACAGAAAATTTAATAGTGTTATTATAAATTATTTATTCTGGCATTTAAAAACTATATTCCAGTAACTCAGCATAGCTCGAGTGTAGGTGCTCGTGGAGGAAGACGCAACACACCCGGGGGAGGGTGAAGCAGACGAGTTCATGTGGAGGACGCAGTGGAGCGAGGAAAAGCGGGTGGCCGGCCAGTAGTTAACTGCGATTCATAGCCCGGCGGGAGCCTCTATCAGATACCAGAGACATCACCCGGGGGGGATCTGAAACACCCCCCCTACCCTTCCCAGCAGCTGTATCAATCCCGGCTCCGCGGGGGGGAAGAGCTAATGTCGCGCGAGGGGTGGCGATTAGCCACGGATTGACACCCTCAATCGACCCTTGATTCGCGGGGGGTAAGGAATAAACACGGCCCCCGGCTCCCCACGAGGAGACGGTCCCCTGAGCTGTCGCGAGGGAAACTCCCTCCGCGGGTGTCGACACCCGGTCATGCGTGTCCTTCGGGTCCTCCAGTGACCCGCAACTCCTTCATGACCCCGCACCCCCGCCGACTGCAGGAAGCGTCGCTTTCGTCTCGCCAGGACGCAGGGAAACTGCCTGCGCCCAGCAATTTGCAGTGACCGGGATGAAGACTTCGCACGAGCCGCTTCCTTATTCTCCGTCGGCTTCTGTCCCAGTGAACGGTCACTTTTATTCGGAACTGGCTGGTTCGTGGTTCACGTTAATTTCTGGCGTAGGCCGTTCACGATCGCCTGATCGCTTTTGAAATCAACCTTTTTAAAAATGTCCCTGCCTCTACCTGCATATACTTCATACGGGCACGCTGAGTGGCATTTGCTCTGTAAGGTTGGTAACGACGGAGGGGATGTAGTACCGTTTCTTAATAAACAAACATGGAAAATATTTACTGTTGTGATAATCTTACAGTGTCACTTGACAACGTAAATATTACATATAGCTAGGGCCACTGACTTTTCACGTAATAATCGGAGCACACAGTAGATTCAATACTATATACACACCTCAGCTGTTGTTATACATCCATTGGCTTCTGATGCCGTGTCCGTCTTTGACCAAGCCGCTCAGGACTAAGTAACTCCGACACTGAACCTTCGTGATTCGTACGCAGACGGTTAACACGGGCCAAAACATCTTTTAGCCAATCAAAGAAGATGGACGATCCTACAGTGCTTTGGACTGTACCATGTCTCGAAATCTTTTCGTGAAATATCACTGCCCCTAACTATAGTTCAGATCTACTTTCGCGATTGGATCATTTATTTGTTACGCGTCTTGGGTGCGTACCCGCGAGTCAGAGGCGTTTAGTAGAGAGTAGCCTAATCCTGATTGGCCGGACGAGAAAGGAAGGGATTTCTCACAAAGATATGCGGCGGCCTCTAAGCAAAGCCACTGAAATGCCCGAATACTGTTGCACGAAGATCTTCTTGAGAAAGTCGCGTGCCCCTTCCTATGCGCTTGTCTGCGAACACTTCTTCCTTCACTGGCTGCACTACGTGAGAGATATCATTTCCCTGTTTGACTGCCCAGTTAGACTTCTGTTGCTCTCACACTGAGCGTACGGGATTCGTCTGTTAAAAGCTTCGAATGTGCCAGCTACCAACAAAAGTATTAGGAAACCCCAGAAGTCCAGAAACTAGCCTGGAACCATGTATTTTCACGTAAAATCACTATCTTTAACAGTTCTATCGTAAAATGATCAGAAAGCTTTTTCTGGAAGATGTTTTGGCTCAAAATATTTTTCGCTGTTTTCAAGTGTCTCTAGGCATATGCATACAGGTGTAGTGGAATTTCGCGAAAAGATTTCAAGACCAGATATATTTCAAAATACTGTAGGGTCGTTTACTGATCTTGGTTTCTGGATCACTTTTTGACACGTGTTAACTGTCTGCACAGGAATCACGTAGGAGCCGTGCCGAAGTTGTCGAATTCTGAGTGGCCTGGTCTAATATGAAAACGCCTTCTCAAGCAGACAGCTGCCAGTGGCAATAGACAAACTGCTGTTGGGTGCTTATAGTGTTGAAGTCTACCGTGTACTTTTTTTTTTTTTTTTTTGCGAAAAATCGCTAGCTCCAGGTATAGGTTGCTCACGGTATTGAGAGCACGTTTGAAAGTCCTGCTTAGGGTCTACTTTTCGGCCGGAATTTGTATCATTCCACAAAACGCAAAATCATCATTGCTATGGACCACATTACTTTATTGTTGCGTTTATCAAGCGCAACTTTGAAATAGCTAGAAATTAAATAGGTTCTGATATAATAATTCTTATACTTACACACACAAAAACACATAATTGAAGCGTCAAAATTCTAATACGAAGTTAATAATATTAGAAATTATATTTCCATATACGTTGCCAACATTACAGACAGGTTGCACGTCGGTATGTCGCTTGAAATACACACAGTAACGGACAGTGATTGGTTTTCAAACCTTGGTTACTAAAGTTCTCAGCTTACCGCTAACATGAAGAAATTTCCTGGACTCGATCTAGGGCAGAACATTCACGAGGGCGGTGGAACGGGTGTCGGGGCCAGTAGGACGGGAAGGGGTGGACATACGCCCCTCTTGCCGGCTGGGAGGGGTACTAGAGCAGCCCCAGGGGTGGTTAATGGCAGGAATTAACAGAGGTTGGAGGGAGGGCGCCGCTGCTGTGCTGTCCGCGCCACGGGGGGTTTCCTGGCACACCAGCCATGCATCTCCGACTGCAGCGGCGCGCCAGCCAGCACGGCTGTCGCTTCTCACTACACATTCCTAACTATCGATACTATCACAGTACGCACTCTGACAATATCGATACATCGGCAACCGCGCGCCAAGATTTAATCATATAGCTAGTAGTAGGGCCAGTGACTTTTCGCGTAAAAATCGGAGCACACAGTAGACTTCAATACTATATACACACCTCAGCTGTTGTTATACCTCCATTGGCTGCTGGTGCCGNTCAGCTGTTGTTATTCTTCCATTGGCTGCTGGTGCCGTGTCCGTCTTTGACCAAGCCACTCAGGACTAAGTAACTCCGACAATGAACCTTCTTGATTCGTGCGCAAACTGTTAACACGGGCCAGAACATTTTTTAGCAAATCAAAGAAGCTGGACGACCCTACAGTGCTCTGGACTGTATCTTGTCTCGAAATCTTTTCGCGAAATATCACTGCCCCTAGCCAGTAGGGTTGGGGCATTATTTGGGATGTTAATAATTATCGATATCAAAAATTAAGTATTTATCGCACTACGATTTTGGAAAAAAAAATCTACATAAGTTTATGGTGACCTCCGCACGCCACGTACACCCTGGGGTAGTTCACAACAATGTTGGACATTGTTGGAGACCTGCAAAATTCGCGTTATTATTTGAGGACATGTTAAACTTAAAACCATTTTCCTTTGCAAAACGTTTGTCATTGAACCATTTTTTATTTGACACGCCCCGGGTTGATCTGCGCCAATAAATGAACACTTTAAAATCGTGCGACCCAATCACTTACAGTTCACTTAGAAAAGGAGTGACATAACATCTAGGCAGCAGCCAATGGAGAAACGACGCCGGCTCGAGTGTGTGTGTGTATATATATATATATATATATATATATATATATAACTGTGAATTTAAGCTTCATGCCAAAATATTAGGTGAATTTTGCAGGTCGCTAGACATTGAGCACTCGAGCGGTTTAATTCCGCTTGGGCCAGCCGAACAGAAGCATGAGCTCTGACTGTGGCAGCAGCCAATGAGCAAATTACATATTTGAGCGCTGTGAAGTTTACCCTTCCGTCGTTTTCACCCTTTGAGGAGTATGCACGTGTATATACTCGAGGCTACGTTTAAATGGAAAATCTATTTGCTCTTGAAGATAAATGTTACAACTCTATGGATTAAATGTTTCGCTGGACTTTATCGGCATCCAAGTAAAAACCCGCTGGTCAACATTTCAATCCGTAACAATAAAACTGTTATTTTTAACAGTTTCTCAAGCGAACACTGTGGATTGTAAAACCTGTTACATCTGTTGCGACACGTTAATTGGCGCAGAGTCAATACGCGACTCTATTGGCTGACGGCCAGCCAATAACAAACGTTGCAGATTACAATAACTGTGTCCGGCGTGGCCAGGACCAAAAGGACGAAGGTAAGTGGAAATAGAGACACCAACGCAACTGATAATGCTAGAGATAGTGATATTTCACGAAAAAAATATGAGTACACTGTAGACTTTAATACTATAAGCACTCGACAGCAGTTTTTTTCTATTGCCATTGGTTGCTGTCTGCTTGAGAAGGCGTTTTCATATTGACCAGGCCACTAAGAATTTATGCGCAGACAGTTAACGCTAGTGAAAAAGTAGATCAGCCAATCAAGATAGGTAAACGATCCAGCAGTGTTTGGAAGTATAACTTGTCTTTAAATGTTTTCGCGAAATTTCACTGCCCCTCGATATTGTTGTAGTAGAGAATATTGAAAGCTCACTTCAACCTTGTCTTGAGTGCCAGCAAATTATGGGGCCTGCAGACGTACGTTTGGCGGCGATTTTTTTTTTAGACCGGTCGCATTACGAGCGCTGCTCTGTGCAGTAAAGGGGAGATAAATGCGTTGCAGATGGCAACGGGAACCCCTCAGCGCTTGTTGCGCCGTGTCGTCGCCCCCCTGCAGCGGCCACGTGACCCGGCCCCGCCGAAAGGCGATGTTCAACTGTTCCAACTCCTCCCCGGGGACCGTTATCTGGGAATGGTCAGTCATTTGGGAAAAGTTAATCTTGCTCTCCCCCCTCACTCCTTCCCCTCCCTCACTATCCCCCCTCCCTGCGCGACTCAGACAGTTGACTGTCGCTCTGATAGCGAGCCACCCTCTAGCTATCTCCGCCGCCCATCGAGCTCTACATAAATTCCAACCCCCTACCACCCCTCAGGCTGGCGGCTCGAGGACCCTCGACGCCGGGGTTGTGAGTCATGGCCCGCAGGGGGTTTCCTCCGGGGTATCCCGGCCCGTGCTACCAGCCAGCATCACACATCGCAGCTACGGCTCGTTCACGGAAGTTACATAGTAAACCTTTACCTATGGTGTCGTATTCACTTGATTAATAACCATAGACTATTAATGTTTCTCATGTTTAAGTAGAAGACAAATTTGTTTCGTTTTTAGTTAGCCACAGGATGCTTATTAGTCAGTGAGGAGATATAAATCGTACTTCGGATTTATAAACTTTTCAGCAAAGATCTTCGCTAGCTACTTCGATTTCCACAGAGCCTAGATTAAAAAAGGGGCTGACAGTATTTTAAATTATTAAATTTCGTTATCTTCCTACTTCTAACCTGCGGGAATAAGCCATAGTGTCATCTTACGAAAACTAACTTGTAGAAATTATGTATAAATATATCTGCAGAGTAATTATCCACCAAAATTTCTTTTGGTCTAACATACTCAAGCGTCGGAACCCATACCCGAACAGGAATGAGTAGGGGTAGTAAAATTTCGATAAAAACTTTCAAGAAGAGTTATGTTTCAAAACACTGTAGGATCGTTTACGTATCTTGAATGCATGAATTACTTTTTGACACGTGTTAACTGTCTGCACACGAATCACATGGAAGACGTGCCGATGTTGCCGAATTCTGAGTGGCCCGGTCAAATAAGTAAACTCCTTCTCAAGCAGACAGCAACCAATGGCAGTAGACAAACTGCTGTTGGGTGCTTATAGTATTGAAGTACGCCGTGTACTCATTTTTTTTCCCGCGAAAAATCACTACCTGAATAAGTGACTCTCTCTCTCTCTCTCTATATATATATATATATATCTCTCTCTATCATTCTCCCGCCTCCCTCTTTCTTCTAAAAGCAAACATAATATAACCATTCTTAGGGGCAGTGATATTTCGCGAAAAGATTTCGAGACAAGATACAGTCCAAAGCACTGTAGGGCCGTCCAGCTTCTTTGGTTGGCTAAAAAATGTTCTGGCCCGTGTTAACGGGCGCACGAATTACGAAGGTTCAGTGTCGGAGTTACTTAGTTCTGAGTGGCTTGGTCAAAGACGGACACGGCACCAGCAGCCAATGGAGGTATAACAACAGCTGAGGTGTGTATATAGTATTGAAGTCTACTGTGTGCTCCGATTTTTACGCGAAAAGTCACTGGCCTTAACCATACTCAATAACAAACTGAATGACGTAAGAACGTAGTGAATAGTCGCGGTGTATCACCAGCGCTCGTCTGAATGTTGGAACTGGAGCAGTACGAAAATGCTCACATACTCATACACAGGAAGTTACATTCTGATTGCCACTTCACCTGAGCTCGTTCTGCGTAAAAATTACAACATAATTTCTTGTTAGCAGATAACACTAAAAATTATTACAAAACTGACTAAAATTTGAAATATTAAAATCCAAAAAAAGGGAAACATGTAGCAGGTTGCCTTTGTTAATTTGTTGGTATTGTCTCATCTTTCCATAAACATTTCTGTAACTTCTCATGTTACAGAAATTTTTTTTTCTGTTCCTAGGCGAAGTGTAAACAAACGTCTGGATTTTGTATTATAGTAGTAAACTATAAATTATTGTAAAGGGAAAGAACCTTAATCTCTACGAGAAACGATCTTCTGTACTTAAACATTTATTAAATTTTATCACGATATTTTTTTTTTCGTGTGATTTCTGGGAAGATCACAAATCCGTCGATGAAAACAAAATAACTGTAATTCCACAAACAACCCAAAAGTTACGTCAGCGAATGGAAGATAGACGAATTTTAATATGGAATAAATTCTTCAGTACGAGTGTTTAAGTATATTACAATTATTACTAAATAAAACACATTCAAGAGCACAAACCAAAGTCTGAATGTTTGTGTCAGCTACAACAATAAATTAATTATTTCTTGTAAATGTTATTACTAGCTTAAAATATGATAGACTGCAAAATCGATATCCCAAGCCTTACGAGTGCAAGACTGAACCAAAATTTGCTATGCAATATTTGTTATATCTTTAAGAAAAATGTAAACTTAACTTACAAACTAGTTGGCAATATTTAGTTAGCTCACTTAAACAAAATTTCATCATAGTTTAAATTCANATAAACTTAACTTACAAACTAGTTGGCAATATTTAGTTAGCTCACTTAAACAAAATTTCATCATAGTTTAAATTCACATACATGTTTGTACATCTTAATAAAAAACTAAATATTTTTTTACTGATCTTTTAATATACAGGTATCAGTTTAAAACAAATCATTTGCAAGAATTTTTAAATATACTATCGCAAAATGATTTTACTTAGGCGGTAGCTGTCTTTTGTTACGTAAAAATTGCCCAGATCCTTAAAATAAATTTAGAGTAATTGTAAATACAGCAGACAATCAATGTGGTTTAGTGGTTGACTTTTTAATAATACCAAAAGGGCAGAGAAAATCCATAGCCACTTCAAAGTTAGGTCAAAGTCAACATATTGATTCCAAATATAGGGCCTTTGCTTCAAACGGCCATCATTCGAAACAGTAGGAACACTTCAGTTTGAAAATTACAAATATTTGCCTACCTGTAGCTTCACTCAAATATCAAGCGTGTCCTATATGCCTAGAGCTAGTGATTTTTCGCAAAAAATATGAGTAGATGGTAGACTTTAATACTATAGGCACCTAACAGCAGTTTGTCTATTGTCATTGGTTGCTGTCTGCTTGAGAATGAGTTTTCATATTTAACCGGGCCACTGAGAATTCGACAACTTCGGCANAACAGCTGAGGTGTGTATATAGTATTGAAGTCTACTGTGTGCTCCGATTTTTACGCGAAAAGTCACTGGCCTTAACCATACTCAATAACAAACTGAATGACGTAAGAACGTAGTGAATAGTCGCGGTGTATCACCAGCGCTCGTCTGAATGTTGGAACTGGAGCAGTACGAAAATGCTCACATACTCATACACAGGAAGTTACATTCTGATTGCCACTTCACCTGAGCTCGTTCTGCGTAAAAATTACAACATAATTTCTTGTTAGCAGATAACACTAAAAATTATTACAAAACTGACTAAAATTTGAAATATTAAAATCCAAAAAAAGGGAAACATGTAGCAGGTTGCCTTTGTTAATTTGTTGGTATTGTCTCATCTTTCCATAAACATTTCTGTAACTTCTCATGTTACAGAAATTTTTTTTTCTGTTCCTAGNTGTTGGTATTGTCTCATCTTTCCATAAACATTTCTGTAACTTCTCATGTTACAGAAATTTTTTTTTCTGTTCCTAGACGAAGTGTAAACAAACGTCTGGATTTTGCATTATAGTAGTAAACTATAAATTATTGTAAAGGGAAAGAACCTTAATCTCTACGAGAAACGATCTTCTGTACTTAAACATTTATTAAATTTTATCACGATTTTTTTTTTCGTGTGATTTCTGGGAAGATCACAAATCCGTCGATGAAAACAAAATAACTGTAATTCCACAAACAACCCAAAAGTTACGTCAGCGAATGGAAGATAGACGAATTTTAATATGGAATAAATTCTTCAGTACGAGTGTTTAAGTATATTACAATTATTACTAAATAAAACACATTCAAGAGCACAAACCAAAGTCTGAATGTTTGTGTCAGCTACAACAATAAATTAATTATTTCTTGTAAATGTTATTACTAGCTTTAAATATGATAGACTGCAAAATCGATATCCCAAGCCTTACGAGTGCAAGACTAAACCAAAATTTGCTATGCAATATTTGTTATATCTTTAAGAAAAATATAAACTTAACTTACAAACTAGTTGGCAATATTTAGTTAGCTCACTTAAACAAAATTTCATCATAGTTTAAATTCACATACATGTTTGTACATCTTAATAAAAAACTAAATATTTTTTTACTGATCTTTTAATATACAGGTATCAGTTTAAAACAAATCATTTGCAAGAATTTTTAAATATACTATCGCAAAATGATTTTACTTAGGCGGTAGCTGTCTTTTGTTACGTAAAAATTGCCCAGATCCTTAAAATAAATTTAGAGTAATTGTAAATACAGCAGACAATCAATGTGGTTTAGTGGTTGACTTTTTAATAATACCAAAAGGGCAGAGAAAATCCATAGCCACTTCAAAGTTAGGTCAAAGTCAACATATTGATTCGAAATATAGGGCCTTTGCTTCAAACGGCCATCATTCGAAACAGTAGGAACACTTCAGTTTGAAAATTACAAATATTTGCCTACCTGTAGCTTCACTCAAATATCAAGCGTGTCCTATATGCCTAGAGCTAGTGATTTTTCGCAAAAAATATGAGTAGATGGTAGACTTTAATACTATAGGCACCTAACAGCAGTTTGTCTATTGTCATTGGTTGCTGTCTGCTTGAGAATGAGTTTTCATATTTAACCGGGCCACTGAGAATTCGACAACTTCGGCACGGCTCCTACGTGATTTGTGTGCAGACAGTTAACAAGTGTCAAAAATTAATTCAGCTAATGGAGATAGGTAAACTACCCTACAGTGTTTTGAAATATAACTTGTCTTTAAATATTTTGCGACATTTCACTACCCCTACACAGTTTTGCATAGGAAAGCAAACAACGATATCATAGTAGACACAAGGCGGCTTTCGACGAGAAGTCATTGAAGATGAGTTTCACATGGTTAACAAAAAAAAAACAGAAATTGTGAGGTATCCCAAAATACTACGTATATTTGTGACAGGAAAGAACTATATAATATTCTNTTGTCATTGGTTGCTGTCTGCTTGAGAATGAGTTTTCATATTTAACCGGGCCACTGAGAATTCGACAACTTCGGCATGGCTCCTACGTGATTTGTGTGCAGACAGTTAACAAGTGTCAAAAATTAATTCAGCTAATGGAGATAGGTAAACTACCCTACAGTGTTTTGAAATATAACTTGTCTTTAAATATTTTGCGACATTTCACTACCCCTACACAGTTTTGAATAGGAAAGCAAACAACGATATCATAGTAGACACAAGGCGGCTATTGACGAGAAGTCATTGAAGATGAGTTTCACATGGTTAACAAAAAAAAACAGAAATTGTGAGGTATCCCAAAATACTACGTATATTTGTGACAGGAAAGAACTATATAATATTCTGTGACATCCAGAAATAAAATAAGGTGTGTGTCCAGTTTCAACGTAGTGTTATTAATTACAGCGAGAAGATGAACCAGTGAAGAGGAAAATGTGCATAATTGGTAAACTGTAATGGCGTAAGATGGACCAGCAGTCCGTTGGAGCGAGATAGCTCTGAACATTACAGGCTAACGATACGTGCGACGATGGAGAAAAGATTATGGAATGAGAGAAACATATAAATAAACTTGGATGACTGTTGACTGGGCCTTTTTATAACCAACCTTTGAATTATTCCTTCCACTAACTGGATACTGTATACTGCAAACATTGGCTAACATATCTACAAAAAGGAAAACAGTGAATTAAAATTTTTTTTAAATTATTTTAGAACCGTGTTAAAAATGTAGTGCTTAAAATTTTTTGGTAAGTTAAATTGGTTAATTTTTTATGAAGAAGTGTTGGAGAAACGTATTTATGACTGACATTGTTACGCTGTCACTTAACGGACGCAGATTAGGTGCACGTCAAAATACATTGTTGCATGCGGAAGGATATAAATACAAAGTAAAACAAAGCAGTTGCTGCGAAATGATTCAATGAACCGTAAATATGAGGTAGATTGCAGACGCTAGCTGCGCAGTAATAATCTCCGTATTTCAGGTAGGAATGGTTCTATTTTTGCCAATACCGCTGTCAAAACGGTGAAGATTGGATTATAATAAAAATACAATAGATTACGCTATTGTATTTTTTATATATTAAAAATATTAATTTTGTGTGAAATATTTAATTTCCTAAAATAATAGAAAATAATGCAAACGTAGACAAACATTTGAGACAGTTGTGATGGCGATGAATTAGTTAATGTTGGTGACGTACACAGAGAAAATCGTTCAACCTCGTCTTTAGTCTGCGTTGAGACCAGGCTCTACAGGAGTGAATACGGACACGAACAGTATCAATATTCAGAGTGAGGAGATGTGAGACGTGAATATTGTATTCAAGTCCTTGGAATAGCTGTGNACACGAACAGTATCAATATTCAGAGTGAGGAGATGTGAGACGTGAATATTGTATTCAAGTCCTTGGAATAGCTGTGCGTACATTAAAACTTTCCCCTGGCAGCACGCGACATTCCAACTAACCTCGTTGGAAACACGAGTGTAAAATAATAAGTAGGGGCGTGAAAATCTCCAGAGTTCGACGACTTGTACTCTATATTCCACTGCGCTATGTATTCTGGGGCCGCAGTGGCGCGGTGGGATAGAACGTCGCNGTCTAAGTGGGTTCGATTTCCGTCGTGGTCGCTCCCGGATTTTTGCACGTGGGAATGGTGCCGGACGATGCCACTGTTCAGCGGGTTTTCTCGGGGATCTTCCATTTCCCCACCCTTGCATTCCGGCGCTGCTCTATACTCACCTCGTTTTACCCTCATCGGCTCTCCATGTCCCGATGTTTAGAGTCGCTCAAACCCATCCACCCCACTTGTACGTACTCTTGAGTTACAGCTGTAGTTCCCGTCGGCTGCTGCCAAAGTGATTAGTTAGTTTTACCCCAGTATCTGCACGAGCTCGTGTGAGATTCAAGTCTACCCTTCAAGTCACTGAACTCGCGAATTTTCCACTTATCTAGTAATTACGTCAACATTTGTTTCTTACTNCAAGTCTACCCTTCAAGTCACTGAACTCGCGAATTTTCCACTTATCTAGTAATTACGTCAACATTTGTTTCTTACTAGTGTACTTTTGAGTGTCTCAGCTATGCCGTTATCTTTGATGTGTGTGGGATACTTAAGTCTACTCGCGTTATTTTCACACTATTTAATCAAACCTTTGAAAAACACCCACTGTATGGCGTGTTTTGCTTATTCATGATTATGCAATTTCTTACAAGTGTTGTATGCTTATGCCAACATAAATATATATTAATTTTGGTTAAATTGAAATTCTACTTGCATATTATTTATAAATTATGATATTTAAATTACAATTAATATTAAAAAGAAGACAGGTGTGTTAGTGATGGCTAGTAAGAAACGGTTCTTATACAGAATACAGGCCTTCAGAAAAGTGGGAATTAACCGTGAATGGACTATAGGTTTTTAATACTTACATTACAGCTTGGGAAGTTCACTGGAAAAACATTTACAGTGTTGGAGCTCAGTCTGCTGCCAGGAAGTAAAGTGTTATGACGTGGGAATATTTTCCCTCCGTCGTTACCAACTTTACTGAGCGCATGTCGGTCAGTGTGACCACTTAAATACTCACAGATAGGAGCAATGACATTTTCCAAAAATCGATTTAAGAAGTGCTCAGTTAACCACGAACGGCCTATAATCTAATTTATTCAAGTTTCTACACCTGTCATTTTTGAATGGTTAATGATGATGTCGACGAACGCGCAGTGCGCTGCGCTGTTCATAACGCTCGACGCAGGTACAGAGCGCACATAAAAACATCGAACGTTTGCAACACTCGAGCTCATCCGGGACTGAACGGATGAAGTGTACGTTTCGTTAAGAAACCTGGCTCTTGAACGAAACTGTTTGCTTGAGTCATTGAAAAAAAAAACTGTTGAATTACTCTTTAAAAAGCTTGGGTATACCTCGGCCCAGCAGGTTTTTAAACTGTGATTGAGCATTTTTATTCCACTACTTAAAGTAACCAGAAAAGCAAGATTTATTCCTTCTACAGTAGATAAGTAAAAGTGAATGTGCGTTGCTTGTAATATGTAAATTTGAGTTACAAGCTCCTTTTCCAGAGAGTATTCTTTAACCCCTGGCGAACGTTTAGAATCGTAAAAGAAATAACATATGTATTTGTTTTTTCTCGTCGTCCAAATATCTCGGAAGAAATTTCGCAGTGTTTTGGGAAAATTGAAAAGACCAGTTTGAATCATTAGGTCTGCAAATACGATAACAGACTGTATGTACAAATATGCGGTAGNTGAAAATTGAAAAGACCAGTTTGAATCATTAGGTCTGCAAATACGATAACAGACTGTATGTACAAATATGCGGTAGTTTCACTTGTGCTATTCGACCTTAGTTCATCCAACGCACCCTGCAGGACTCGAGAACAAATATAAAACGAACAGCACTCGTGTAGCTTCATTCCACACGGCCGGGTAAAGCAGAAGAACGAGTTCTATCTGTGGCAACATCCAATGAACAAATAGGTTCTGCTCGAGTATGTAGTGTGGACCGTGGAGTGTTAGGTTGGTGTCATATTATGACACGCAAGGGAAACTGTTTCAATCACAATTATTGTTTATTTTGCGACGTGGATAATGTGTCAACACGTTCAGTTACCGTGAACACAATCGTCGACAAGTTGCACATACTGCACACAGCGAGGAATCGGTGCGCATTCTTCCTTGTGGAGGATCTCGTTGGCGGAAATTTCTGCACCTCTTGGACGTGAATGGTTGACGCCAACGTCACCGAGCACGTAGCAATTTGTTCACTGTTTGCAAGGAAAAAAAANCCTCTTGGACGTGAATGGTTGACGCCAACGTCACCGAGCACGTAGCAATTTGTTCACTGTTTGCAAGGAAAAAAAAATGCTGAACACAAGTAGAGCGCATACCAAAAAAAAATATATTGTGATTACAACACTTGAACTCTTAAATNAAAAAAAATGCTGAACACAAGTAGAGCGCATACCAAAAAAAAATATATTGTGATTACAACACTTGAACTCTTAAATTGAATCTTTCAGACCCCTCTTTTAATTTACGGTTTTCAGGTGTTCCGAACAAAAATATACTTTATGACGCGTGTTTTACTTAAGTCGACACAACACTTGTTTCGTTGTACCAGACGATTTTTCGGCTTCGGTTTGCTTTATTCCACGTCTAAGATGATTGGTCATTGATAGAGACCGGAAAAATTCGCGTTTTCATTTCGGGACAAGCTAGAATTCAAAACCCCGATACAAACATAACGATTACGATAACCACTACCCGTTAAATTACACCTCCTGGACAACCCTGAGCCTTGAATAAATGCACAGTAAAATGCAGACCGAATCACCGTCTTCCGCTAATACAACAAGCAACCAATGAACAGTGATATNGTATGTTTGTATTGCTAATGCTATTGGTCTACCCGTTAAATTACACCTCCTGGACAACCCTGAGCCTTGAATAAATACACAGTAAAATGCAGACCGAATCACCGTCTTCCGCTAATACAGCAAGCAACCAATGAACAGTGATATNAAATACACAGTAAAATGCAGACCGAATCACCGTCTTCCGCTAATACAGCAAGCAACCAATGAACAGTGATATCTGCACGATTGTGCATACGTAAATAGAGTATAGCCTACAGGTCATTGAACTCGTGAATTTTTCAGGTCTCTAGTCATTGAGCTTCGCAGTGTGCAGCACAGGACAAAAATTACCTACGCGTGCGTGACGCACACAGTTGTACACACTGTGTTCCAATGGATTAATGCGTGACCGTGCGGTTGAGCGGTTGCGTGTGTCTGCAAGAGTTAGGGCGTGCGATGAAGATCGAGTGTGGCCGGGGACATGGCGTCAGAAGGTTCGCGCGGAACCATGGGCGAGATGCACGGGCCGGGAGTCCTGGAGTGGCGAATGTGTAGAAGGCCCCCAACTACTTCTCGCCGACGGAACGGAACGAGCCGCCCAATACGGCTATCAGCACCCGCTCGTCCTGGCGAGCGCGTGATTGAGGAACGTGTAGCGTATTGCCACGCTCGCGGTCCAGATTTGTATCCGGGCTTGATGAACGGTGACTCGCAGTCACTCGTCCGCGGGTGTTAGGCTCCTTTCTGTGGAGCCGCTACTTCGGCGCCGTTGGGCAACGGTTCCCGAGCCTGCAGTACGTCTTCTGTCCTCCTGGCACGTGCAATACGTAGATCCATGGGCGTTGGAACCAGGTGGTCAGGGGGCTCACATGACCCTCTTAATAATCTGCTGTAAGGGTCAGTTTCTCAGAAGAAATGATACAACCACACTGAAATTACGACTTTGGATGCTCAATTAACACCGCACGAAAAGACAATTTGAGTACTTTTTTTCAAATATGTTTTAAGTAGAACGGTGCAGTATATCTGGAATTTGTATGATCCGACGTTTGTATATACTATATCAATTATGACGTCAAAATTAAAAAAAAGTGCACATGTATTAAGTAAGTTTCGAGTAAGCCTCAATATGTCAGTAAGAATTTTTCTGCATTACTGTGATACTTGCTAACGTCAATTTTATTTGGAAATATATTTTTTTTGTCTTGACCCTTGACGAACACCTTTTGCCGCCCCTTGCGTAGGGCCAGTGCAATTTCGCGAAACGATTTCAAGACAAGTTACGTTTGAAAACACTGTAGGATGGTTTACGTATCGTCATTGACGGAATTAAGTTTTGACGCTTGTTAACTGTTTGCACACGAATCGCGTAGGAAAAGAATTCTGAGTGGTCCAGTCAAATATGAAAACTGCTTCCCAAGCAGACAGCTACCAATAGCAATATACAAACTGCTGCTGGGTGCTTGTAGTGTTAAAGTCTACCATCTACTCATATTTTTCGACGGCAAATCACTAGCTCTAGTAATACGGCTGCAACTGTGCTATTTTTTTTCTGGCGAAACAACGACAAGCTACAAGGCTCTCAACTCACCTGTCTAGCGAACAGGTTGAGCGAAAGGATAGGATCATACAAGTTAGATGACTCAAGGCGTATTTTAACTACCTTCGAAAACATAGTTTTCAAACAAAAAAATAGTTTTTTCATTTCCATTCTCACAAAAATGGTTTTGTTTTAATTATTTTATGTTATGATAATTGCGGTGAATTAAAGTTATAGACTCATCGAAAACACAAAAACTCGAACCCTTATCAATTTACTCCAACTTAATCTCTTTTAGCGTGGTCATTATCTTGAAAGGGGCACAACGCGTTTTTTGTTTGAAAGCGAGTAGGTAGATAATGGGGGATCTGACACAGACTGAATGCTTCGGAGGTCGGATGGACATGGCATCTGGCAGAGGACCAGTAGTGGTATCTGGTAGTGGACTAGTAGACTGACCTTTAACCATGACCTTTGACCAAGATCTTCACCTCAAAATTTTCCATTTTCCCTGAAAACATTCAAAATGTTTCTAGAATTTCCCTCAGTATTGCATACAAGACTTACCATTGCGATAACTGCGATGCGGTGTTTTCTCGCAGAGATAACCTGTACAGGTCTAGCAAAAAATTCAAAGGCTATGTTTGTTGTTCATCAGGAAGCGAGTGCAAGTGTTGTGGCAAGACATTTTCTATCAGCTCTAATGCCAGACGACATGAAGATAGTAACTGTTGACTCTAAATTGCTTACAAGACATACCCATGTGATAACTTTGGTGTGGTATATGCAAATAAGTGTAGATTGAATGCTCACAGCAGAAATTGTTCTACAAAAACAAACATCATAATTACTTTGGTCGAATGAAGAATAAGGTGAGTGTGTAACAATTATTATGTTTTTTTTACATGTCTGTAAAATAAAGTTAAAGTATACAAATAACTTCTGTGTTATTCGTTTATTTTTATCCCTGCTTATGTTAAGCTGTTAGGGAGAAACAATTAAGTATAATCTGATGTACATATACATCAAAGATGTTAGTCATTTTAGAATCAAATATACTTATTTTCTGATTCTCGTGCGCAGTGCCTTGATACGTTTAAATACCTGTAAGCTGTGATGATATAAGAACTTTAAATATATGTATGTACATGCTTTGTAGAGACATAAGCGTGTATTTATGGGAAAATTAGAATGTCATTCAAAAAAGAAATATGAGAATTTTGTACAAATTATTTTTCCTGCGAATAAGTATGATGTGATTAAAGTTGGAAAGACTCTACGAGAATTTGATAGAAACTGTATTAATTATTGCGAGATACTTCGAATGCAAACTAAATAATATAAGTTATTTCCTCCTAGTTAACTGTGTGAGTNTGTATTAATTATTGCGAGATACTTCGAATGCAAACTAAATAATATAAGTTATTTCCTCCTAGTTAACTGTGTGAGTTTAGTAATGATTATACGTGAGATCGAGTACTGAGCATATGTCTATATGCATGGCTTATTGCATTATCCTATCAATAAATGCATGGTAAAGACTCTAAAATTCAATACGGTGTCTAACGTAGTTTGTGCGTTTCTAGGTCCTGGGCAGACAGACTCTTCTTGATGTGTTTTGGGTCTTGAAGGAACCTCAAAATAGGTGTGATATGTTGTTTTTGATATTTCATGTACACAGTGTGATTTTATAACTTTCAAGACTTTATTGTGTTGCCATAATTGCCCATGTTTACTTCGAAGTTATATCATGAATACAAAATTCATTAATTGTATTTCTGCTAGTCATTATTGTGGTTATACTGCAATTTGTATGAAAATTTTTGATTAATTTTTGATGGCATGAAAACTCATATTTTTATATACATTCTTTTTCAGNCTGCAATTTGTATGAAAATTTTTGATTAATTTTTGATGGCATGAAAACTCATATTTTTATATACATTCTTTTTCAGTTGTCTGAAAGCGCAGGATATTATTTCGAAATGTTTGTCTCTCTGCGAGGTTCTATTGGGTGAACATATGCATTTCTAAAATCAGACCGACACTCTAGGTGCCAGGACGGAAACGGTGCATTATCCTGCCGGAATATCCCATCGTTATNCGACACTCTAGGTGCCAGGACGGAAACGGTGCATTATCCTGCCGGAATATCCCATCGTTATGGGGGGTACATAAAGTACACGATGACGGCTGCAATTCAATGTCGTGGTCAGCACACACTCACCCACGCGATGTCAGAGCACAACTTAGTACAAGTCTGGACGGAAACAGCGCAGTAACGTTTGCAGGGTGATATATTTCGGCACCATAACTTTATGATGAATAACACAGTTGAATTAAATGTGGTATCATTTGATAGGGTATACAACTAGGATGGGAGCATGGCTTTGAGTTGGCGCCTCGATAGATGTAGACGAAATTTCGTTTGTCACAAAGATCAGAGCGCTAGCACGTCGGAATCGCAAGACATAACGGCACGGTAGCGCCGATGACTATTATCTTTACAAACAGCTATCCCATTACTTTTGACATTTCATTATACGTACCCAGACAACACGCAGTAGCCAATCAGACACTAGCTCCACTTCCAGAACCTCGGTAAGCCTATCAGCTTACATCAAAGGAACCGTAACGCCATATCACTTATAAATGTAGGCTATTCAAGGTAAAGTGAGCATTTTTTAAAGTCCTCTCATTTGGAATAATGATGAACAAATATATTTANCGGTTCCCGAGCCTGCAGTACGTCTTCTGTCCTCCTGGCACGTGCAATACGTAGATCCATGGGCGTTGGAACCAGGGGGTCAGGGGGCTCACATGACCCCCTAATAATCTGCTGTAAGGGTCAGTTTCTCAGAATAAATAATACAAACGCACTAAAATTACGACTTTGGTTGCTCAATTAACACCGTAAGTAAAGATAATTTGAGTACTATTTTCAAATATGTTTTAAGTAGAACGGTGCAGTATATCTGGAATTTGTATGATCCGACGTTTGTATATACTATATCAATTATGACGTCAAAATTAAAAAAAAGTGCACATGTATTAAGTAAGTTTCGAGTAAGCCTCAATATGTCAGTAAGAATTTTTCTGCATTACTGTGATACTTGCTAACGTCAATTTTATTTGGAAATATATTTTTTTTTGTCTTGACCCTAGACGAACACCTTTCGCCGCCCCTTGCGTAGGGGCAGTGAAATTTCGCGAAACGATTTCAAGACAAGTTACGTTTCAAAACACTGTAGGATGGTTTACGTATCGTCATTGACTGAATTAAGTTTTGACGCTTGTTAACTGTTTGCACACGAATCGCGTAGGAAAAGAATTCTGAGTGGTCCAGTCAAATATGAAAACTGCTTCCCAAGCAGACAGCTACCAATAGCAATATACAAACTGCTGCTGGGTGCTTGTAGTGTTAAAGTCTACCATGTACTCATATTTTTCCACGGCAAATCACTAGCTCTAGTAATACGGCTGCAACTGTGCTATTTTTTTTCTGGCGAAACAACGACAAGCTACAAGGCTCTCAACTCACCTGTCTAGCGAACAGGTTGAGCGAAAGGATAGGATCATACAAGTTAGATGACTCAAGGCGTATTTTAACTACCTTCGAAAACATAGTTTTCAAACAAAAAAATAGTTTTTCCATTTCCATTCTCACAAAAATGGTTTTGTTTTAATTATTTTATGTTATGATAATTGCGGTGAATTAAAGTTATAGACTCATCGAAAACACATAAACTCGAACCCTTATCAATTTACTCCAACTTAATCTCTTTTAGCGTGGTCATTATCTTGAAAGGGGCACAACGCGTTTTTTGTTTGAAAGCGAGTAGGTAGATAATGGGGGATCTGACACAGACTGAATGCTTCGGAGGTCGGATGGACATGGCATCTGGCAGAGGACCAGTAGTGGTATCTGGTAGTGGACTAGTAGACTGACCTTTAACCATGACCTTTGACCAAGATCTTCACCTCAAAATTTTCCATTTTCCCTGAAAACATTCAAAATGTTTCTAGAATTTCCCTCAGTATTGCATACAAGACTTACCATTGCAATAACTGCGATGCGGTGTTTTCTAGCAGAGATAACCTGTATAGGTCTAGCAAAAAATTCAAAGGCTATGTTTGTTGTTCATCAGGAAGCGAGTGCAAGTATTGTGGCAAGACATTTTCTATCAGCTCTAATGCCAGACGACATGAAGATAGTAACTGTTGACTCTAAATTGCTTACAAGACATACCCATGTGATAACTTTGGTGTGGTATATGCAAATAAGTGTAGATTGAATGCTCACAGCAGAAATTGTTCTACAAAAACAAACATCATAATTACTTTGGTCGAATGAAGAATAAGGTGAGTGTGTAACAATTATTATGTTTTTTTTACATGTCTGTAAAATAAAGTTAAAGTATACAAATAACTTCTGTGTTATTCGTTTATTTTTATCCCTGCTTATGTTAAGCTGTTAGGGAGAAACAATTAAGTATAATCTGATGTACATATACATCAAAGATGTTAGTCATTTTAGAATCAAATATACTTATTTTCTGATTCTCGTGCGCAGTGCCTTGATACGTTTAAATACCTGTAAGCTGTGATGATATAAGAACTTTAAATATATGTATGTACATGCTTTGTAGAGACATACGCGTGTATTTATGGGAAAATTAGAATGTCATTCAAAAAAGAAATATGAGAATTTTGTACAAATTATTTTTCCTACGAATAAGTATGATGTGATTAAAGTTGGAAAGACTCTACGAGAATTTGATAGAAACTGTATTAATTATTGCGAGATACTTCGAATGCAAACTAAATAATATAAGTTATTTCCTCCTAGTTAACTGTGTGAGTTTAGTAATGATTATACGTGAGATCGAGTACTGAGCATATGTCTATATGCATGGCTTATTGCATTATCCTATCAATAAATGCATGGTAAAGACTCTAAAATTCAATACGGTGTCTAACGTAGTTTGTGCGTTTCTAGGTCCTGGGCAGACAGACTCTTCTTGTTGTGTTTTGGGTCTTGAAGGAACCTCAAAATAGGTGTGATATGTTGTTTTTGATATTTCATGTACACAGTGTGATTTTATAACTTTCAAGACTTTATTGTGTTGCCATAATTGCCCATGTTTACTTCGAAGTTATATCATGAATACAAAATTCATTAATTGTATTTCTGCTAGTCATTATTGTGGTTATACTGCAATTTGTATGAAAATTTTTGATTAATTTTTGATGGCATGAAAACTCATATTTTTATATACATTCTTTTTCAGCTGTCTGAAAGCGTAGGATATTATTTCGAAATGTTTGTCTCTCTGCGAGGTTCTATTGGGTGAACATATGCATTTCTAAAATCAGACCGACACTCTAGGTGCCAGGACGGAAACGGTGCATTATCCTGCCGGAATATCCCATCGTTATGGGGGGTACATAAAGTACACGATGACGGCTGCAATTCAATGTCGTGGTCAGCACACACTCACCCACGCGATGTCAGAGCACAACTTAGTACAAGTCTGGACGGAAACAGCGCAGTAACGTTTGCAGGGTGATATATTTCGGCACCATAACTTTATGATGAATAACACAGTTGAATTAAATGTGGTATCATTTGATAGGGTATACAACTAGGATGGGAGCATGGCTTTGAGTTGGCGCCTCGATAGATGTAGACGAAATTTCGTTTGTCACAAAGATCAGAGCGCTAGCACGTCGGAATCGCAAGACATAACGGCACGGTAGCGCCGATGACTATTATCTTTACAAACCGCTATCCCATTACTTTTGACATTTCATTATACGTACCCAGACAACACGCAGTAGCCAATCAGACACTAGCTCCACTTCCAGAACCTCGGTAAGCCTATCAGCTTACATCAAAGGAGCCGTAACGCCATATCACTTATAGATGTAGGCTATTCAAGGTAAAGTGAGCATTTTTTAAAGTCCTCTCATTTGGAATAATGATGAACAAATATATTTAGNATGTAGGCTATTCAAGGTAAAGTGAGCATTTTTTAAAGTCCTCTCATTTGGAATAATGATGAACAAATATATTTAGCTTTAGCATTAGACATTAACTTCCGAGTGCGATGGTATATATACACTGTGTGTTTATTTCTTACATGGCAATATATTATTTTAAAAGGTTGTTCAAGGATAAAATATAGCTGAACGGAAAAAGTAACTAGGTACTCAAAAGTTCTCACTTTACCGTGAACAGCGCATACTGATATTGTGTGCTATTTGTTGAGGTAGTGAAATTTTGCGAAAATATCTCAAGACAAGTTATATATACAAACACTGTAGGGTCATTTACCTATCTTGGTTAGATGAATTATTTTTTGGCACGTGTTAACTGTCTGCACAAGGATCACGTAGGAACCGTGCCGATGTGGCCGAATTCTGAGTGGTCCGGTCAAATACGAAAACACCTTCTCAAGCAGACAGCTACAAATGGCAACAGACAAACTACTTTTAGGTGCTTATAGTATTGAAGTCTACTGTCTACTCTTTATTTTTTCGTGAAAAGTCACTAGCTTTAGCTATTGGTAGGGGCAGTGATATTTCGCGAAAAGATTTTGAGACAAGATACAGCCCAAAGCACTGTAGGGTCGTACAGCTTCCTTGATTGGCTAAATAATGCTCTGGCCCGTGTTAACCGTTTGCGCACGAATCACGAAGGTTCGGTGTCGGAGTTACTTAGTCCTGAGTGGCTTGGTCAAAGACGGACACGGCACCAGCAGCCAATGGAGGTATAACAACAGCTGAGGTGTGTATGTAGTATTAAAGTCTACTGTGTGCTCAGATTTTTACGCGAAAAGTCACTGGCCCTAGTTATGGTCACTTGCCAGCGGAAGAAATCAGTTGTACCTATAAACGTTAGTAAAAAAGAAACGAAAACTTGGTGAGGGGGGTACAGTATAGCTACCTTGGACCTGCGTCTCAGGTCCCAGTCTGGCGGCGGTAACGAATCAATTCAAACTAATAGGAGAGAGCTACGTGCGCCTCCAGATAAGCAACCTGCGACTCACGGGGTCACTGGACATCCGTCTTCAAACTCCACGCATGGATCGGTAACGGCAGGTGGCTACCTCTACACACGCGGTGTAACGTAACCTACTCAATACGGGGCCGCGGTGGTGTAGTAGCTAGACTACTCGCCTCCCGACAAAACGAACCTGGTTCAATTCGCGGAGGGGGTCACCCGGGTGGCATTGTTCGGCCAGTTTTCTCACGGCACTCCCGTCACCCCCTGTATTTGCACTCCACCTCTGCTACATCCTAGCCTCATTCCACACTCGCCTCAAGACCTCCATGCTAATGCTCCCGCCTATCTGGAGCTTTTTTTTCCGCTTTTGAGGTCGAGAAGCTGTAAGAAGTTGTAAGAGCGACTCTGCCACGCGCCGTCAAGTGCGCCATCGCATAGGCTCTGAACTGGCGTGTAGTGTTCTCGTAGTGCTTCCTACACGTATGTGACTTCCAGCGGTGACCCTGTCATTTTATTGCTGGAAAGTCTGTGTCAAGGTTCTATGCAGAGCCCTTGAGTAGTTTTGTATTTATTTGACATGTATATTATGAAATACAGCACTTCGAAAAAGCGGGTTTTTAACCATTTTTGAGCACTCTGAAATGGTGTTTCTAATGCGTGTGNATGAAATACAGCACTTCGAAAAAGCGGGTTTTTAACCATTTTTGAGCACTCTGAAATGGTGTTTCTAATGCGTGTGACGTATTGAAAGCGCTCAACAGCCCTTGTCTGAAGTGCGTGTTGTTTTCGTAGATCAGCGCATTGGACGCACGTTTAATAGTTTCGTTGGAAAACGGACATTTAAAACACTTGCAACGCAGTTCAGGCGTGTTCACTGTACAAGTACGATTCAGTGGCCAACGTGTATGCTGCAGGAGAAACAGGCAATTCACACAATAAATAGCAAGCACCAATTTTCCAGACGCACGCGGGTCACTGAACCCACGAAGTATTTCTATCCCGCCGCTGTATACAAACGCAGGTGGCTACGAGGCACCCCACGTGCTCGAGTCCTCGCGTCGCCCATCCCGCAGAGGTGTGTAGGCGGCGCCTAGTGTGCACTCGAGCGTACTCGCAGGCCCGCGCTCGCCTGCTC
>NQII01002192.1:305664-316067 GCA_002778355.1 Clitarchus hookeri | reverse complement strand
CAGTGTATTTGCTCACGCTTTCTGAATCAAACCGAAATAAAATATTTTTTTATTATTTTCATTGTAAAAAAAAAATAATAAATTTATATGGATAATAAATAAATAAATATCGTGCGGGGGGTGCACCCAGGGCCAGGCGGCACCCGTCATCCCCGGACATGACACGAGAACCTGGGATGGAGCGGCGCTGGAACGCAAGGCGNCGGGGGGTGCACCCAGGGCCAGGCGGCACCCGTCATCCCCGGACATGACACGAGAACCTGGGATGGAGCGGCGCTGGAACGCAAGGCGGGGGAAGCCCGGAGTACCCCGATAAAGCCAGCCGGCAAGCGGCATCGTCCAGTCAGATCCCCGCGTGCGAAGATCTGGGAGTGAACTCGCCGGGAATCGAACCCATTTTCCGTGACGGGAGGCGAGCGCCCTGGCGACTACGCCACCACCGCGCCATTTCATTTATAATCAAAATACGTAGTTGTAGATAGTTCTTATGTAAAATATTATTAAACTGGGTGAGCGCAAACGCGGTGCGTTGGCCCTTTAGTGTAATTTTCTAAACTCAGATAGGACTAAGCTTTTTTTTTTTGGCATCAGGCCTCGAGAGGCTCTGGAACAGGTCCTGTGTCTGATTGGCTACTGCAAGATGCGAACACGTTCTCTATTGGCTGGGCCGCCAGCTGACAAGTAGGTTGCCAGGCGCTGATTGGCGAACGGCGTTCCGGCGTGTTGCTGGCCGGTGACGTCATTTTGCTGCAGAGTGCGTCTGGAGTTCGTGGTACGAGCGGTTTGCTTAGCTTCTTTGTCCTCAGGTATTCTGTGACAAGAGCACTCCGAGAAAACCCTCTGGCTAATGGCAACGTCCTTTAGGTTACCGACGTGCTAGAATCGATGAGGATGTCACCCAGCGTACTCCACGCACAATTAACATGTCATCACTAATTTCTAGGAAAATGTTTTGCGTGTCAGTCGTTTATGGACAAGTGGCGATAATATTTTCCCTGGTGGTCATATGGGTCTCAAATGTAAGTAGTTGTGTTTATTCTAATTTAAAAATAAAACTCTGGAATATTTAAATGTTTAACCTTTTTCAGGACGGAAATGGATGTCAGTATTTTGTTGCCAAATTAAACATTTAGCTATCGTAACATAAATACAGTTCACTGGCTCATTTACATGTCCTGCTCCGTGCAAGAACGAATTTTTTCGTTGGTACACGTGAAGCTGCAATTTTATGGTTCATATGTTGCATTCGCACCTTTATATACTTGTCATGTATAATAAAGAAAATATGAAATCAAATCAATCAATCAATCAAACGCTCTTGTAGAAAAGTTTTAAGTCAGCAAAAATCGCTAAGTAGTCGTCTGTTAACGAAATGTATTCTCCTGTAAAACAGTGTTTTAAAATATAGCGACAATGCTGTTGTCTTTTTTGAACCGATTGCTGTGTTAAAACCCTATAGTCGCCACTTAAAATTCTGAGGAAACAGAACGCACGCGAAGCTTCCTTATGCTATTTTCCATCGCCGTCGCTATGCTTAGTTATGGCTCGATGTGACCTTGAGGCGTTTAAAATATTTTACCAGGGAGGCTTCCGTGGCCGCGTTTCGAGATAGGCTGCGTGTAACTGACAGAGCGGCTTTCTTGTCCCGCGTAAGTAATTAACGCACTGCTCAGCTCATGTCAAAGGAAATAACGGCATTTTTTCGGTCTTATCGCGCCGGGGAGAATCAATACGCTTGTGGACAAGGCACGTGACAGTGACAAATTTCAAGGCGGCTATTGTTTACCGGCGTTCCTATGGTTACGCATTTCCCGCTGCCTAGATCCGCACTGCCGAAACCGCCGGAGCCAAGGATCTAGGTCGCTGTCCTGCGCGTAGAACGAGTATGGGGTAGAGGGATCGCGCTAGCTGCGCAAATCCAGTCTCGGTGTCCCAATACTGAATTGCTTCTCTGCCGACACGACTGTCATAAACAACGTATATAGGATCTGAGGTTAAAAAGTTGTTTAGTAAACAAGTGATTTGAGAAGTTTGTATACTTCCCCTAACCATTTCGCGATTCAGTCTCACTGAATTCAAATTGGCAAACGTATATTATTCACGAAAAAAGTGCTCGTATTTTGAAAATTAAAAAATTAACAAACACGTTTACCATTGTTGAATATGTGTCTTTGACAGTTGTGTTGGTTTGTGATTGGTCAATGTTGGGAACATGCGCAGAAGACGAAAAATGGGTCTACCTTATCTTTAGTTTACTGTCCCGCAACTCACTTTCTTTTTTCAATCCCTAGTATGCGTACAACTGATCAGCTGCCCCTCAGAAAACTGTCGATGATTTTTGCTTTAATTAGGCATTTTCCTTATAGGCTACACCAAACTATAATTAAGAACACATTTTTTTATAATCAGGGAAATTGTGAGAGTGAATAACAAAACTTTCATCGTTTCAATTTGTTCACGATAAACTGAGCACTTTTGAAATCCCTGCTTAAGATCTAACTTGTAAGTTATTGTGTGTATTATCGCACCTTATGTAAGATTAACATTACCATGGGCCGTATCACTTTATTCATGAGTCGGCCGGATGAAACTGTGAAATAATTATACAAGTAGCCATTTTTACAAGTTTGCTGACCATTACATTTTTTTGCCAATAAAAAGCAGGAAACAAAATAAATAATTTCAGAATTCACAAATGTTTACTCGACNTTTTCAGAGGTTGATTTCAAAAGTGCTTCCGTTATCGTGAACAGCTTCTAGTACACAATACCAGGTAGGCTACCGCGAGTCTCGCAATGGCTGGGCAATGTATCGATAACATTGCAAACAGTACAGTACTGACATGTGCTAAAGACTACATATCCGTCCACTGAATACGGATGGTTGTTATTTCTCTATAATCGCCATGGCATTGTTTAGAAAACCAAAGGACTATGCTGGTTTTGCGTCTTTCATCCGCAAATAAATAAAACTTTTTTGAGTCATCCGATGAGTTTCTTTTGTCTTCGAAATATTAGAGTAATGATTTGACTGGATGGATGCGGATATCAGACATTACTGGCGACCGGAATAAAAAAAACATTTCACGGGTTTGATTACTTGCTACAATTAATGCTCGATGGGTAGGGACAGTGATGTTTCGCGAAAAGATTTCGAGACAAGATACAGTCCAACTCACTGTAGGGCCGTCCAGCTTCTTTGATTGGCTAAAAAATGTTCTGGCCCGTGTTAACCGTTTGCGCACGAATCACGAAGGTTCACTGTTGGAGTTACTTAGTCCTGAGTGGCTTGGTCAAAGACGGACACGGCGCCAGCAACCAATGGAGGTATAACAACAGCTGAGGTGTGTATATAATATCGAAGTCCACTGTGTGCTCCGATTTGTACGCAAAAAGTCAATGGCGCTGGTGATAGTCAATGAAAAGACAATTGTGTTCTTGGTATGCAAAGGACTGAGAAATCTAGGGCTGCTGCCAAAATAATTCACGAAACTCTNGAAAAGACAATTGTGTTCTTGGTATGCAAAGGACTGAGAAATCTAGGGCTGCTGCCAAAATAATTCACGAAACTCTTCATTTAAAAAAAATGCGTGACTTGCTACGGGGAACCAAGGCTGTAGTCCATTCATGATTACTTCCAACTTTTCAGAAGCCCTGCTAAAGTTCTACTTCCTGGCTATTCCTGCACCTCATGCAAATAAAGCTTAAGCAAGTCTAGAAAATTACACCCAATGACATCGCGCCGTATTCGTGCGTACTCAGTTTAACATGATTTTACTTCACTTCAGAACTACTTGTTACTAGGCATTACCGACACGCATATTTTCTNGCGTACTCAGTTTAACATGATTTTACTTCACTTCAGAACTACTTGTTACTAGGCATTACCGACACGCATATTTTCTGTCTGGTTTTATGCACATTAGTTAGTGATGGATTATTGTAACTTATATATAAAATATGATAGTTCAGTTTAACCAAAATTAAGAAACGTTTGTGTTAACACAAGTGTAAAACGCTTGGTTGCATGAAACATTTAGGAAAGAACCAAACGCGTCATACATGGGTGTGGTGATACTGCGAATATACTATAGTTCGCGTTGGCGGGAGGTGAGTTGTCATGTAGGTACACCATCACGCCAGTAAGGCTGCCGTCAGCACGCGAGCTCCCCAAAGTAAACACAATTGTTTGGAGGCGGGGCCGGCGACTTCAGGCCTTATGCACTCGCCGCGTGCGTGAGGCGGGAGCCGGATCCATGTTCACACGCATGTTCGCGGCGCTGACCGGACGAGTGACCCGGTCCCGTAGCCACGATCACGCGAGTATGTCGAAAGTCGCTTCAGAAGCTGCACATGTTTGAAGGCTCGTACGACTTTAGATATGCGACATCCACGTACAGGCCGTTAACGGTGAACTGAGAACTTGCGAAAGCCTTCTTTAAGGCGCCCGTCTACCTGGAACTTTTTCCCACGTTTAGGCCGAGAAGCGCGGGAGCGATAAGGGCGACACTGCCACGCGCATCAAGTACGCCATCGCCGCTAAGCGCAAGGCTCTGAACTGGCGTGCAGTGTTCTCGTCGTGCTGCGTGTACCTATGGGACTTTCAGCGGTGACCATATTGTTTTATTAGTGGGAAGTCTTTAGGAAGGTTCAGTGCAGGCCCCTATAGTAGTTTTGTATGTATCTGATGCGTGCATTTTGAGCTACAGCGCCTTGGAGAGGCCGTTTTTAGCGGTTTTGGAGTACTGACTTAACTACAAAGATTGCATGCACTATAAAACTTTCATGATAACAGTTCTCGTCTGAAGTGTGTGTTCTTTTCATAGATCAGCACGTTGGACGCACGCTTAATCGTTTCGTTGAAAAACGTGTATTTAGAACACTCTGCAACGCAGGTCAAGCGCCAGGTAGACGGGCGCCTTAATATCTACTATCGTGCACAGTATGTATTCTTCCTCCTTATGTAACATTAACATTGCCATGGGCCTGATCACATTATTTATGCGCCGTGAAAGTGAAACTGTGGAATTATTATAAAAATATATGCATCTCACGAATTTGCTTATTCTTACACTTACGTGATTTAAAAAATACAGAAGGCACAGAAATAATTTCAGTACTCGCAAATGTATACCTAAAGACTGTTCGCGGTTGAATTAGCACTACTGAAATCAACCTAGGAAAAATTCCACTTCTGCTACCTGCATATATTCTAACAGGCACACTGAGTGGCATGCGTTAAGTTGGTAACGGCGGAGGAAAAGTAGTTCCGCGTCTTGACGTTGAATTAAAAGTGATAGTTAAACATTTGTGAATACAGGAATTATTTATTTTGCTTTCTGTTTTTTTAATGCATGTGTAAAAATCATCAAATTTGTACTTTTTTTTTNAATACAGGAATTATTTATTTTGCTTTCTGTTTTTTTAATGCATGTGTAAAAATCATCAAATTTGTACTTTTTTTTTTCTTTTCTAATAATTTTACAGTTTCATGTGACGGACGCACGAATAAAGTGATCAGCCGCAAGGAAGTGTTAATTTTACATATGGCGAAAGGATACACAACGCGCCTGCAAGTAGATTGTAAAGAGGCCTTTCAAAAGTGCTCAGTTTACCATGAACAGCCTAAGAAAATTTTCATNCGCGCCTGCAAGTAGATTGTAAAGAGGCCTTTCAAAAGTGCTCAGTTTACCATGAACAGCCTAAGAAAATTTTCATTCAACTTCAACACATGGACGTTCTTTACCTCCCTCGTTACCAACTTTACTGTGCATATACTAGAATGTCCGTCCGTTAAAATATATGCATGCAGGTAGGGCAATGTTTGATTTAAAAAGTGCTCATTTAATCGTGAACAGCCAATAATTATTTGGCTCGAGGCTAAGCTTCACTGACCTAAATACAGAGACCGGGAAATTTCGAGTGTTTAATAACCTGCAGACAGGATTTTACTTTCGTTTTTCTTTTCAGCTGCTCATTGGTTTCTTGCTATAACAGTGGCAAGAATGTGATTTAGTTTGCTTTTTATTGCACGTCGATTATTGGCTGAGTCAGATAAAGTAGCGAGTCGACTACAGGAGATACACAATCATAAACCTTTTGAAGTTTATCTTGTATTCTAATAAATCTGATAACTTNAGCGAGTCGACTACAGGAGATACACAATCATAAACCTTTTGAAGTTTATCTTGTATTCTAATAAATCTGATAACTTGGAAGGAATGGCGCGTTTTTGACTTCATTTCTTTGTAAAAAATAACTCTCGATCTCTGTTTCGAAAAAAAAACTAAACAGCTGTATGTAATTCCAAATATTTAATGTCAGTGTTACTTTCGCGACTTGATTATTTTAANAGCGAGTCGACTACAGGAGATACACAATCATAAACCTTTTGAAGTTTATCTTGTATTCTAATAAATCTGATAACTTTGAAGGAATGGCGCGTTTTTGACTTCATTTCTTTGTAAAAAATAACTCTCGATCTCTGTTTCGAAAAAAAAAACTAAACAGCTGTATGTAATTCCAAATATTTAATGTCAGTGTTACTTTCGCGACTTGATTATTTTAATCGTTGTTTGCCTTAGGTGGCTGCCTGCGAAGCTCAGATGCTAAGATTAACATGATGACGTAATGAAATACCTATTTCCAACCAAATGAAAGCTTCAGGTGTGTATATAAGCAATTGAATTCTAACCTGCGCTTGAATGTTTTGCCAAAATCTAGTCTCATTACTGCAACCCCGCTCCGCCGTTTAAACGCCATGGTCGTCTTGAGAGTATTTGCAGACATGCCGAAGTATATTCTGTTTGCGATATGTTAACACTTGATATATATATATTGATATATATATATTGATATATATATATATAATACACAGGAATGCTTTATTTGATTGGTCTTGCACACTGCGGGTTCAGTGACCACCTATATTACCTGTTGTCAACTGATTCATAAGTCGTGCTATTGTTCTACGTCATAATTTGTTCATATCACTTATCACCATACCACACATCCACACATGTGATAACAGAACGAGTTCTTGCCAGCCAAAGTAGAGCGCAGGTAAAAAATATNCACGAGTAAAAAATATCTTATTTGCAACACTAGAAACCATAAATTCATGAATGTATATATTGCAAGGCAGGGTTCTTAGTGACCACCAGAGCAGTGTCACAAGTATAAAACTCGCCCCTACTCCACAACCATGTCATCCATGATGAACATACATCGGAGGCGAATAAAAGTGATAGCAAAAAGTTTATCAGTAGCAGCCTTATGATATTCAGTTTAAGAGGGTATCTTAAGAAAGTAAAAAAAAAAATTAATTTTCTTTTTTATTTTTAATCACAGGGCACTTCTCCTTTTTTGTTTTCCTCCGCCCCAAGAAAAATACAAACAATTTTCGAAATCAAATATCTTTACAAAATGAATGAAAAAATTACATTAAAATGTTTAACGATTGTAATTCTTGAAACACTTTATAAAATTATGGTGTTACAATAAAAACGTGCAGTTACAAAAATATTTAGTTACAGAAATATATACAATTACTTAACTGGCACCAATTTTCCCACAATACATGATTTACTATATTCCCAAATTTACATGTCTCCAGCGAGACAGGGTGAACTCCTCCCTAGTGACCGCTGTCGCCCGCGTCGCGGAGTCTAACGCCTCCTCGGCTGCCGTCAACGGGTAACGTCTTCGTAAGTTTCCATGATCCGCATGAGGCAGCGTAACTCCGTTCTCCGTTACTATATATATACATGTATATATACTGAAGAGCCAAAAAAACTGGTATAGGCGTGCGTATGCAAATAACAGAGGTATGGAACCAATCAGAGTAACGCGATGCGGTCGGCAGCTAGATCGGTTACTGCTGCTACAATGGCAGGTTATCAAGATTTAAGTGAGTTTGAACGTGGTGTTATAGTCGGNTACACGATATTAGGCAGGTGTACCAGTTTTTTTGGCTCTTCAGTGTGTGTGCGTGTGTGTATATATATATATATATATATATATATATATAGTTATTGCTGCAGGTTCTGCTGAATAAAGTGCTGCTAACGGCAATTATAATAGATATGTATATTTATACATATGTATATTTATACATATCTATTATAATTGCCGTTAGCAGCACTTTATTCAGCAGAACCTGCAGTACCAACAATAGTCTGTTCATAGTTGCTTCCAAAGTTTCTTAATCCCTGCCAAAATTCTGCTTTCAGGACATTCCCCCACCTTATGCAAATAAATCTAATTCGAGTCTAGAAAATTACACATGTGGGACAACGCATCACATACGTATGCATTCGCATTAATAATGTATAGCTATTTCTTACAAGTCACTACCAACACACCTATTTTCTCTGTGTTTTTACTATTCGTATCATTTAATTGATATTATAATTTATTGTTAAAATATAATTAAAAATTCAACTTAACCGGAAACAAGATACTTTTATGTTAAAACCAGTACAAAAAATGTTTTTAATGGATGTAAGGAAAGATCCGAACACGTAATACATGAGGTGATTTTACAAAGTGGATGAGTGAAGAGATTTGGGCCGCTCTTAACGAGGTGTTGAGGGTAATTGAGGTGAGTATGGAGCAGCGCCGGAATGAAAGAAATTGGGTAAACGGGAGATCCCCGAGAAAACCCGCCGACCCGCGGCATCGTCCGGCACGATTCCCACTTGCGAAGCTCCGGGAGTGACCCGGTCGGGGATTGAACCCGGGTTGTCTTGGTGGGAGACGACGAGGCCAACCGCTCAGCCAACGGGGCCTCTGATTTTTCAAAGGTTTGGTTCGAAACGTTCGAAGAGACCGCGAGTACACTAAAGCAGCGTCGCAGCTTAGCTTTCCCCGCTAAACGAGCCCAATGTCTGTCGGGACTTGGAAACCTGATATAGTCCGTTAGCGGTGTCTTCACTCTTTTTGAATCTAACCTTTGGAAAACCACCCTATGTACGACGTGTTTGGTTACTTCCTTAATGTGTCATGTATAGGGGCAGTGATATTTCGTGAAAAGATTTCGAGACAAGATACAGTCCCAAGCACTGTAGGGTCGTGCAGCTTCTTTGATTGGCTAAAAAATGTTTTGGAACGTGTTAACCGTTTGCGCACGAATCACGAAGGTTCATTGTCGGACTTACTTAGTCCTGAGTGGCTTGGTCAAAGACTGACACGGCTCCAGCAGCCAATGAAGGTAAAACAACAGCTGAGGTGTGTATACAGTATTGAAGTCTACTGTGTGCTCCGATTTTTACGCGAAAAGTCACTGGCCCTGGTCATGTATCAGAAGCGATTTATACTTATGTTAACGAAAAAGTCCGTATTTTTATTTCGGGTAAATTGAACTTTTATTCATATCTATAAATTACAGTACTTCATCTATGATCTATGTAATAAAAAATGTGAGAAAATGTGTGTGTTTGTAATACCTAGTGAGAAATAGTTCTTATGCAAGATATACTTACGCTAAGTGCGCACGAATGCGGTGAGATGTCACTTTGGTGTAATTTTTTTAGACTTGGTTAAGGTTTATTCTGTTCAGGTCGGGAAACTCAATGCTTTTAGTTTGGCAACCAACATTTTCGCAACTAGGCAAGCGCTAGTGTCACACGTGTACCGGATTTTCTATATTTTCTACGTTAAAAACAAGATAATTGCACTACTTATAAATCAAATATAAAATAACTTCGTCACTAAGTAAAAAATTTTTTTTATTGTTCACGTATCTTAAAATGATAATTATAAGTAACCTCTTTGAAACTCTGCGCACCTAGCGACGGAAATTTTCCCTGTGTCAAAATCTCCCGTTAGAAAAGTCGTTTTGTCCCTAACCTGAGAATAAGCTTGCATAAGCTTTGTTTGCACGAGGCGGAGGAATACCCTGGAAGTAGAACTTCAGCAGGGCTTCAGAAGAGCTGAAAGTCGCCGTGCGTCGCGCTACCTCCGCGTACGTGGAGGGAAGTGGTTCGATACGGCGGCATCGAGCGGGCACGNAGTGTCACACGTGTACCGGATTTTCTATATTTTCTACGTTAAAAACAAGATAATTGCACTACTTATAAATCAAATAAAAAATAACTTCGTCACTAAGTAAAAAATTTTTTTTATTGTTCACGTATCTTAAAATGATAATTATAAGTAACCTCTTTGAAACTCTGCGCACCTAGCGACGGAAATTTTCCCTGTGTCAAAATCTCCCGTTAGAAAAGTCGTTTTGTCCCTAACCTGAGAATAAGCTTGCATAAGCTTTGTTTGCACGAGGCGGAGGAATACCCTGGAAGTAGAACTTCAGCAGGGCTTCAGAAGAGCTGAAAGTCGCCGTGCGTCGCGCTACCTCCGCGTACGTGGAGGGAAGTGGTTCGATACGGCGGCATCGAGCGGGCACGC
>NQII01002192.1:289972-303221 GCA_002778355.1 Clitarchus hookeri | reverse complement strand
CCCGGCCCGGTGGGGTCACTCCCGGTTTCTCGCACGTGGGAATCGTGCCGGACGATGCCGCTGGTTGGCGGGTTTTCTCGGGGATCTCCAGTTTCCCCCCGCCCTTGCATTCCGGCGTCGAACCAAAATCACCTCACTTCACCCTCGTCGGCTCTCAAGACCTCGACGTCAAGAACCACCCAGATCTCTCCGTTCCTCTCCACATCGCGCTGGCATCTCCTAATGTGACTTACGCTAACGCCGGCGATTGTCGGAAGCGGAGGCCACCATTTCCCCAGTACGACAAGAGCCTTCTGTACTAGCTCAGTAGTCTTCCAGAGCGCGAGAAAGTCAAATCACCGTACTTACGGAGCCCGCCTACCCGCGGGCGTTTGATTTGAGGCCGAGAANCCGCCTACCCGCGGGCGTTTGATTTGAGGCCGAGAAGCGTGGCAGCGATAAGGGCGACACTGCCACGCGAATCAAGTGCCTCCATCGCCACTAAGCGCAAGGCTCTCAACTAGCGACCAGTACTCTCGTCGTGCTGCGTGTACCTATGCGTAGAGACGTGAAAAATTTGCGTTTTCATTTCGGAACAAGCTAGAATTTAGAACCCCCTACGTTTATATTGCTAACGCTATTGGTCTACCCGTTAAATTACACCTCCTGGATAACTCTGAGCCTATAATAAATGCACAGTAAAATGCAGACCGAATCACCGTCTTCCGCTAATACAACAAGCAACCAATGAACAGTGATATCTGCGTGGTTTTGCATACGAAAATAGAGTTACAGGTCATTGAACTCGCTTTTTTTTCAGGTCTCTACCTATGGGACTTTTAAGGGGGAATTTATTGAGATATAGCGCTATGTAGTTTCTAATGTGCGTGACTTAAAAGCACTCGACGACCCTCGTCCGATGTTCGTGTTCTTTTCGTAGATCAGCACATTGGACGCCAGTTTAATAGCTTCGTTGTAAAAATGTGTGTTCCAAACACTCCGCAGCGCAGTTCAAGCGTAAGACAGGCGGGTCCCTTAAGCTTGGAGTATATTCAGCTGTCAGAAAATAAGCTGAATTGTTCGTATATTTAACGACGTGTTTAATTAATGACTTACTGTGGCAGCTGGCAGCGGTTCGGGTGAAGCTACAGAAAACTGCGACTCCTAACCTTCCACGGAATACCCGTGTTCTCCTTAATGAGTTGCAACGCAATGAGTTATTATAACGCTTTCCCCCCCTGGTAATGAAGCAGGCGGTTTTCTCGGTGTGTATTTCTAAAGATTGCAGGCGTGTTCTCGGCGGCTCATGCATATGGAATGCGATGCCAAATGCCGCGGCAGCCACGTAGTTTAAAACTAAACCCGGTAATTGGTGCCTGACCACGCACTAATCCAGGGGCTCCAGTAATAACTTCCCGGCTGGGAAACCGGTTCTGGAACCACGCCACCTGACAAAGAAGTTATAGTTGCAGCTCAGAAGTAGACAAAAAAAGAATAAGCAGGCGGTATTTTATCTGCTGAAACCGGGAGTGCTTTATTAACGTCTAATTTATTGACTCGCGCGGACCGNGTCGGTCAATGTCTAGTCCGGAGACTCGTCGACGGCTGTCGCCGTGCTGTTCAAGTCTGGTGTGTGCGCGATGCGTCCGTGTAATTACGGCTCGCTCCGTGGCAGTCGGTCAATGTCTAGTCCGGAGACTCGTCGACGGCTGTCGCCGTGCTGTTCAAGTCTGGTGTGTGCGCGATGCGTCCGTGTAATTACGGCTCGCTCCGTGGCAGTCGGTCAATGTCTAGTCCGGAGACTCGTCGACGGCTGTCGCCGTGCTGTTCAAGTCTGGTGTGTGCGCGATGCGTCCGTGTAATTACGGCTCGCTCCGTGGCAGTCGGCCAATGTCTAGCCCGGAGGCGAAGGCAGTGACTTGTCCGGAGCAGTGACTCGCAACTGTGATACAGGCCAGTCACGGTTACTTCACACTCTCTACATGAGCCCTGCTGAACTTCTACTCCCACGATATTCCTCCCGCCTCGTACAAACAAAGCTTGCGTGAGTCCGGAAAATTACTNCCCTGCTGAACTTCTACTCCCACGATATTCCTCCCGCCTCGTACAAACAAAGCTTGCGTGAGTCCGGAAAATTACTCCAAAAGGGACAACGCACAGCATTCGTGCGCACTCAGCGTAAAAACGTTTTGCATAATAAGAACTATTTCTTACTAAGTAATACCAACATGCATATTTTCTCACTGTTTTTATTTATGTTTATTATAAATTAAATATTATAATTTACAGACAAAATACAAGTACAAGTTCAATATAACAAAAAACGAGGTACTTGTATGTTAACACAAGTAAAAACACTTGGGGTATTTTGGAAACAACTAGACATGGTGTGATTTTTCAAAGGTTCTATTCAAACAGTGGGAAGAAACTGCGAATAGACAGTACACACCTATTGTTTTCTCTTCTTCATTTCATTTCTGTATATAATTTACACCTATGGTTACACGGGCCTAACATATGTGAATTACATATACTCTTCACGGTATTGTTTTAATTAATCATGGCCTATTTGGTTTCTTTAAAGTTTTACACCTAAGGTTTAGAGGTGCCAAATACCTTGTAATATGTGTAATACTTAATTTCTTTCCTACACTCTCGTTTCCTGGTTTATCTCTTAATTTCCTTTTCGTATTGTCCGTGTGTGATTCCTTGTTCCGAGTGTTCTGTTTCATTTTCACTCACTTTGCTGTTTTGGTTATTTTGCCCAGCTGGTTACATGCTGTATTTTCTGTTTGTTTCAGCTGCGTTTCTTCGTACATTTCAGTTGATTCCTTCTTTCTACTGAAGAAGGTTACGCCAGGTCACTCCATTGCCTCCGCCGGCAGGGACCAGTNGGGGGGGGGGATATCGGGACATATGACCCTCCTCGAAATGAAAACAAAATATTCGATAGTAATATTTGTCTGGACTGTGTACTGCTAGGCTCAGTGTCCAATGATCATATGTTTACTTCTGCATTACCTAGGTGGCACTAGTGTATTAATAACCGATATCACCAATAGCCGACATGTCGATTTAGCTAACAGGCAGGAGCCATATTTGTTTAAGTTTTTTTAATTTATAGGTGGTGCTGTCGGCACTTTCCCAAAAAATTCTTAGAAAAGTCCTTAAGAATATTTTTAAAACATTCATAAATTATAAAAAAAAAATTTATAAAAAATTTATTTTACAAATTTATAAAAAAAGTTTATTTGAACAATTATATTTAAAGGGGTTCTCTCAGCACCACGTCCAGCAGACGACTGACCCTCGTCAATGTTTCTCTTTGGTGAATTAGTCGGTTCCTCTACACTTCCTCCACCAATGTTTCTCATTGGTTGATTACTTGTGTTCGCTTCACCCCCAACAGTGTTTTTTATTAGTGGATTACTCGCACTCGTTCCACCCGCCACCAATGTTTCTAACTGTATTACCATTCCCCTCTCCTATCCTCTAATCATAGTTCTTTTTGTCGAATGCACTCCACCTACCACATTATTTTTTTCGTTGGTCATTTGTTTACTTTTTCATCATGTAGGTGATGCTAGTGTAATAAATATCGATTTCACTGCCAGATAAGCTGTAGATTTAGCCCCCACGTTGGTTATTGCCGACCTTGACATTGACCCCAATTACATTGAGCTCGAAAAATCGAGAAAAATTACAGTACATACAATAGTCTATTACTAGCTGAGCACAACAGGGGGCCATACTGACTAACCATATTAGCCAACGACTGACCCCACCCAAGACTAACTCCACCCAAGACTAACTCCACTCAAGACTAACAAGAATAACAAGACTAACTCCACCCAAGACTAACTCCACCCAAGACTAACTCCACTCAAGACTAACAAGAATAACAAGACTAACTCCACCCAAGACTAACTCCACCCAAGACTAACTCCACCCAAGACTAACTCCACACAAGACTAACTCCACCAAAGACTAATTCCACCCAAAATTAACTCCACTCAAGACTAACTCCACCCCAGACTAACTCCACCAAAGACTAACTCCACTCAAGACTAACAAGAATAACAAGACTAACTCCACCCAAGACTAACTCCACCCAAGACTAACTCCACCCAAGACTGGGTCTTGGCAAGACTGACTGAGCACAATGCGAGCTTCTGACCAGACCAGTTCCTGCAAAACTGGCTCGACCAACCGACAAAACCAACCTTCCTTATCACCCACCTATACAAACGATGATGGACAATATCGAAAAAAGCCTTTAATGAGAGTCTCGTAGCTAACCTCTTCGCACAAAATATTCCAAATTTTAGCAAAACATTTCTACCTCAGTTGACCATACCAAAGGGTAATACTAACTTACCAAGCCAACTGACGAGGCCAACCAACTAGTTGCGAAACATTCCTCAAATACATTCCCTTCATTTTATTCGTTCGCCATATAGAGTTCATCCATTTTAAACGACCCGAGAGTAAGACATAATAATTTAGATCAAATCATAGCCTTCCTCCTGCACAAGCTCACATAAATTTTATCTAAAACAGCCTCTCACAATCGATTGTTTACACCACTGAATTAATGTCTTTCAGAGAAGCAGAAGGGACTGTAGAAGAAATTCAACACACATAACTGTATATATAAATTTAATTTATTTACTTGTTATATACATTTTACCTTTCTTATTATTTTATCACATGTTTGCAATCATGGATAGTAGCCATTAGTCTCATCCGATGTAACCTTTACCCTTCAGTTCATCGATGATGGAAGATATTTCGACAATACGTGAGAGAGCCTCGCGATTTTGTAGGTCAATCAAATATCTGAGTCTATCAAGAAGTTCATTCGGGTCTTGGGGAAATATGTAAAAAGCGTTCTTGACGCCTTGTACCTTCTTCACACCACTTGTCAAAGGAAAGTCGTTAGTAAAATGTGTGGGAACGTCGAGAGAATCATCGTCCTTCTCAACAGATACTTCATCAACACTATCTCCATAGTTATAATAATTAATGCTGTCTTCATGATCGTCTTCACTTCCTGTTTCATCCAATATATCAAGTTTACTTTTCTTTGTAGGAGTCGCATGGTCATCACCAGTATTTGGAGCCGACGACCTTTTATTTTGAAGTTCATCGACCTCACGCAAACGTCTTGCATGTGTACATTCCACACATACCGAATCTAACACGGCTCGCAGGTCTCTCATTCCATCATTAGCATTGACTGCCTCATCATAATCGTCTGCGGAATTAGTACCCATCGATGCATCAGGGGGGTATTTATGACATCACTTGCTGTCTCTCAAAACACGAAACCTTGTAGGTGTCGGTTCGGTTCTTCAATGTATCGCCTCGCATAAACTGCACGTGCCCATTGTCGTAACGCTTCGTCGTGCGAGTTCCGTCGTCGTCTACGAACATTTTACGTAGTGTATTAACAGGAGGTAACGAAGTCAATGCATGTTGTCTCGAGTTAAGCAAGCGTTACATTTTCACATATCAGTGTGTCTCTTTAAATTATCGCTTCTACAAAATGTTGCGCCGCACATATCTCATGTTAGTATTCTGGAGGTCGGTTTCTTTGAAAATTCGCTCTTTTCATGGCGTCGTGCATTACAACTTTTACTGAAGATCTTTGCACAGTGACAACATCGTTTTCCGTGTGATTGTCGAGCAATCGATGGAGGTTTGCGTGTAGTCGTACACGACGTACGCGATTGCATATCGTCAGTGGTTTGCATCGTCTTCANGCAATCGATGGAGGTTTGCGTGTAGTCGTACACGACGTACGCGATTGCATATCGTCAGTGGTTTGCATCGTCTTCAAGTGAATGAAACACTTGTGCTACTACTCCACAATGCTGACTCCTCAGTGCTGACTTTACAGTGCTGACTCCTCAGAGCTGACCCCTAGTTGCGGAACGTGCGGAGCTCACTGCGGAGCTGGTTGCGAAGCATGTGGTACTTATTGTGGTGTGTGTGTGGTGGGCTCTTCGCACAGATGGCTCTCTCATGTGGCTGAGCATTTCCGAGTTGAATGTGTAAACTCTATCGCAGAATCGGCACTGACGTCAATCACGTGGTGTTGTTGAAGGTCGCGTCTCCATGATTGTCGAGGTCAACGTTAGGCCTTCGAAATTCACAACTCATCTTCGTGGCATGACGAGAGAGAGATCTTCCAAATCGATGTTCAACTCACGGTTTCAGAACGTCAACTGCCATTTTTCTATATAAAGGCGATTATTTAACAGGATAGTTTGTGCCCACAGAAGGCATTCTACACTAAAAAGTTTTAAAATGTTTTTTCCATGACAGACATATGCATCGCAATGGCGAATGTTCAAAAATCTCCACCCACCTCCGGAAGTGTAAGTTCCGGTTCCCGTCCCCTTACACCAATTCATCCAAATCATTCTACTGATGAAAACTTCCGAGTTCGGTGAAATATATACACTGTATTTATTACTTACATAGCAATATTCATTAAAAATAATAGTTATAGGATTAGAAATGGTTGGAAAAAAAAAGTAACTAGGGCCTCAAAATTGCTCACTTTGCCGTGAACAGCGTGTAGTTAAGTTGCCAGCGAATCAATAAAACATTTCTTAGTAACTGACGTTGTATTGCGAGTGTTATGTTTAAACTTTTAGCCACAGAAGTTATAATTTCTTGTTTTGCGCGAATTGGAGTAGGAATTAGCAATGCATTTACATTCTCCACAGTTCCAAGATTTTACTCGGATGGCACACGGATAAGCGATCAGGTCCATGGATATGTTAGTATTACATATTGTGGAATGATACAAAACGAGAGATAAATGCAGATCTTGAGCAGGGCTTTCAAAAATGTTCAATTAACCGTAAACAGCATGTACGTTCACTGTGCACTGGGATAAAGGTTGGTTACAGACAACGAAATATTTGTTTGTATATAGCCAAATATGTATTTCTGGTAGGTACCCCCTAACAAATATTTTGTTGAGCAAACGAAACTTAAAAAGAAACAAAATTAATTTTGTACATCCAACCAAATACCCACTTAAATGAAGGAAACCCCTGTGTTGAGCCAAAATAAATAAGACTGCAAATTATATATTTAATTGACTTATATATTTGCTGGGTCACTCATTTGAAAATAAAACTCGAGAAAACGTTTAAACTTTTTGTGGAAATTCGAGTAGTTACAGTGTTAATGCATTTTTTGATGCTTAATAATGGCATAAACATCATAATAAAACAAGTTTAACAGAAAACTAAAATTTAAAACTCTAAAACATGAAATGTGTATTTAAGAACGTTGTCCTGTTTTTGAAAACCATGTAATGTATTTAAAAACATTATTATTTCGCCACTAGTCAATTTATCTAACGTTTCTGGGCGAATGTAAATGGTCCGGGTTCGAAACTAGGTCGTGTTTTATTTACTTTTTTTTTATAATAAACATAATTTTAATGTTCATAGAGCCAAACAAATATTTAGTTGCACCAACAAAATCTTACAGTTTGGGTAAACCAATTAAGAACAACACAATAATCAGTTACAACAAAAAAAAATATTCCTTCACAAATCAATGATTTTGTTGCGCCAAAATAAACCATTGTTTTATTCAACAAAACCTTTTTCTTAGTGTCAAAATTACACACACACACATATATATATATATATANATATATATATATATATATATATAGCAAAAGATCACCTCAATAAAAAAAGTTATTTCATGTAATAAGTCGTAAAAACGCTTGTAATATATGACATTGAAAAATAAACACGTCATACATGGGGTTATTTTTCAAAGGTTTGATTCAGAAAGTGTGAAGATGCTATGAATACACTATACCTGCCTGTGTGACTATGATACAGAAGACTTCTTATGCCCCTACTCTGAAGTACAAATTTCACCATTGTACAGAAAGACACTCCGGGCATGCCGAACAGATTGTCAGCAGCGATGAAAAAATATTTCACAGTTACGTGTAAAACATACTTACTGTGGATCGTATTATCCGGCGTACAAACACGACGCATTGACATTCTCTTGGCATTTTTCTTCCAAGCTGTGGCGGAAGGATTTAGAAATTTAGCAAAGCTTCAGAAAAGCCGGAATTTACCGCATAAAAAACTTCCATCACGGAGTGCGGAGTTAACTGAATATATATATTTTTTTTACTGTGTTGGTATCCGTGCTATTAGTACTCCAGGCTACTATCACAGGTCCAGGTTCGATTTCCGGCGGATACGAATCGACTTTTTTCCGTGATGATTTCGTGGCAGAATTAGCTGTCCGCTGGAGGGATTTTTTTTTCGGGAAACTCCCATTTCCCCGCGTTACTGCATTCCGTCGCCTCTCCGTCCTCAACTCAGTCACTTCCCATGCAAGGAGTGAGGGACGAGTGTGTCCCACACAGCTGGCCACAGCTCAACTAGTGTCATGCATGACGACCCTGTTCTCAAGGCGGTGACGACTGTGGATGATGTGTTGAGGTTAAGGACCCCCCGTAGTTGTCACATGTCTAATTAAAATTTAAAAAAAAAACATAAACATTTTTAATGCAAATATTTTATTTTCCAGGTCATAAATCAGAAACGAAAGCCGATACTCCGTTGCCAAGTAAAACCGTCCAAACGCGAAAGTCTATCTGAGCTAAAGTGTTTTGAAATACAACGAGACAAGAACTATTTTCGTGAAAACCGGTTGCCGGTAGTCGTTAGTAGGTACTGTAAAATCACGCGTGTTTCTCTTCTGTTCGCAATTGGATCAGAGTTTTATCGGACACGCCCAGGTGAACTCTGAGCCAATAACAGGCATGCAAGGAAACAAGCGCCGAATCTCGCGCCAACTGTTCTGGGGTAAAACTGGCCTCTCACTGGAGCAGCAGCCGGTGTAAACAAAGCCGAGGCTCGAAGTTACATAGGACCGTGGAGTCTATCCTACATGTCCTTTGAAAGCCGAAATTATCCTGTCCCTAGTAATCAGAAGTAATTGTTGCCACCGGTAAACAAATATGTAATTTTTTTCCAAAGAACGTATTGGTAGAGACATGAAGAATTCGCGGAATCATTTTGGGACAAGCTAGAATTCAAAACACGTGTGTTTGTTTATACATATTAAGCCATTGGCCCACGTGGTGTTTGACACCTCCTGGAGAACGCTGGCCCAATCGTCGCCTTCCACTGTGACATAAGACAACCTATGCGCAGTTGATATCGGCATATTAGTACATAAGACTATTGAGTCTATCCCGCAGGTCATTGAACTGGCGAATTTTTCAGGTCTCTACTTATTGGTAGAGATAATGAAAAAACGCGAAAAAATTTTCAGCCAACACATTTTGTATAACTCTCTAACTAGTTTATTCTTTCATGATTGGCGAACAAGGTTTTGATTCGGCTAAGTTATTTTCAGACCAATCACGAACGTTCTGCCTTATAGTATCAGAATCCTCCTTGGCCCAGTGAAACGGAGTAGTATCTTCATGCATGCATGGCGGCCAATAAGGAAAGAAAACTGTCGGACATGTGTACAGTGCGTTGAATCCTAACAAACAGTCACATTTTTTCCCGGGATAAACCATCACCTCTACTTATTGGGCAGCATGTAAATGTGGGTTGTTCTAAGATCTAGTCAACCAGTCAGGTTCGTCGGCTGTAGTAGTAGGATTTAAAGAAGCTAAGGCTAGTTTCGAAAAAACAAGAATTATCGGCTGCGTCAGTTGTTCCGTAGTAACGTGATAGCGTTATTCGCCATTTGAAAAAATTGCAAAGTACCGGTGAAATAAACCAAAAATAAAAAAAGGACCCTTTTTTTTTTCTTCCAATAACGGACTTTTCTTAAATGTTACGCAACTTTCTGTGATTCCACAAGAGCCTTCCGTAAATTTGCTAGTTAATATTTTTGCATTCCTGGTTTATAAAGGTTGTATAGACATTTTATCCGAGCATAAATTTTTTTTTAAACTTAAAGATATTTTTTTTTTTTGCTCTGGAGTGAGTGTCTGTGATATATAACAATACAGCGTTATCTTAATATACATCGCAACACGAAATAACGATATAGTGGGTTGGTTCCTTTCCGTACACCAATATACGAATACAAAAAAAACAAATTTAAAAAATATATATTTTCCCTTCCTTTCTGTTTTTTTTTTTTTTAACAAAACCACATCGTTGTATCAACTCAACTCAAACAAATAGCCCGTGTATATACGTGCTGGACTGCACGTTCGTCTCTCTGTTCTCGAAGCACTACTCTGTACTGTCCTACGAGAACAAACTACTAGCTGAACTAAAAGCATGTATGTAAGTTATTGTTAGGGGCAATGATATTTCGCGAAAAGATTTCGAGACAAGATAGAGTCCAAAGCACTGTAGGGTCGTCTAGCTTCTTTGATTGACTAAAAAATTTTCTGGCCCGTGCGCACGAATCACGAAGGTTCAGTGTCGGAGTTACTTAGTGCTGAGTGGCTTGGTCAAAGACGGACACGGCGCCAGCAGCCAATGGAGGTATAACAACAGCTGAGGTGTGTATATAGTATTGAAGTCTACTGTGTGCTCCGATTATGACGCTAAAAGTCAGTGGCACTCGTTATTGTGTTATTTCTGCTATTTTTGCGGATAGTTGTTCGTTTGTGGCGTGCGCTATGCGCACGACTGCAGTGATCAGGTTATGGCGAGTTGCATGCTAAACAACTGTTACTTTCATCTCAACTAGTCGAGAGTTACTTTTTTTTTTTTTTTTAAGTTTTAATTTTCCCTAAGGTGGAACTAATTTTTTTCATCACATTAATACTAGCTTGTCACGAACACTTTCCGAGGCGCAGATTTCAATCGCCTAATTTTCCTGCGAATGTTCAGGTTCGAAGTATCGGCTAGCGTCTGAGCGAAGATGTTTTGTGTGATTATTTCAGTGCATAAGAAATTGTAGTATGATTAAATTATGCCAAGATAATTATGTTCTTTACGTTAAGTTTTTTATTTTTCAGCGAACTGAATTTAGGTAACTGCCTACTAAGATGCTTCCAGTCAAGAAAATCGAGGAACAAAGTGAAATTATTTATGCTGAAATTTAAATTAATGTTGAATGAAAATAAGTAATTTAGTCAGAATTTGCGTGCCTTCTCTCATATATGTTTTCTTCGAGAACGCACAGATTTACATATATATAAAAAGCATAGGCCTATATACAAAGTTGCCTACGCTCAACAAAGACAAAGCGAAAAATCCGTATCGTATATTTGGATTACCAAATTATTTCTACAATACTGATTTAGATTCACTTATGCCAGCACATCAGTTTTATCCACACATTATTTCAGCAAAAACAGATAACAAAATACTCTGTCTAACACTCAAGCTATCTTGTTGGTTATTGAAAAAAAAAACTGGCGAATGGCTTGTTGCACACATTTTCTCGGTAAATTAACGAGGTTTGTCATTTTTTAATTGTGTTTTTACATGTCTTCTGAAAGGCATATTCTTCTGAATAACATGAAAATTCACTGTTAGAAGTAAGCAACTGGATTTCGGTGTTTGAAACAATTTGTTACTAAGCCTTGTAAACTAAACAACTTACTAACGTGAACACATTCAGACCCAAAGTACACAACTGTGTACAATACGCACTTGTGGTCTGTACTGCACATATATGAGAATATGTTTTACCTTTAATAATATGTTAATCGTTTGTATTTTTACATCAATGAAAGGATTTTATACATCTTTCTTTATTACACTTTAAACATTTATTCTTTTTCTTTTAATTTTAAATTTTTTATATACTTAGTAAAAGACTTTTGATACTTACATTTTTTTTTTTCACCAACATCTGCACAGACTTACCAATGGAAGGTCTCACTATGACTACTGGAAGGCCTTTTCATTGGGTCAAGACAACATTCTCAGCACTGCGAAGCTCAATGACCAATGATACTACCTGTGGGTAAACAATTCGCTAACCGTCTTACTAGTCTAAGTCATAATTGGTTCACATAACTGCAGCCGAACATATAGCCTACAGCTCAGTGGCGGTGACAACGAAACAAGAGTTGTGTCAACTTTAGTACAGCACGCATCATAAAATTATTTGTTTGCAACACCTAAATCAGTAAATTAAAGTGGGTATGAGAGGGTTAAAGTAAGCAGAGGAGGTAAAAAAAATATAGCATACTGAAATAAGAATTTAAAGGTTTAAATATTATTTACTCTTATTAATCTTTTCTTACATATAGTTTTTTTTTAGAGTTCCCGGAATGGGTAACTAAATTTAAGAGCTGGAGGTAAACCAATATTTTTAATGACTTAAGTAAATTTACTATTTACTACGCAAAACGGTAGTTATAATTTTATTAATCTTACACACTAAGTAGTCTTATAATCTCGAGGGCTATGAATATCAGGGTAGTTGTGAGGTAAAAAAATTTTAAAGAAGCTTTAATTTACCAATCTACCAACTAACCAATTACAAATTTACACGAACACAAAATTTAACAAGAAGTTATCAATCTAACTAATGAACCTACTTTCCTTTACATGGATTGGGATGACTATTATGAAGTTTTTAAAAGGTTAGATGGTAGGTGGGGCACTTGACGTCTCGTTCATACCGATAACATTAGAGAAGCAACCAGAAACAAATGAAACACTAGTGAGACAATTACAAGTACACACTAGCCTTACCTGGGACTATAACACAGCATAGACTGTGCTGCCCCAGAGAGCAGCCAGTGTTACCACACAGCCGGCATTAAATACACGTCACTCGCTACTTGTTTCCTTGCACGTCTGCTATTGGCCCAGAGTATCTCAGGGCGTGTCTAATAAACTTGTCATCGCAAAGGCGACTTCAGTGTACACGTGTTGGACGTCTATCGTGTCTTGAGATGAATTCGCGAAAATTTCCCTATCCCCGTGTGTTCGCCATGTTTTCCACACGCTACTTATCACAAAGACGTCTCTGTTGGAACCAGTGTACGGCAGGGCGTTACGCTGATACAAGTAACGCTCCGAACGAGAAAATTTAAACTCTGCAACGCCTAAAATTACACATTTTTCTGTGATTGGAAGGGCAGTCCCAGCTCCAGTTGTGGTAAGGACCTCAAGGTAACAAAACGATATCAAATTTCCGTCGCGCGGGTCTGAAGACTTAAAAACAGCGGTGTGGGCCGATAAGAAGGTCGTAAACACGCCAGCCCCAGCGCTGGCACGCTACCCTGTCCGACCGTGCAGATAGATGCCCCCCAGCCACCCCCAGCCGC
>NQII01002192.1:253943-289893 GCA_002778355.1 Clitarchus hookeri | reverse complement strand
TCCTGCCCCCACCAGCCGTGCACGAGACCAGCGATTTTGTTCCGTGCGTTTCGTTTGTCGCAGGAGCCTGTTATTTCTGGTGAAACAAAGTATACTCGCTGTTATTAAGTGATCAGGCCTTAGCTGGACGGCCTGCGTGATCACTCCTTCAAACGTTGAACAAGGGCACGAGCGTGATTGCAATAACTCCTTGCGAAATACAGTTGCATAAACCCTCCGGCCAGTAAACGGAGCCGAAAATATTAAACAACGCGCCAGATATAGGCCAACGTAACACTGGGAGCGAGGTGTTTTGTCATCGGGGCAGTGAACCAAGAAGACGTGGAGATGGGTGTGTCCGGCCGTCGTTAACCACCTCCTGGAATCCGCCTCCGGCAACAGGAACAAGGTGGGGACTTCTTAATAATACTGTAATAGTAGTGGCGTGTGGCAATAAAAGTAAATATAAATAATTAGCGTCTTGGTATTCCATTAAGTTCCCCCGATCAATAATCACGTAAATAGTTATTGTATAATCCTTATGTTCAAGAACCCCCATTCTATACTGTTGTGCTCTACCGAATTGACTTAAAACCTAATAGGTAACGTAACGAACACTGCAATTATCCTGATTGTAACAGAAATTACAAACAAACCCTCGTTCTGTAAATTGGAACGAAAGCAATCAAATAACCCCATTACCTCACAGCCAACCAAATAAATGCTAGTACTGTACTAAGCTAATTATGCTACCTCCACAAATTCTGTACTACATGGCATATCAGATTCATTCGCCTATCCAAATTTGTATACATTCCAAACGAAATAATAATTTTACCCTATCATGAAAATTATAGCGTTTACCACAAACAAACCGATTAGTTAAACGTGCATGTTTAATGAATGTGTGTACTAAGTGCATGCATGTTTATGATGTCGGAACCGCCCAATAAATGTAAGTCTCAAGAAATTATTTTTAAATGCTTTATTTGGTTGAAGAGGTCGAATGTTTGGAGCGAGAGCAGATTATTTGCGTGAACAAAATTCTGTTCAGTGTAAACAGATGCTCTTCAAGTAAATTTGTTTGGTATATGAAACCATATGTTTCTTTCAGTGTACGTACATCGGCACATCTGTTCTCGCTTCTGCTGTCTGCTCAATTAGAAGCTGTTTCAGGCATGGACCGGGCCGTTCACATTTCGGCAACTTCGAAGAACCAAACCTCCGTCATTCGCGCGCAAACAGTTTACCCGTGCCAAAACGTTGCGATACAAAGTTATCTGTATTAATACAGGAGTAGAACAGCTGTATATATAGTCCAATCAACGTTACTTCCAACTTTTCTGAAGCCCTGTTAAAGTTCTACTACAAGAATATTTATGCTCCTGGTGGAAACAAAACTTAACAGAGTCTAGAAAATTACACCAAAAGACAACGCCCCGGCATTCGTGCGCACTCAGGGTAATAACATTTTGCATGAGAACTATTTCTTGCTGGGTATTCACCAGCACACCTTTTTTCGTCCCTGCTTTTATATTCACATCATAAATGCAATACTATAGTTTGCATATAAAATATAAGTAAAAAAATCAATTTAATAAAAAAATAATGCACTTTTATGATAACACAAGCGTAAAACGCATGTGAGATATATCGCATTCGGGAGACAACCGAGCACGTGGGGCGATTTTCCAAATGTTTGGTTTAAAAAATGTAAAGAAACTGCAAGTAGAATATAGCACAAACTCCAGTCGCAAACGCCAGCAAAACTACGTTACTGGCCAGCAAAATGTCGGAACGGCGGCGTCCACCAATCAGCGCCTGGTAACTTGCCCTCCAGCCTACAGCTCAGCCAACAGTAGGGCCAGTGACTTTTTGCGTAATAATCGGAGCACACACTAGACTTCAATACTATATACACACCTCAGCTGTTGTTATGCCTCCATTGGCTGCTGGTGCCGTGTCCGTCTTTGACCAAGCCACTCAGGACTAAGTAACTCCGACACTGAACCTTCGTGATTCGTGCGCAAATGGTTAACACGGGTCGGAACGTTTTTTAACCAATCACAGAAGCTGGACGACCCTACAGTGCTTTGGACTGTATCTTGTCTCGAAATCTTTTAGCGAAATATCACTGCCCCTAGCCGTCAGGCAATATTTCGCAGTACTCACTCGCCAATCAGACACGACGCTCGCGCCATAGTCTCACGCAGCCTATCAGTAGAGCTCTTGATTTTTCGCGGATGAAATATGAGAAGACTGTAAACTTCAATACTCTAAGAGCACCCAACAGCAGTTTGTATACTGCCATTGGTCGCTGTCTGCTTGAGAAGTAGTTTTCATTTTTGACTGGGCCACTCAGAATTCGACAACATCGGCACGGCTCCTACGTGATTCGTGTGCAGACAGTTAACACGTTTCGAAAAATAATTCAGCCTATCAAGATAGGTAAGTTATCGTACAGTTTTTTTTTGGAATATAACATGTCTTGAAATATTTTCCGCGAAATTTCACTTACTCTACCGATCAGCGAACAGGTATGCCCACATCAAAGGAACCGACAAGCCATTCCCTTTCTGTGTATTTGTGCTTTGCTATTATTTCACCAAACCAAGAACAAACAATAAGTGACTCTACTTTAAATATATATTCCTCGACTCTGGAGGGGGCCGCGGTGGTCTAGTGGTTAGACTGATCGCCTCTCACCTTGGGAAGCCGGGTTCGCTTCCCGGCGTAGCCACTTCTGGATACTCGTGTGTGGGAATCTTGCCGGACGATGCCGCTGGTCGATGGGAGTTTTCTCGGTGATTTCCAGTTTCCCCCACCCCTTGCATTCCGGCGCTGCTCCATGCTCACCTTCACCCTCATCGGCTCGATGTTAGGAGTAGCAACAGTCAGAATGCCAAAATGCGTGTTTTTGAGATGGCCGTAGTTACTGTCGGAATGAAATATAAATCATGTTTTCAAAGAATCGCTATTACAACTTGGGATCGCTGCATTTTGCACGTCGTCACTGCCACTGAACCAATAACGTTCAATCTGTTGGGCCAGGAAAAATAATTTTATAATACACGTGTTTCTATGTTATTTTATACTATATGAGGAGTTCCTTCCGGTATCCATAAGAACACAAAAATATCGAGGGTACTTGACAGATATTTTTATGAAGTTTTTGCATGTGCGGGTGAAAATAAATATTCTATGGACATAGGAAATACGCAGGAATTCTGCAATAACAGTTTATTTTCCAGATGCTTTCGTTTTTTTAAAGAAGAATTCGTACTTTGCAAGATTGTACTACCAACTTGGTATTAAAAGGGGGGAAAATAATTAAACCCACAAAATAAGGGATATTTTTAACTGTATATGTTCACATTTACATGTTTTGAATTATAGTTTATTAAGTTCCTAAATATATGAATTAATTCTTGCATCAGTTACTGTTTTGTCTGTTGTGTTCATTCAGTTAGTTTACGGTATTTGTGCGAATGTGTTTCTGACCAATGCAAATTCAGTGGGTTTTGATTTGCACAGGCGTGCGGATGGATAAGTACATCTTTTCAGTAGCATACCCTCCCAACATGTGAAAAAACTGGAAGTATTTTCATCTGTAGAGACGGCTGCTGAATTTGCAAGATAAATTGCTTTTGAAAATTACAGTTTTTTTTTCTTTTCAAAATTGAAATAATTCGTTTCGTGTTTCATCTAGTTCGAGTTACGATTTAGGCCTACTTGATATTCATAGCACTCCTGTCAGTTTTCTTCTACCAACTTAACATTATGTTGAGAGGAATTTTTCCTCGCCTTGTTATAATGTCGTTGTAATTGGATGTGTAGTAACGCTGTTAGTTTTTACTCTACTTCGTTCATTATATTTAGGTTAAACTCAAGGGGAGTGTATATTTTCAAGTTTCCTTTCTAAAGAGGAATTTAGATTTCGGTAGGTGCCTCGCTGTGGGATTGATTTCGGCACTCAACAGCTCAATTCCGATATAAAATTCCACTATCGAGTGTACGAAAATTGGCTTTAAGCATTCGGGTAACGGAATGACACATTCCTCTAGGGGAATTAATCCAACAGTTTCAATACTTAGGCGCCATAAAAAAGGAACTGACAGTCTTCTACGTCAGTAATGACAGCAGGGAGAGGTGGCAAAAGCTCATATTGAAAGTCAACGTCCGCCGTGACGCGCAGCAGGTGCGTATGAAGTTTTAAGAATTCACGTACATCCAAATGTTCACTTGTAAGATAAAAAGAAATTAGTAAATATATAAATTCTAGATATGTATTGGTTACAGATGGCAGAACACGAACAGCATGTAAACAAGATCAAATTTGAAATGAAATTTAATATGTAACCAAAATCTTAAATTTTTCGGATTTAAAGTATTGAATACCAGAAATTAAATTTAGCAATAATAAATTAATCCAAGATGGCGGATGCCTACCCAACTTCAGGATTAATGAACTCTATTAGCTTGAGTTAGTGTCTGCTTCTGAAAGCACAGGAGCAGTAAGGGCGACACAGACACGCTCGTGAACTACTAAGACGCCTCTACGTGCAAGAGACAGAATTGACGTGAATACCTTCCGTCACGCTACCTGCGATTGTAATTTAAGCGGCGGTCCTGTAATTTAATTTCAGGACCACCGCTTAAAGTGCAGCCACCTCTCTTTTCAAACGAAATCGAGAAACCAGTTATCATTCAAAGAAATTATTTTGTCTCTCTTCAACATAGCCATAAAGGGCATGTAAACACTACAATGCCTTAATAAATGTTACATGAATATCTGCGTGGCCTGCATAGGACCCTGAGAGTTCATTGTTTCTTTTATCTTTACTCTTGTTGAATCAATGTTGCAAGATAGAACATGCATTACAAACGCCCAGACTGCTGAGTTGTAAATTAGGTGTTGTATTTACTTAAATACAGCTGATAAAATAATTTATCTAGGCTTGCTGTAGTGTATGAAGGTGTAAATGTTTCTTCGTAAAAGCTACCGAAATACATTTTGTTGTGCTTTGACGTGTACCATGAGTATATTCGCATGTTAACCGGTAATACATCGTCGCTTGGCGGGTAATGTGGCTGATCTAATCGCGTAGTTCTAAGGTCGAATTTATGTTTGCTTTTTGTTCGTTCCCAGTGCTCGAAACACTTTTATTTCTGGCCGACACATAAGCATGCACGTTGCAAGGTCAGTAACTATATGGTCGTGAATATAATGGGATGATTGCGCAACTCAAGTACAGTCCGGGCCACACATTTTTATGACGCTGCAACTTGCCCGCGCATATACGTGCTTGAAACACAGGCCTACCTAATATTGATAAAATTTCAGTAAAAACTAATATTATTCAGCTGCCATAAGTCACTACCAGGCAATGTTTATGAAACTCTTTAAATCACAGTCCCCGAATTTGTAATTTTATATTTTTGGGAACTTCTATCACAGACCATATAGATCACGTGACAGTGTTGATGACTAATGTTCCTGGCACTGGTTGACAAGAAAAGTGCTCTTTATTTCACACTCTAAAGCAAATAAATTCAGGCGAATGTAGCTAGATCACTAAATTGAACACGTTATTTCACCGACCATGATTTATTTTCTACTAAATGTTCTTCTTTGAAGTCTATGTTTACGTATATGAGGCTCTTATTCGTGACGACCACTCGCTGGAAGATCCTGCCCTGGCTATGCCCACGTAATAACTTATAAATATACCAAATTTTGATGTTCCATCACAAAGTACTCCGAGAATACACCATAAAGGTATTTATTGTCTTATTATTCACATATGAATAGAGACCTGAAAAATTCATGAGTTCAACGACCTGCAGGCTGGACACTATAATCTTATTTACAGATATACCGATATCAACTGCACATTGGTTGTCTGCCATCACAGCGGAAGACGAAGATTGGGCCAGACTTCTCCAGGAGGTGTCAAACACCGCGTGGACCAATGGTTGACATTTTATTAACACACGTGTTTTGAATTCTAGCTTGTCTCGAAATTAATTTGCGAATTTTTCAGGTCTCTAAATATGAATAATACAAAGTGAAACCCAAAATGCACAGAATTATAATAACATGAATAATAACTTAGCACATTTGTACTCCTTTCCTTGCTATCATCTTAACAGTGACCGGAGTATTTAAAGTCATTCACTTACCGACAAATGTAACATCGGTGCCGACCAAGTTTTGTAGTATGGTAAGTGAATTAGAGTAGGTTGTCGCTAAAATGTGTTTGCATCACTCGAATGAAATAGTAAAAATAATATAACTGTGTGATTGCTAATAGTTTTAGCCATCATTTATGTGATATAAGTAGGGGCAGTGATATTTCGCGAAAATATTTCGAGACAAGATACAGTCCGAAGCACTGTAGAGTCGTCCAGCTTCTTTGGTTGGCTAAAAAATGTTCTGGCCCGTGTTAACCGTTTGCGCACGAATCACGAAGGTTCAGTGTCGGAGTTACTTAGTCCTGAGTGACTTGATCAAAGACGGACACGGCACCAGAAGCCAATGGAGGTAAAACAATGGCTGAGGTGTGTATGTAGTAGTGAAGTCTATTGTTTTCACCTAGGGCCAGAGAAAAGTCACTGGCCCTAGATATAAGTGTAAAGTGCATTGACAGTACTTCGTATTATTTCAATATTTTACCTACGAGTTTAAGCTTACTAATATATTTCAAAATTATACAAAAAAAATAAATATGATCCTGGTACTTACATAGTATTGAAAAATTTCAGGATGTCGTAAACTCAATTTACACTTAGTACTGACGGGGATAGCCCTACCACATTCCGATACTTTCATAACTCACAGGTCAGTAACTTAAGTAACATCGGCTAATGTTCCTTACTGAGAATATTAAGTGCATTGGAGTTTCCTACAGGCGTACGGCGCCAGTAAAATCAACGATAGGCGGGAGATTATTCATATTTTACAGATATTCAGAGGGCTCCAGGTACATACGATAAAGCCACTAAGGAATTTTCACAAGAATGCAATGGAGGCATTTACTCGAAATACATATCTGTTTTGATTAGAATCTGTTATATCGCAATTACACGTGATCCAAAATTGTTTAATATGTAATAACTAGACGTAGAGTCCATTAGCAGTATATTTAATTTTTAATAAAACCATTGAGAAATTACGCCATGTATGACATGTTTTCTTGTTCCTAAATATGCCACATCACAATCGTTTAATACACCTGTTAACATAAAAGTACACTTTATTATTTTTAATTAAATAGAACAGTAACTTATATTTTATGTATACATTTTAATATTTCATTCGCGAAAATATTTCAAGACAAGTTATATTTCAAAACGCATATCTTGATTGGCTGAATTAAGTTTTGACACGTGTTATCTGCACACAAATCACGTAGGAACAGAATTCTGAGTGGGCCTGTAAAAAATGAAAAGTTTTCTCAAGCAGACAGTAACCAATGGGAAAAGACAAACTGATTTTGGGTGCTTATAGCATTGACGTCTATCATGAATTCATATTTTTTATGTGCGAAAAATTACTGCCTGTGGTAAAAACGAATTTTACAGATATCAGCTATAGTTAGGGATGATGTAAAATCGCGACAATTTTGAGCCAACATATATTTTATAACAGTCTAACTAGTTTTTTTTTTCATGATTGGATGAACAAGGTTTTGACTCGGCTAAGTTGTTTGCAGACCGATCACGAAAGTTCTGCCTTAAAGTATCAGAATCCTCATTGGTCCAGTGAAAAGAGATAGTATCTTCACACATGCATGACAGCCCATAAGTAGAAACATGAAGAATTCGCGGATTCAGTTTGGAACAAGCTAGAATTCAAAACACGTGTGTTTATGTAACTTCAGCCATTGGTCCACGCGGTGTTTGGCGCCTCCTGGAGTACGCTAGCCCAATCGTGGTCTTCCACTGTGACATAAGACAACCTATGCGCAGTTGATATCGGCATATTAGTACATAAGACTGTTGAGTCTAGCCCGAAGGTCATTGAACTGGCGAATTTTTCAGGTCTCTACCCATAAGGAAATAAAACTGTCGGGCATGTTTAGAGCCTAGCAAACAGTCAACTTTTCCCATGACAAACCATCATCTCTATCTATAGCCTATTTGCGGTTTCTTCATACTTTTATACTCAAACATTTGAAAAATCACACCATATAAGAAGTGTTTCGTTATTTATAAGTTATGCAATGTATCACAAGAATTTTATACTTGTGTTAACATTAAATTACAATTTCTTTCGTTTAGTTGAAATTTTATTTATATTTTATTTATAAATTATGATATTTAATTTAATAGTTTCTATGAATAAAAATAGTGATAAAATAGGTGTGTTGGTAATGTCTAGTAAGAAACAGTTCTAATGCAAAATATTATTACACAGGTTGTGTACGAATGTGGTGCGTTGCCCATTTGGTGTAATTTTCTAGACTTACTTAAGCTTTGTCAGCATATGCCGTAGGAACATCCTAGATGCAGAACTTAAGCAGGGTTTCCGAGAAGCTGAAAGTAACCGGGAATGGAATATACTCATATTTTTTTGCGCGAAAAGTCACTGGCCCTACTTATTACTGGTTCACAGTTAAACGGGGCGTGTCTAAACAACTGACTTCCGTTCATAATGAAAGGAGAAAACAACAAAAGTTTGAGGTCTACCTCGCCACCGGAGTGGATTCGCCAGATACCCGGGGCTCTACATGTAAGTACGTACATCTGCGGTTCCAAGTGTCTTGTGAGTGGCGACCGGCCATAGGGTCGTCAGGCCCGAGAGGCCCCCACTAAGCGACAGTCAGTCGGGCTGGCACAGCACTAGGAATGTCTCTGGCCTGTGGGAAAGGACACGACCCAGGAATGCCGTAGGGGCGAGGGGGAAGCACCTGCGCCATGCAGCACCATAAATTACGCGCTCGTGGGTCGCCAGGGGTCCTCGACAACCCCCGTAGACCGGTGGCTCTTCTAGCCGCCGGGGTGGGCCTTTACCCCCTCGCCCAACACGCACGCACGTACCCGTATACATACCTTCACTGTGGTAATGGTGATTACTCACGGCGATCCGTCCCCCAGCGACTGGAACATGTCGTGAATACGTTTCAAGACAAGCTATGGATTTCTGCACGCGGTTTTTGTAACATGCTGTTAACAAGATATAGGAAAATTTCGCGTTTTAAGGCTCCTGAATACCTGGAGTTTTTCCGCGTTTGAGGCCGAGAAGCGCGTGATCAATAAGGGCGACACTGCCACGCGCATCAAGTGCGCCATCGCCGCTAAGCGCAAGGCTCTGAACTGGCGTGCAGTGTTCTCGTCGCACTGCGTGTGCCTATGGGTAGGGCCAGTGACTTTTCGCGTAAAAATCGGAGCACACAGTAGACTACAATACTATATACACACCTCAGCTGATGTTATACCTCCATTGGCTGCTGGTGCCGTGTCCGTCTTTGACCAAGCCACTCGGGACTAAGTAACTCCGACACTGAACCTTCGTGATTCGTGCGCACGGGCCAGAACATTTTTTAGCCAATCAAAGAAGCTGGACGACCCTACAGTGCTTTGGACTATATCTTGTCTCGAAATATTTTCGAGAAATATCACTCCCCCTACCTACGGTTCTTTCAACGGTGACTCTATTGTTTTATTGGTGTAAAGTATGTATATTATGCGTATATTGAGATACAGCGCTTTGAATAAACCTTTTTAACCGTTTTGGGGTACCCTGAAATGGTGTTTCTAACGTGCGTGGACGTAAGGAGAGGAAAATGTTTTTTTTTTTAAACGACACGTAGGGTAGACTCCATGGTCCTATGTATTTCCTCGCAGGTGGGTTTTTGGCTCAGAGTTCACCTACACAGCAGAACTACACATTTTTAAAGTCTACCATGTATTAAAATGAATTCCCGAAATTTTTCGGTCCCTGGAATAGAAGCTTATTGGTGTGGCCGCCTGTTTTTTTCGCGCAAAAGATTTCAGGACTACTTGCACACCAAAACCCTAGAGCTGAGATCCACTTTTGTGATTATACGAGTTTGACTGTCCCGAATTGCAGGTGTATGCCCGCGAATCACGGACACTCAGTGTCAGAATTACCTCATTCTGATTGACCCAGTCAGGTAAGGAACTGTCTCCCGACAAAGACACGTAACCAACACCCAAGGGAAAACTACACGTAGGCCATAGGACGTCAGAGACTAGCCTTCCAGTAGATATTTTCGTGAATAACAAGTGGCCCTTCTTGTGTGTAGAGCCCAGGAAATTTCGTGAATTCATCTCAGGGCAAGGCAAACTTCATCAACCTCATACACCTTTGAGTTTATTCTTTTATTGCATCACAATTCGTAAAAAAAACAGCCAAGACGACTTTAAATAACAAACCTGTAAGGAAAAATTTACCGAATCCCGTAGTGCCTGGTCTGGTGTTAAACTGGAACAACAGCAAATGAACAACTAACTGAGGCTCGAGTGTACAAAGAATTGTGGAATGTAGTGTGTCGTCACATAAATCCACGACATTTCCGTGTCTATACTTATGAGAAGAGACCTGAAAAATTAGCGTTTTCATTTCGGTTAAAGCTAGAATTAGAAACCCCGTACGTTTGTATTGATACTGCTATTGGTCTACCCGTTAAATTACACCTCCTGGACAACTCTGAGCCTATAATAAATACACAGTAAAATTCAGACCGAATCACCGTCTTCCGCTAATACAACGAGCAACCAATGAACAGTGATATCTGCATGATTTTGCATACGAAAATAGAGTATAGCCTACAGGTCATTGAACTCGCGAATTTTTCAGGTCTCTACTTATGAGACACGTCATCCGACGACTTTTAAGTCGACAACAAACCTTTACGAAGAAAAAAAAAGAACACCAAACAACCTGTTACTTGTGCTAGGGTACAACTAGCCACTCACTAGGCCAGCAGTCAATGAATAGGGATAGGAAAATTTCACGAGTTCAGTGACCTGTAGGCTAGGCTCCACAGTCCTGTGTATACACTCGAGACCCAGATGTATGTTCATTGCTTTGTTCCCCAGAGAGTAGCCAGTGTTTCCTCGCACCATGGAGTACGAGATTCGCTACTTGTTTCCTTGCAAGTGTGCTATTGGCTCAGAGTCGTCCAGGGTGTGTCTAATAAATAGGGACAGTGATATTTCGTGAAAAGATTTCTAGACAAGATACAGTCCTAAGCTCTGTAGGGTCGTCCAGCTTCTGTGATTGGCTAAAAAACGTTCTGACCCGTGTTAACCGTTTGCGCACGAATCACGAAGGTTCAGTGTTGGAGTTACTTAGTCCTGAGTGGCTTGGTCAAAGATGAACACGGCACCAGCAGCCAATGGAGGTATAACAACAGCTGAGGTGTGTATATAGTATTGTAGTCTACTGTGTGCTCAGATTTTTACGTGAAAATCACTGGCCTTACTCATTTGTATTACATTTATTTAAAAGAGTTAATTTTAATTAATTATTTATTAATATTTTTTAATAAGTGGAAAGTGGTTAATTGGTTCTTGGTGTTGGATTCAACTAACAAGTTATTCAATTGTGCATTAGAGAACAGGAATAAATCTGCGGTTTTTTTTACCCTGGAACAGGAAGTATGCTGCGATGAGACGGAAGTGCCGATGGCGTGGGCGAGACAAAACCTGTCAGCACAAGGCAGGTGTGGTGGTCTAGTTAGCCGGCGTTCCGAACCGCCTCCCCAACTGCAAATATAATTTGCCTTCCGCGGAGAATCTTCCGTCGCAGATAGACGATTGTGTCTCCGGGCTGACTGATGGCGGTTATTACGGGGTCACTCGTTACGAGCCGTCGAAAAAATTTATGGTCCAACGCCGGTCTCCGGGGTGTATCATTACGTGACCTGGCCACCTGCCGACACGCGAGATAGCATCGCGTAGACCCGTGTCTTACCGCGGCTATCACTATATCAACCAACGACCGTGCGGCAAATAGTCGCCTGGCGGCCCGCGTTGCCCCGCCTCGTTGGGCCGGCCCTTCCTGTGTCCGCAGTTCCACCAACCCGCCCTGAGTAGCTTCACACTCTCCGCTAGGACAAGTCCTGCGCGTACTTTGCGAGAACATGAGGGAGAAAATATAATTATACGTAGGGCCAAGAACTCCTGTCAAGTTGTATTTCAATACGCTTAAAACTCAGATGCAATGTTCGCTATTATGACTTTTTTCTGTTCTCTATCTCGTTTTCATTCCAGCGCCGGTCCATTCTAGGGTTTCATTTCTGTCATGCCCGGGGATGACGGTCACCCACGGGTCCCAGCTGGAAAGACCGTCACTCGGAGGGTGTTGCCTTGCCCTGGGTGCACTCCCCACACGCCATTATTATTATTATTTCGTGTCTGCAAATGTGGTTCTTCGCCCTGACGAAGAGCTTCCAAATAGCGTTTGCATGAAGCGTGGTGGGTTCTAAATATTGTATTCGGCCCTGGTGTGAAGTGTTGCTTATTTGCGTGTGCAAACAGATCGTGCAAACGCGCGGGATGGTTTGTTCTGACAGCGCGCACTTACGACCCACTCTGCGCGCGAGGCAGACGGGCGCCCCTAATCAACCGTTCCCTGCTCGTGATTGGTAGTTGGCGGTGCTGACGTGGATGCGGCCACCGCAGGGCTCACCACGGCCGGCGTCTCAGCTCACGGGGGAAGCCGGCACATGCCCTCGCGGGGGCAGGGGTTNTGCTATGTTTGTAAAAAAAATCAGTCGTGATTTATGTTTATCTCAATTACTCTTTCCTGAAGCATTTATCATTCTCTCATTTTTGCCCATTGGGCATCCCTATAGGCTACATTAGGGGCCACGGTGGCTGAGCGGGTAGACTGCTCGCCTCCCACCAAGGAGAACCGTGTTCAATGCCCAGCCGGTTCACTCCGGATTTTAACACGTGGGAATCGTGCCGGATGACGCCGTTGTGGTCGGTGGGTATTTTCGGGGATCTCCCGTTTCCCACGCCCTTTCATTCCGCCGCTGCTCCGTACTCAACTTACTTCACTCTCATCGGCTCTCAAGACCTCGCATCCAAATCTCTTCACTTCTGGGCGTGCACAGAAAAAAAATCTAACGTCGTAATAGATTACTATTTAAGCGTTTATCTTGTAGCAAAATTAATAAGATGGTGACTACGTTAATAATGCTAACCATTCACAANAATTACTATTTAAGCGTTTATCTTGTAGCAAAATTAATAAGATGGTGACTACGTTAATAATGCTAACCATTCACAAAACATCGTATTACTGCAATTCAAACATACTGTTGAACTGTTAATGTTAGTTAACCCTCTAGTAATGTTGCCGCAACCTAATGTTGTATTACGGTTGAAATAACAGGAAGAACAAACTATTTTGTGTTACTTCGACTTTTGAGTTACGTTCAGCCAACACAAGTTTACACTGACTTGAAGTAAAAAGGCGGACACAGCTGAACAGCGATAACCTCGTAAAATGAAACCCACTATATTTAAATTTCAAAACATCATATAAGAACTAGATGTAGATTAGACCAGTCATCAAGCCTTGCGAAACACTTAACGCGTGTCAGATCTGCAAATATTTCTAGAGCTTAAAGTATTTCCACATAATGAAAGAGAACTGCAGTTTGTCGTTATATAGTGCTGAATGCCCACACTATGAAACATATTTTGAAATGTCAAAGTACAGTAACCAATAGAACGTTAGGTTTTGTAAAGTGGAGAACATCAGACACTCAAGGCACGGGTTCTATTCTCCTCCAGGATGTCATTATTTCTTCGTTGGTAATATTTATTTTAGCGACAAAATTATAGCACTTATTTTATTTTACACAGGAATGTTTTTTTTTTAAAGTTAAGAATACACAAGAAAATTTTTAACACAAATTTTTTTTTNATTTTATTTTACACAGGAATGTTTTTTTTTTAAAGTTAAGAATACACAAGAAAATTTTTAACACAAATTTTTTTTTGCAGCAACATGAACACCAACTTAATGTTGACAGTACAGTAAGGAGGAAACGTTGTTACAAAATTACNATTTTTTTTTGCAGCAACATGAACACCAACTTAATGTTGACAGTACAGTAAGGAGGAAACGTTGTTACAAAATTACTTAGTGTCACATTTAAATTATGAGCATAACACTATACTACATTAACCCATTCAGACCCAGTTTACACAAATGTGGACATTACAAGTGTGTAGGTAATTTTTGGCGTGTTACTGCACACTGCAAAGCTCAACGACCAATGATCTTACCTGTGGGTGAATGATTCGCAAACCGTCTTACTTGTCTAGGTCACAATTGGTTCATTGTAGCCTAACATATAGCCTACAGTTCACTGGCTGTGACAACGAAACAAGAGTTCGGTCGACTTAGGTATAGCACGCGTCACAGAATGCTTAGTTTGCAACACCTGCGACCGTTAATTAAAGCATGTCTGAAAGGGTTAATATCAGTCTTAATTACTGACGGCTCACAGGTAACAAACAATTACTGTAGTTTGTAACATCGATACTGCTGGCACAACGTTAGACTTTTATCTGTGTGATGGTACTCCCTCGTTCGTGCTCGATAATGTGGCGATGCCCCGCCGCAGAATAGGGAATAAAACAGAATCGAAATGGCGTGACGGTCCCTTTCGTGTAAACGAACTCGTCCGCTCATTGGCCCCGCCTTGGCTCTGGGTGCGGGCCGACATTCGGTCTCATTGGCCACTGCGTGCTGCAGAAACGTTTCCCATTGGCTGGACCGCCGGCTGGCGACTAAGTTTCAAGGCGCTGATTCGCGAACGGCGTTCCGACATGTTTCCGGCTAGTGACGCCATTTTGCTGGCGTGCGAAGCTGTAGTTCACGATACATGCGGTGGTTTCAACGTTATATTTGCAAGTATTCCGTGGTATATGCTGTTCGCGATTAGCTAAGCACTTTTGAAATCAACCTTTGAAAAATCTCACTGACCTCAACCCCTTAACAAATTATACCAAGTATACGCGTTTAATTTTGATATGTTGCAGGACAGGCGAAATTATGGTCGGTGATGTACAGGTCCAGAAGTTAGCACTAATGCAGGGATCGCCTTCCCCTAAACATACCTATTGGTAGAGACCTGAAAAATTCGCGTTTTCATTTCGTGACAAGCTAGAATTCAAAACCCCGTACGTTTGTATTGCTAATGCTATTGGTCTACCCGTTAAATTGCACCTCCTGGACAACTCTGAGCCTATAATAAATACACAGTAAAATGCAGACCGAATCACCGTCTTCCGCTAATACAACAAGCAACCAATGAACAGTGATATCTGCATGATTTTTGCATACGAAAATAGAGTATAGCCTACAGGTAATTGAACTCGCCAATTTTTCAGGTCCTCTACCTATTGGTTACTGCTGACACACCAACAATTTTATCATTGTTTTTATATTGTGACATGGATATACTGAAACCCTTTCTATTGGTTCCAGAGTATCGGGTATTGTAAGGAATTTGTACGTACTTCTTACACCAACATTTGTTTCTTTTGCAACACCTCGAACGACCAATCACGGCGTACGTTGAGGGGTTTACTGCATATGTCTGAACGGACGCACCGGCATGGGTGCCGTGTAAATTTAGTAACGGCGGGGAGAAAGTAGTTCCACGGGGGTTTGCCTGGGAGAGGCGAAACAACTGCGCGCGCAGCTCCGCTTTGTACCATGCGACCTGAAAACATTGTCCCATCACACGCGGTTCAATTGCAGAAGTCGGTTACGATGGATTCCAGTGAAGTCTCACGAATATGTAAAAAAAGATTATTCGCAGCAGTGAAAGTAAGCAGTGAAACATATGAGTAGGTGTTGCAACCAAGAGGCTAAAAAAAAAACAAGTGCTAAGACATACCGATCAACAAAGTAACTTACTTAGTAGCTGACTTCTCTGGCATCAGTCAGATGTCTGTCCTGAGGATAATTAAACACTGCTAACAGTGTCCGAACGAACAGTAAACTACTCCCGAGTGGTAAAGAGTGGGGAGGGGGGCATGTACGAATGGTGCTAATATTAATATAAAAATCTAGTTTCGTCAGGTATTTGCTGTTAAATAGCATTACATGTATAAGACATGAATCTTATAATCTGCAATGGTACAATTAAGTATTCCATCAACCAGGACGTATTTGTCGTGTCTTAGGTCCTGAAGTGCGGGAGCGATGAGGACGATCCATGCAGGCGCATCCAATGCCTCATCGCCTCTATGCACAAAGCACTGAACAAGTGTGCGGTTTTCCTTTCAGCAACTCGCCTCCATGTGGCACTTTAAAATCATTTAATAAAATATTTGTTTCATTTTATAACTATCAAAAATAAATTTAAAATATTCATAGTATCCAGTTTCTTGTCGTGCATTTACATATGAATTTTCGTTTTTTATAACAACATGTTAGTATGGTCGTAACTTGGGCTTTTTAAATAAGCACCAGAACAGTAACACAGAATATCTGCTTACATATGGACAGAGTTATTCGGCGCGATCGGTGTAAATTTGAGCTGTATCATGGTTTAGTGTGGAATCTTGCAACGAAAACCTTGGAAAATGTTTTTAGTTATGAGTATAGATAACCACGCCAGTACTGATTCCTCCCGATGCAATGCCTGGCCATGCCCAGCCGCATTACTGTTGGATTATGGGTAGGTACACCGGTTTTTTGGGAAAAGATCTACGCGGAAGCTAAGATTTCAATATCCTAGTTGTATATTTGCAGTCTTCGTTTGAATATTGGCCGCTTGCCTTTTGCGTGGAGACAGTCTGTTTACGAGAGTGAGCAAATCAGAGTCAAGTTTCTCCGATATAGCCTACTGACCTTCCGTGATCCGTGGACGGACAGATAAGATTCGTGGCAATTCGAATGGTCCAGTCACGAAAGTAGTTCTGAACTTAAGTGCGTCCTGAAATCTTTTCGCGAAAAAACAGGAGCTCAAGTGCCACGAAGTCTGGCGCGGCCAGTACTTATTCATAGGGGGCAGTGATATTTCGCGAAAAAGATTTCGAGACAAGATACAGTCCAAAGCACTGTAGGGTCGTCCAGCTTCTGTGATTGGCTAAAAAAACGTTCTGAGCCGCGTTAACCGTTTGCGCACGAATCACGAAGGTTCAGTGTCGGAGTTACTTAGTCCTGAGTGGCTTGGTCAAAGACGGACACGGCGCCAGCAGCCAATGGAGGTATAACAACAGCTGAGGTGTGGATAAAGTATTGCAGTCTACTGTGTGCTCCGATTTTTACGCGAAAAGTCACTGGCCCTACTTATTCATACACATGTGTTAGTATAAGACGGGGAGTAGCGCTTCAAGCGCAGCGTGAAGAAGCATGTTGGTATCACACACACACACACACACACACACGAGGCTCTTATCGTTACCACGTTGTTACGCCTGTGGTTAACTCCGTGCTTTCTATTACCGGAATGAAGGCGTAACGTTATTATTCATTACAGTAATTAGAAGATGTATTTTTTTTCCAAGGGAGGGCTACCTTAATTGGCAATTACTTTGTGAACAGCCACGCCCTCCGCCCTTTAATGGATCAGCGGCATCAGAGAAAATTGCGCTGATGCTGCGGCGAGGGAAGATGTGCCCTGAGGGCGACCACGCGTTCACTTAGCCCGTTCAGGACCAGTGCGTACAGTTGCGTACATTACGCACGTGTACTTAGTTTGTGGTCCTTACTGCACACTGCGAAGCTCGACAATCAATGGTATTTCATGTGGGTAAATGATTCGCAAACCGTCTTGCTGGTCTAGGCCATCATTGGTTCAATTACCGTACCTGAACATATAGCCTACATCTCATTCTGTGACAACAAAATTAGTGTTGTGTCGACTCAAGTACAGCACGCATCATAAAATCTTTTGTTTGCGACACCTGAAACAGTAAATTAAAGTGGATCTGAAAGGGTCAAGGCACCAACACGCGTGGGCCTGGCAATGTCGCTCAGTTTTCACACATTTATATTTGTGGCCGTGCAGCTGCACAGAATTCTCTAGCTGAGGACGTATCTTGGTGAACAATTCGGAAAAATACGATCGAGAAGGTTAGATTTAGTTATATTTAGGGCAACGCGATTTTCACCAAAAGAATTCCACGCAGAAGAGATTCCCATATCATGCTTACATTCCTGCAGGTTTTCCTTCCGTTATTGGCTACTTACATTAATCAAAGACATTGTGGCATTTGACTGGGCCTAGGAGCATTAGATTTCTCCTGTAGTGGACGTCTGTGATTCGCAGGCAGGCATCTGAGACGCGCAGCAGTCGAAACCATCCAATCGCGAAAGTGCATCTGAGGGTAAGTGTATTGAAATACAACTTTGCAAGAATTCTTTTTCGCGAAATTCGGGTGAGTCTAGATATATGTACAGTAGGAGCAATTATATTTATCGTGTTAATCGCCCGTAGGTAGACGTTGCAGTTCCTTGTATGCACAGCCATCAGCTTCTGCCCCAACGAGCAGCCACCCGAGCAGCAAAAATCAGTTTGCCCACTTGCTCAAATCTGGTTGTACACGAGAAGCCCACAAACTGCTTCCATCATCAGTCAACCTCCGTAATGCACCCGCATCTGGGCCACCGCTCAGATAATGCCCATGCAGTAAAATACAATCTGCCCACGAGCGGCCCGATTCAGCGTAGCCAACTGTATCCCATGCATGCCGGCACCATCAGTGGGCCGAGAGTGGCAGCAGTGGCACACTGGCTTACTGCTCCGGACCTGCCAACTGTAGGAAAGTCACTTGTACCCCGGGTATTGGCACTTACAACCCGGCTATTAGCCAATTGGGGCCCACTTAAAATCTTCTTGTCATGCACTTCCACAACTAAAAATATTATTATGTGTTGCGCAAATAAGAATTATTATTTATTTCCCATTTTCACATAAATTAACATACTGTATTATTTCCCGATTGGTAAATTTCTTTGCAAGATCACGGAATCAAACTTACAGCTCCTGCGTTTATAGTCTACAATGCTGCCAACCACTCTACCATGTATTCAGGCACGACATTGTTAAGTAAATCTGAATTGTTTACACACATAAAAGTTGTATTATTAACTTTCCTAAGGACACCATATAGGTTAGTATCACAAGTCAATACTAGGATTAACGTGTTTTGTTTAATATACTACTATTTAAGTTTCGGACTCCTTGAAGGTGGTATTTATAATGCAAAAATAAATAACTTTTCTAACATTTTATGACTTGCAGGTTTTCAGTCAATGTAGAAACTATTATTTCTTGCTACAAGTAATGTCAAATGATCATTTTATTTCTTATGGGCTACGTATGAGATTTAAAAAATGTGCTATTTNTTAAGTTAATTCATATGTGCTATTTGTAGAGACATGAAAAATTCGCCAGTTCAATGACCTGCGGGCTAGACTCAACAGTCTTATGTACTAATATGCAAATATCAACTGCGCATAGGTTGTCTTACGTCACAGTGGAAGGCGACGATTGGGCCAGCGTTCTCCAGGAGGCGTCAAACACCGCGTGGACCAATGGCCGAAGTTATATAAACACACGTGTTTTGAATTCTAGCTTGTCCCAAAAGAATCCGCGAATTCTTCATGTGTCTAGCTATTTGCTATTTCACAATAACATATAGTTGGCATTCCATAAACTACAAATATCTTGTCGCTAATACTTTCCCAGCAGTAGGTAACAGCTGGCAAGCCATAAACTTGCTGCTAATATTTACCTTGCAGTAAGCAACAGTTAGCATTTTGCATATCGTCTGCTTGTGGCGCTTCTGTTAAATTCTAACAATCACTGTGGAAACATTTGCTCACATTAAAACTATTCAAAAAATAGGTTAAGTCGCTTTTATTGATATGGCCTTTATTGCCTACTACATAAAAATGCTGAAAGTCGTATATGCGAACGTTTGCCACCACTGCCAACAGTTGGCCAAACATTAACTGCTTTTTGTTTGCTACTCGTTTATGGCTGACGTGTTGCAGAATAGGCGGGATCATGGCCAGTGCTGTGGAAGTCCAGAAGCTAGCACCAATACTGACAGGGCAATGTTATGTTATTGGTTGCTGTTAACACACAAACTATTTTACAACTGGTTGCTGCTTGCGTCAAGGACACACTGAAACCCTTTGCAAAGGTTTCAAAATGTCAATCGTTAAGACACATACATAAGTACAGTCCATGTCATAAATTTCCTCTTTTGCAACGCCTGAAATAAAAAATTTATTTCGTATGTTAAGGGGGTGAACAGCAGTTTATACGCAAACTCCAGGCACACACGCCAGCAAAATGGCGTTACTGGCCAGCAAAACTTCGGAGCGCCGTTAGCCAACCAGCGCCTGGTAACTTACTTTCCAGCCGGCAGCCCAGCCAATAGGGTACATTTCGCAGCTCGCGGTAGCCAATCAGACACAAAGCACGTTATCAGACCCTCGCACAGCCAATAAGAGAATGAATCTCTGTGTCCATAGGGTATTGAAATTTAGCGTGAGTGGAAATCTTTTCGCGAAAATCGGGTGGTCTTAGTTATACCATCAACACACCATTTAGATGTCACAAATTACAAGTATTTTTTTAGGCCATCTATTTTAGTAGCACTTTTTTTTGTATTTATCTGATCTTATTAAAGAGCACATAACTGTATAATTAAACAAATAATTTGGACAAGATTAGTTCCATCTCCCCAATAACACATTTCCGAATAAATATATATATATATATATATATATATTATAAATATATACATATATGTATATAATTTACTTGTTCAACTTAGTGAAATAATAAAACATATATACTGCATATATAATATATATAAATTTATACAGTATATACATATACAAATATATGTTTATAATATATCTTCAACTTAATGAAATAATATCGCAGAACAGGGAACGTGGGATACCTACAATGACATTTAATTTGTCGCTAACAAAAAACATAATGAACTTTTTAAATTATATACCAACGTAGAGGTTAACAGTTCAATTATTTTTATGCAGTTGAAATTTAAATTTAAATGCCGTGACCATAATACAGGCACAACAAAATAAATTAATTTTAAACAAAATATTTTCACTAGTAGATTCTGAACGTCCTAATACTTTGAGTGCTGGTGACGTGTGTATATATATATATATATATATATATATATATATANGAAGTTTGCCGCAATATAAGAACGTCCGAATTCCTTGAAGACACTGGCGACGTAATATCATCTCGCTATCAGTTTTCATGACGAACACTGCAAAGTAGTAACACGTTTCCCCCGCCTCTTGATTCCGGGACTTCTCCATACTCACCTCGCTTCACTCTAATCGGCTCTCAAGACGCCGATGTTAAGAGCAGCCCAATTCTCTTCACTCACTCACGAATAAAAACAGAAGGAATAGCATAGGTGTGTTGGTAATCCCTGTTAAGAAATAGTAATTGTGTAAAATATTATTACACTGCTTGTTTACAATAAATAAATTAAATGACACACAATTGTCTTTTGTTGAAAAATGCGTTGCCCCTCTGGTGTAATTTTATATATTCGGTTAAGCTTATGTTTGCACGAGGCGCAGGAATATCCTGGAAGCAGAATTCTAGTAGAGCTTCAGAAAACTGTGAAGTAACCGTCAATGGACCATAAGAAGTAATCTGTGTCTACGGTAGGGAAGCTGGTTGGCGAGTCACCCGGTGGCTACGGGTTGTGATGAAGGAGGGATAGGGGGGAGGGCACATGTGTGTATGCCGGCGTGCGGTAGCTGGCCGGAGAAATTAAGACGTATTTCACGGCTTTGAGGGGGGCAGGGACTCCCCACCCCGGGGGAGCGCGGGCCCCCCCTGGCGACCCAAGGACCACCTCGTCGCCAATAATACGTCATTTCATATTCCCCGAGAGTAGAGGCATGCCGGCACAGCGGCAGGGTCCGCATGGATACATTATCCCGCTCCGCCGACCCAGGCCACCGTGCATCGTTCTCTTCCCTGCTACGTAGCTGGTGCATATATACAGGGCGATCCCGAACTACGAGTAAAAACGTTATGCTGTGCATAGGGGTTGTGAAATTTGGCAGAAAGATTTCAAGGCAAGTTATATAAAAAAACATCGTAGGATCATTAGCCTATCTTAATTGGCTGAATTACTTTTCTGACACGTGTTAACTGTCTGCACACAAATCACGTAGGAGCAGTGCCGATGTTGCCGGATTCCGAGTGGCCCGGTTAAACATGCAAACGCCTTCTCAAGCAGACAACAACCAATGGCAGTAGAAAAACTAAAGTTGAGTGCTTATAAAATTGAAGTCTACCCCGTACTCACATTTTCTCGAATAAAATCACTAGCTCTACTAATAATGACGTCATAATTGCGTGTACATTGACGTACAAGAAACGTTGCTTAGTGGAAATTTCTGAGGCGAACGGTTGTCAAGTAAACAGAAAGTTTGTAAGTGTAAATTTGGTTGCCTTCCAGGTACCCATTTAAAACATTGTTTACCTACTTTGTACATCTTTACCCTGGAGACATTGCTACAAGAACCCTTTTGTAAAATGTTCAATACTAGAGAATATGGTTTATAGCGGGAAAAGTCGACTGTTCGCTAGGATTCAACTTACNCTTTTGTAAAATGTTCAATACTAGAGAATATGGTTTATAGCGGGAAAAGTCGACTGTTCGCTAGGATTCAACTTACTGTACACATGTCAGACAGTTTTCTTTTCTTATTGGTAGACACTTGAAAAATTCGCGAGTTCAACGACCTGTAGGCTATACTCCATTGTCGTATGGATATCACTGTTCATTGGTTACTGGTTGTATTAGTGGAAGACGGTGATTCAGTCTGCACTTTACTGTGTATTTATTATAGGCTCAGAGTTGTCCGGGAGNCTTTTGTAAAATGTTCAATACTAGAGAATATGGTTTATAGCGGGAAAAGTCGACTGTTCGCTAGGATTCAACTTACGGTACACATGTCAGACAGTTTTCTTTTCTTATTGGTAGACACTTGAAAAATTCGCGAGTTCAACGACCTGTAGGCTATACTCCATTGTCGTATGGATATCACTGTTCATTGGTTACTTGTTGTATTAGTGGAAGACGGTGATTCAGTCTGCACTTTACTGTGTATTTATTATAGGCTCAGAGTTGTCCGGGAGGTGTAATTTAACGGGTAGACCAGTAGCATTAGCAATACAAACGTACGAGGTTTCGAATTCTAGCTTGTCCCGAAATGAAAACGCGAATTTTTCAGGTCTCTACTTATGGGTGAGGATAGGAAAATTTCGCGAGTTGAATGACCTGTAGTCTGGACTTCACAGGCCTTTGTATACTCGAGGCTCAGTTGCTTGTCCATTGGTTGCTTCCCCAGTGAATAGACAGTATAACTGTATACCTGGCGGGATTGGATTCGCTAATTGTTTCCTTTCTAGTCTGCTATCGGGTCAGAGCCATCCAGGGCGTGTCTAATAAACTGCGATCCAATTGCAAAATCAACTTAAATATACACATGTTTGACGTCTATCTTGTCCTGAAATTAACTCACGAAATGTTCCTCTGTCAGACATGTAACAAGATATTGTCCCATTTTCACTGGGCCAATGAGGATTCTCATACTATAAGGCAGAATGTTCTACATTGGTCTGCAAGCAACTTACTCGAGTAAAAACCTTGTTCATCCAATCATGAACGAGTTTTATAGAAGATATGTTGGCTCAAGAAATTATCACGATTTTTCATCATCTCTATCAATGCCCTGAAGACTAAAAAAAAAAAACCAAAGTAAAAGCTATTATTGCTTAGATCTTATTTGCTCTCTTGTAGCGCGGTTCTTCTCGTCAATGGACACAGTGTGTTTTTTGTTTGAAAGCGATACCGTGAAAGATCACTTGGACATACCTAAAGTAATTTAACACGTAAAATCCTATCCTTTAGTTCAGCCTGTCCCACACTAGGCAGCGACCATAAGCTTCTAAATCGCAATATTTAGATAAGGTAATTTTTATAACAGTACTGTAATGTCCAGGGACATGCATAATTCGGAATTAATTGGCATCACCGCTGGACCCTCATATGCCACCGAATGGCTTTTAGTGTTGTGAGACTGGAAGCCGAAACTTCCATAACTTACTAGGTGTTTGTGAAGCAAAAGCACCCTGACACTTTCTCAAATCATTGGGTCGGCGGGAGGGGCAGTGTAATGTGGGGCTTTGGGCACCGGGCCCTTATTTAGGCGAGTTATTTGGTGTCGCCTATTTTTGGTAAAATTACGTTTTCGTGTGTTCGGCGGGGGAGTGAAGCTCCCCTCCAGCCTCCCGACTGGAGTAAATTTTGTGTCGTGATGCATGTCTAGCATGTTGAAATGTTGTTTGCAAGTGTGCTAATTAATTTCGCATGTAGTGTCGGTGAGTCAAAAGTCAGGCTGAACTCCAATATTTTACACGCTCGTGCGACTGTTCCCACTGGCTAACAATTCTCGTGGCGCGCCCCGACAGGCTCTCGAACCAATAGTTATAGTACAGCAGTAAGGTGATCAACCACCTGTAAAGTGGTTACTCAAGTAAATTGCTTCTGTCTACCAACGAACTCTCCTACTGTTAGGGACTAGAAAATTTCGCGAATTTATTTTTGGACAAGCTAGACTGCAAACACATGAGTAATAGTGTTCTGTTCCCAATTTGATAACAGTTAATTAGACAAGCCCGGGAGAACTCTGAGCCAATGGCCGTATCGCAAAGAGACAAGCTCTTTACCCCGTGCCTCCTGATCTGAGGTAAAGCTGGCTACAAACTGAGACGACAACAAATGAACAGGAAGCTGGGGCTAGGTTCGTGGAGTCAAGTCCACAGGTAGTTTAAAAACGCGAAATTTTCCAGTCCTTGCATATTGTTCTCAAAAACGTATTGAAAATTGAAGCCTAATCTGTCACCAAATACTGTCTTGAATTTTGCATGTCTCTTAGAGGTGACAGAAAAATTGTATACCCTTCTTCATTGTTCTACAAAATGTTAAAAACTCTTCTTCGCTATCAATTTTCTAATACAGTGGATCTTAAAGGCACACACACACACACACACACACACACACATATATATATATCTGGTACTCATTTACATTAGATAAATAAAAACTACAATGACCGTTAAAATTACTGAAACATTTCTGAACTGAGAACTACGAAAGGTGATACAATTATTTTAAAAAAATTCTCAAGGGAAAATATTTTTATTATCATACGCTACAAGGTCTAAATATGCAGCAAAAAAATTTTTTACAGATGTGCACGAAAAAACATGTGATAACGAGTGTCTGAAAACTAGTCAAGGAAACCTTGCACGCTAAATGCTGCGTCTGCCATCTACTTATATAAAGTGACAGGCGGTTCAAGAGAATAGCTTGTACCGCGAAGATGGCAGGTTATCACGATTTAAGGGAATTCAGTGACAGGTAAAAAGCCTATAATCTGTTCACGGTAAACTGTCCACTTTTGAAAGCCCTTCTCAAGATTTACTTGTATGTGCATTGTGCATTCTTCCAACTTATGTAAAAATTAATATTACCATAGGCCTCATCACTCCATTCATACGTCGGTCAAGGGAAACTGAGGAATTATTGAAAAAGTAAATACTTTATTATACATTTCTTCATCCTTATACTAATATGCATTAACAAACAGATAGCAAAAACAAATTCAGTATTCACACATTTTTGTCTAACACTTTCCCTCCGTCGTTTACCAACTTGACTGGATGCATAGCCAATCAGTGTGCAAGTTAAAACATACTATATAGCTAGTTGCAGTGACAGTTTTCAAAAGTTGATTTCAAAAGTGCTTAGATAACGGTAAACAGCCCGTACCTGCCCAACTCAAGCCCTATTCCTCATCGTAGCGTCCTGTACCCGAACCTCCTTTTCTATACTACATTTACCCTTGTCTAACAAATTGTGTTTCGGACTGATTATAGAAGACGGCAGAGAGTTATTGTGACGAAAATCCCTTCAAACCATCGGTTAAGTGATATTTAAGAGATTGGAGACGTATAAATATTTTACGTTGACTTAAGTTTTATAGTCTANTAACAAATTGTATTTCGGACTGATTATAGAAGACGGCAGAGAGTTATTGTGACGAAAATCCCTTCAAACCATCGGTTTAGTGATATTTAAGAGATTGGAGACGTATAAATATTTTACGTTTACTTAAGTTTTGTAGTCTGTTCCAGGTTTCTTCACACTTTTGAATCAAACCTTCGAAAATTCGCCCCATATGACTTGTTTTGTTGTGTCTTAAATATGTAAATTTATTATCAGCGTTTTATACTTTTGTTAACATTAGTCGATCTTATTTTTTGTTAAATTGAACATTTATTTATATATTACGTATAAATTATAATATTTCATGTATAGATAATATGAAAAAAAAACAGGAAGATAATAGGTGTGTTGGTAATGCCTAGTAAGAAATAGTTCTTGTGTAAAATATCAAACTGAGTGCGCACGCATGCGGTGCGTTGTCCGTTTGGTGTACTTTTCTAGACTTGGTTAACATTTTTCTGCATTAATCTGTTAATGCACTGTAGCTGTAATAGCATAAAACAAAATGAAACTAGTCCCAGTAGCCAGTTATTTTAAGCATTACGATGAGCAAGACTTTACAGAGCTGACTTGGTGCCAACATTACAGAAAGCGCTCCCATTCAGCGTTTGTGTTAAAACGTACGCTGTTACATAGTAATTTTTGTTTTTCACGGGTTTGTTTCTGAATTAACTCAACGATGTGCTTGTGATTGTGAGTCTTGTGAGAAGGCCAGACTTTTATCACGTCTGCTGTAGAGTAATTTGTTAGGAATTTTACATATATATATATATATATATATATATATATATATATATAAGTGGGTAGATATATCACAGAACAGCAAATGAGTGAGTGAGTGAAGAGATTTGGGCGGCTCTTAACACTTCGAGTGCTGCAGCCGTAATATTACGTCGTCTGAATTTAACTGAGTTGTACGGAGTTTGACGTGATATTTCGACATCAGCATTCTCTACAGACACGGGCTAGGAAATATTACTTCGCCTGCACTTTACGTAAGGTTCTATGCCGAGTAATATTGCGTCAGCAACACTCAAAGTGTACATTACTGAAATGAGCAGGATGGATTGTACATTATTCTACACAGGAAAGAAAAATTGATTGGGACACTTTCAACTCGGCATTATACTGGCAAAGAGCCAGCCAGTAATGAAGGTTGTTTAGTGTATGGACCAATAGGATGGTTGTAAATGGGACCATAGAGAACAGCAGAACTGACAGCGATGTAGTCGTGAATATAGGAGACTCACTTCTAGCTTGTCTTGACTGCCAGTAAACACGTGGCACACTCAAAGTGTTAACATCGGAGTCTTGAGAGCCGATGAGTATGAAGCGAGGTGAGTATGGAGCGGCGAGTATGAAAGGGCGGGGGGAAACGGGAGATCTCCGAGAAAACCCGCCGACCAGCGGCATCGCCCGGCACGATTCCCACTTGAGAAAAGCTGGGGATTGAACCTGGGTTGCCTTGGTGGGAGGCGAGCAGGCTAACCGCTCAGCCACAGCGGCCCCTACAGGAGAGCAAGAAGATACGTAATAAGTAATTAGGGAAGTAGTACAGTATAAGACACAATTCCAGCTGTCAGTTCAGTTTTTTTAAATTAATTATACGAGTATGGGAATAGTGCAGAGTGGGCTGAAAATAAAAAGTTGCACCCTGGAAGTTACATTTAAAAGAGGAAAAAATACAAATACTTTTCTTGGCGTACAAATTACGTAGTTTAAATGAAGCACATAATGAAATTATTTACATGTACCCAGACTAAAGGGATATGTAATTATAAGTGTGAGGTCATGATTAGAGATTATGGAAAATTGCGAAACTTTTTTGAGCCATCATATCTTCTATAACACGATAACTAGTTTATTCTTTCATGACTGGCTGAACAAGGTTTTGATTCGGCTAAGTTGTTTGCAGACCAATAACCAACGTTATGCATTATAGTATCAGAATCCTCATTGGTCCAGTGAAATGGGGCAGTATCATACATGCATGGCAGCCAATAAGGAAAGAAGACTGTCTGGCATGTGTAGAGTGCGTTGAATCTCAGCAAATAGTCAACTTTTCCTGTGTTAAAACCATTAATCTCTAGTAATGAGATATTTAACAAGACTAATAACAAAACATGGCATAAGTTCCTACCATTGGAAGGAAAGCCAATAAAATGAGCAATGGAAATGTTTTATTTCGTAGAACGATGCCAGGAATGGAGAAACACACTCAGCGCATGAGTAATATGGGCTGCTTGGCGAGCAACTGACTTGTCTCTTCGGAGGCAGGATGCTCCGCTGCTAAGAGGAGAAAATGGAGTATTGTCCCACAGCCGGAGGGGGTGGGGAGGCGTCGGGGGACAGCCAAGTATTTGCGGTGGTTTATGTGCATCCCCTACGGGGGGGCGCCTGCCTCCACCCTTCGAAAATCCCTTCTCCCAACCCCCTCACATCCTCCGCTCCGCCTTCCCCAAAAAAAAAAAATATCATAAACAACATTTCCTCCTGTGTCGCCTAACTTTGGTCAAAGTCTTGGTTCTCTGGTGGCATGGGTCCCACGACGTACACTCGCAGTCCTCGGCAAGTGGAGCACCCGCGACGTGTCTGCAAAAACCACACTTTTGAAAACAACATTTGGAAATATTCCCTGCCCTACCAACACCCTCTGAACTGCAGGCCTGCTTTCAAGCGCGGGATGTTTAGGAGTCACCCTTTCTCCCGATATTCTATGTACACAGTGAAAAATGTTGCAGCCACTTCTTGCTGTATTTTATATTTAGATTTCTATAACTAACTTCACAATTAGCTTCTACCGAATTCCTAATGCAGTAGGTGTTCAAGTTAAATAGTGGTACTTATTAAAATTAACAACCAGTAGTCATAAAAAATACATTAATGTAAGCTTTATTTTTTAAATATTAAGTTATCTCTTGTTAACGATCCTGTTTAACAAAAAATCATAAAAACGTGACCTATAGACTTTATTCAAGCTGATAATAGTGTTTAAAACGTTAATTCAATATAAATTAGGACGCGAGAAAACCTTTTTCTTTATTTTTTGTAAGTAGTTGAATATTATTTTTGCTTGCATTAATGGCTTACACGATTTCACAGTGTTTGGTAATGTAGAACTACATATAAGATTTACACTGAAATATACCATAGTTTATATTTTAATTGGTTTAGGCAGAACTGCTTTCAGTGAGACCTAACAAGGGAGGTTCTTCAACACGTTAATATTCACACGAAAGTAAACAAAATTGAGTTCTCCGATGAACATTTTTTTTTGTTTTGTTAAATGTATTTAGGGCGTGATAATTTAATTTTATGGCCCAAACCATTTTACACATCATTTATTATAGTGATTATTTATATTCTATAGTGTTAATAAAGAGACACTTATCGTTCGCCGCGGATTCGATTTTTCAGTGAGTGAATATTTTGAAAATTTCACATCACTCCTTTTTCATAAATCTTGGCTATTGAAGTGACTCAACTCAGCATGTACTCTCACTTTACGAAAAATTTAATACACGTATCCTAATAAACTACAATCATCGTAATTAATAAATAATTAATCCAAGGGGTGGAATCGACCAGTAATTGATCCGGGTGTTACTTTTCAACTCCCTCGTATTATATTGGGAGTCAGAGCCAGGAAGCGGGGCTTACAGAATAAACTGAAGCTATTCCTAAATACATAAACGTCACACCAGTTCTCGCCTTCACCAGGATTCGAATCTGGAACCCCTTGCATCGTATGTTGCGGCATATGCCAGCTGAATAATGGCGATCTGGATATCATCTGTTAATGAAATGGCGGTGTAGACCTTGCATAACACTTAGTGAATAAATGGTGCTCACCAATTTACTTACAACTGTAAGAAATGTCAACACAATCAACCACTGGCATTATGGCAACTTCTGCGTATTTAGTCCCTGTATAATTTCAACAAGTTTGCGTGACATCACATTGAAATGAACATACAGAATGAGTGCATATGTACGTATGTACATACAAGTACATACATACACATATGTACATCTATACAATTACACACATTCACATTTGTATGTACATACAAGTACACACATTCACAAATGTATACACATACAAGTAAATAAAGTCTATTTACACACGCACATATGCGTATACACAGGCATATATTTATAAACATATACATAATGCATACACATTCGCACATTTCATACATATTCGTACATACAGATATATACATTTATAGACACAAAAATTGTTTTGATTATTATCATGCATATAAAACCTAGTTGATTTTTTTTCTGGCAGAAAATTGGAGTAGGAATAAAAACTGGCAAATAAACCATGACAGGCCAAATAAACTACAATAAATTCGTTATTATAAAGAAAGTCACGTAATATCCTGGCATATTTTAAGCCTACTTTCCGAAGGAAAGGTAGACCATGAAAACTTACGTGAATTAAGTGACTCGCACACTTGTTTTCAAAATGATGTGTCTGTAAAAATTTGAAGTTGATAACCCTAGCCTACAAGAACTTTAGATTGATTACTATCGAAGTTGATGTTCCGAATCCTTCCTCCTCGATGTAGTCGACAGCGGCCCGGCTCACGGTACGAGGCGTTCTGTGTTCGAGTCCCGGGTAAGGCACGCGTGTATCTGTAACTGTCTCACTGGCACTGCATTTGTTTCTCGTTGCTTCTCTAATGTTATCGCTATCAACGAGACGTCAAGACCCCACCTACCATCTAACGTTTTAATAGCTTCATCAAAATTATTTGAATCCATCCACAGGAAAGTAGGCTCATTAGTTATATTGATAACTTCTTGTCTTAATATTGTATTAACAGTTCGGGTTAGAAATTGTACAGCATAGAAGCCTAGATATATATGTAAAATGTATTACGATGTGACATTTTTTAAACAGTTTGTTTATAGAACTGGGCCTGCTATTGAAAATATCGATTATGCCTAAATAAATTATAGATTAATTCAATTTATCTAACAGAAATTAACAGTTAAAATCATTCTGGTCTAAAATGAACAGTAATTTACACCCCCCCCCTTCCACCTAATTCCAGACACAGTAAAAAGTAATATTTAAACTGAAAATCGTTATCCTTCTCTGGACCTGGTTGTAACTCTTATGTTGATTTAATATAAAATAAAATTACGCTGTCTAATATCCTGTGGAAAATCCGCCACGGAAATTATTAACGCAAGAACAGAAACTCTAACAACATCGCACTAACAGTACAATTTATTTAATGAACAATGGGATATTAAACTGTAGCTTATGACCAGGTACCCTAACGTGTAGAAAATATTAGAATAAAATACTGTCGTAAAAGTAAAACCTGTGGAATAAAAACAACTATTTTCAAAATCAAACACGCCGTGGCATTAAAAAAAAAGGCGTATAAATTAAAAATATGCTACGTATGTAAATGTTACAGGAAATTTGTTTACTGTAAACGTTTGCACGCTATTATAAAATTATATTTTTATCGGACCCGCTACGGTAACGATTTACAATTTTTTTTAATAGATGAAGTATCGACGAAGCGCGGCGAAGTTAGAAACTTGAACAATGTTTCATTTCTTTGAACACGATTATCATCGTTTTATGTAGTTTTGTAACTTCGTCGAAGTTAACTACTGTAAATGCTTTGATTTCAAATCAACTGAATAATTGGTTTATAGCTATCTTAGGCGAGTTTAATTATGATTTAACTATCTACGCATTGTCAGACTCTAATTAAAATATATGTAACGCGTTTTTGAAACTGTTTTATTAACGCGCTCTTAAATATAAACCTCTTCACGATTTGAAATCGTATCTCACTAAAATGTAATCTGTTTACGTAAATTATTAGCTTCCGATATCTTCCACGCAGTAAGATGTAAACCTAGCAGTCATCAATTATGTGTGTTCGTTTTTTGCAGTTTGTACGTATAAAAAAACAAAGATGACTTCAGAGTTTGTATGTAGGTTAATGCGTGAAAACATTTTCGACGTTCGGCCTTATTCGCTCATCAGTGCTATAAAATATTACTCAAGGATAAGTAGTATATTACATACCAGTCGCTTCTATTTCAGTCATTCGGGTTTGTGGTTATATTAAGTTCATCGCCATTATGAACAGGCTTCTGCGTATTTCGACAAATTACTGTTTTATACACCATATTTTTTATCGGCGAAATATGGTGACAGAGTAGGAATTGACTGGAATAGTCAGCAACGTATCTAGAAAAAAACATATAGAGTTATTTGTTTCAGACAGTAAACATACTTTAGAGCAATCTGATGATTAGAAGTTGGCACGAGGTATTTCATGAGACCATAAACTGTCGCCTTTGTTCGTTTTTTTTTGGAAAACCAGATACGTGAACTCGCGGACCGTTCTCGCAATTCCTATTGCAATCGGCAACACAGCGGCGATGCGGCATGTTGCCGTTGGAAGTAGGTAAAGCACTCGCGCATCGTGTAACGTTGCCGCTAACTCGAAAGTCACCCCGAGAACTGGCAGCTGTCGCGTCAGAGAAGAGGGAAGAAACACGTTGTTACGTGTTAGCTTTTAAGTCAATTCATACCTGAAAGGAGCTAATGGGCGTAGCTAAATAATGAGTCATGATTAGGTAGAGCACAACGGTATAAGGTGGAGTTTATTGAACATAATTATTATACAATAAATATTTACGCGATTATTAATTGGGGGAGCTTAAATGGAGTACCAATGTGCTTATTAATTATAATAAGTTTTATTACCACACGCCACTACTATTACAATCTTATTGGAAAGTCCCCACCTTGTTCATGTTGCCGGAGGCTGATACCAGGAGGCGGTTAACGACGGCCGGACACACCCATCTCCACGTCTTCTTGGTCTGCTGCCCCGGTGACAAAACACCTCTCTCCCAGTGTTACGCTGGCCTGTATCGGGCGTGTTGTCCCCGTTTACTGGCCGATGCAAGGGGTTTCTGTGGTTTGCGATTTCGTAACTAATTTCAGCGATCACGGCCCGTGTCCTGGGTAAATATGCGAAGGTGTGATCAGGCAGGCCGCTCAGCTAAGGGCCTGACCACAACTCGTGACATCTCCCCCAATGTCCACTGGCGAGATGCCCTCATCTCGCCCCGGAGTCCGTGTGGATTATGTAGATGGTTGGGAGTTGCGGGGGTTCATCTTGTGGCAGTAGGAATATGGATCGGGTTGAAGTCCTCTTCGCTACGGTAAGAAACATTGTTGAAAGGAGTTATAGTGGACGGAGAAGCTAGGTATACGGAACTGCCAATTGCTTTCGTGCAGTCCTCGGGCGAGGTGGGCCGAACAAACGCTGTTCTGTGTGTTACCACTGGTGTGCAAAGTTGTCTTCGCGACGTGGCAACCTTTCTTGAGTTTGTGAGTCCCTAACACTAACATTATGTGGAGTGTGTCGTTCACTACAATACATTATTTGTAATACTGAAAATTAATAAACACTGTTTTAATAATTACGATAGAAACAAATTTAAATGCAAGAGTATTTCTCTCCCCTGGCAAATTAATTGTTTTGGTTTTTACAAAATTATACAGTTGCTATAAAAATACATACGGTAAAACACTACAAACAGAACAATAAAATCTAATATCATCATATATATTGAAGGGTTCGTGACGTCATGGTGGTAGGATATGGATATGATGATATCAAACCGTAGAATGTTATTTGTCAATTTTTTTAAATTTCATTAGGTATGAAAAGAAAACGAAGGTGCAGCTGCTTAACTACTACGTTTCAATATAAAAGAATGGAATGGAAGAAAACTTAAAATTAACATAATTATATGAATATTCTACTACAGTATTAACTAGGACACATACTGTAAAAACAATAATTACTGATCACAGTAAGAAACGTCGATTACAACATTTTTGTTAATTCACGTATAAAGTCTGTCTGTAAATGTGTTTTATTGTATAATAATAAAGCTTGGTGTACTAAAATGAAATTTTTTAATAAAACGGAAATAACTGTTTAAATTAAAATTATAATAACTACATTTTTTTTGTATGGTCACGTTACAATCGTGAGTAGATTATACATTAAATTAATTGTTTACATTTGAGAACTAATAAAAAAAAATATTGTTTTCTTGCTAAAAAATATTTTGGTTTCGCAACTATAATTTTTTTCTAATTATTAATTCGTATATATTATGATGATGTAACAATTTTATGGTTGGCGCCTTCTTAGTATTCACAGTTTAACTTAAAAAACATATTAAGTGTTGAGAAACTACTGACGTTTTAAAGTAAAGCATGTGAAGCGTGTTACGTATATTTGTGTAAAATGTAATTGTTGCCTGCAAGATGCGAAGTGTCAGCGGCATGTTTTGAAAATGGATGTTTACATGTGGCTTGCGTTATGTTACCCGTGAGCTGCGTGAACGATAGAGCTGACTGTGCTGGAATCACGTGCGCGCCTGACGTCGCCTCGTGTGTGACGTCAGATGTGCTGCTACCCTGGCCGTTGTTTGCGTCATACTCCGGAGGGACTGCAGAAGAGAGGGTTTGTGACGTCACACCTGTTTCTGCTTGCCATTACAAGTGGCGCCGTTGTTCTGAAACTCATAAAGAAAGGTCTTACAAAATGCCTTCATAGTTTGTTTGAAAACCTTAGTTGTAATTACTCTTAAAAAATTAATAGGGCCCTGTGGTTTATGATGGGGTAGGTTAATTTATAACATAAATCAAGGATTAAATTTTTTTTTTTTTAGAGGGTGTACCCGACATTGGAAATTGTATTTTCAGACTTGCTTTAATATTTCTGAATTGACTTTAGCAAAAATATTTCTCTGGCAATATCTGTATGCTAACTTATGTTGCAATGATGTAGTTAAATTACGGTTTTGAAAATAAAGGGTAATAGACAGGTATCTGTGCGCGAATGAAACTCAGAATGAATAAATGTTATTAAAAATGAACGACAATAAATATTGGACAATACTTAAGGGCGCAGATTAATGAAGACTGTAATAGGGTATAAGATAGTAAAATAGATTAAAAGAGAGGGAAGGAATTATGAATAAATATTAATAGCAATATTGCTTTCGCACACAAAGAGGTAGCATGCGGGGAGTTGGGGAAAATCTGCACTCAATGACTCACACCAGGGAGGTCAAAAAGAACGTGCCCTCGTGGCACACTCCAGCAATGTGTGGCGTAGAAGGAACCCACGACAAGTCCAACACATCACAAGATTGCGGTCCTACTGCCTGGCACTCTTTCAAGGCCAGAAGAGCACAGAAGACTGGCTCTTCTGGTCGGGTCGCCACTCCGCCAGAGGCCCAAAGATTGCTCCACGTCTCACGCGAAACGTAAGGTTTGACCTCCTGGGTGAGGCTGCACTCTACCGGGGCAGATGCGGGCAGGAAAGTTTTAACATCAGCGTAATTCCCATTTCGTGAAATACCCTTCACATCTTACTCCAGCTTCCAGCTCACGTCAGGTCTGGCAGTCTGCGTACCCACTTCAGGACTGGCGTACATTTCAGCACGCCCGAAAGCCCCGGCCAGGTCCGTGAATCACAGTAATGCGTGAACTCAACGGAGTTCATTCTGCCCCGTTTCCGTATAGCAAAGGATCGTGGGAAGTGTATAAGGATATTGGGAGTATTGGGAACCCATATCCAGAACAGTAAACTTAAGTTTAAAGCGTTCGTGGAAGGGGGAGGGGGAGGTGATGCTGTTACGCAGCGCGCTCTGCACGCATGTTTCGTAAACGTCGTCGGCCTTCAAGCCGCGAAGGAAGTTGCTGATGTGAAGAATGACGACACGAACATGTGCGTAGGGGGGAGGGGTTCTCCGCACGCCAGCCGTCAAGGGAAGTGCTGACAGG
>NQII01002192.1:242689-253859 GCA_002778355.1 Clitarchus hookeri | reverse complement strand
GGCACGCCACGCAAGAAGTGGGTCGTGTCCCGCGCTCTCTACCACCTGCAACTTTTGTCTTACCATATGGCAACTAATATATTAATACTCTCTTACGATTAGCCGTATTAAAATCTTATAGAAACTGCCATGCCTTACTTTTACACGTATCAGGGAACTTATCTTAAAATTATGTTGAATGATGATGAAGTACATTAAAATTATATTCCTGTATCTGCGCGCAGCAGTATCTCACTACAATATGACGTAATATTTAGAATGTTGTTAAATTAGTTTGATTTGAAAGTGAATGTCATTGAAATGGGTCCGGCATTATGTATCACTTTCATAGCGGTAGTTACCGGTAACTGCAGTCAGCACACACAAACGATGGGACAGGTAAACTGTTTACAATTATAATTATAATTATGTGGCTAGGAAATTGCGGAAATTCTGAAGTAGTTTACTGTAAGTTTAAATGATATTTGATAATCAAGTATATACAACTTTCTTCCTAAATTAAGATGACGGGTTGTCAACTTTAATTTCTATTCAAAAGTACTTAATTCTTAAGAGTAGACCTTATGACATTACTTGCAGTAAATTTATTCTTGAAAAATCAAATTTTTTAAATAATTAAGTGGATGTGGCTAAAATTTTGTTATAATAAACTTTTTTATAATTATCACAAAAACTAGTGCGGTGGGGTGGGGAATGTATTTAAATGTGAGGGTGGATGGTAGAGTAACTGATACCAGACAGCGAGAGGTTAGGAAGGAATCAAGCCTCCACCAATGTTATGGTATGATTTATAATTCATCATCAAATCATCATACCTTAACGGGGCTATAGGGGCAACGCAAGTTATTGGTAACAGTTATGTAATGAACACTACATAAAAGGGGTTTATTTAACATTAAGTTTTAACAATATTATTTCAATATAAACATTATGAAATATGCACGGGGTAGCTATACAAATATATTGAAGTATTAATTTATATTAAATTATAAAGATTTAACCAGCCATATTCAGAGTAAAGTGTAATTGGAGAGTCCCCACCTTGTTCATGATTCCGGAGGCTGATGAAGATGGCGCAAGTCAATGGCCTGACACACCCATCTTCACTGATCTTCGTTCCAATGGCCCGACGACAAAAGACACCGCCCACGGACTGCACTGCCCTATATCGGCTGCGTTGTCCCCGTTTACTGGCCGGTGGATGCCAGTAATTTCAGCAACCACTACCCGTGTCCTTGATAAATATGTGAAGGTGTGATCAGGCAGGCCGCTCAGCTAAGGCCTGACCACTCGCTACTCGTAACCAGGTGCAAGCACCTGGACTCCAGCAGGGAGAGTCTCGGACCAGTCTCGCTGACGTCACGTGGCACCCTCTGTTTGGAGAGCAGGCCTGAAGTTCAGAGGGTGTTTGTTGTCTGCCCTACCCGCATGTGTTTAAACGTAACACCGACTGCAGTTGAGATGAGAGATTTGGGCGGCTCTTAACAACGAGATATTGAGAGCCGATTAGGGTGAAATGACGTGCGAATAGAGCGGCGCTAGAATGCAAGGGTTGGAGGAAACGGGAGATCCCCGAGAAAAACCCGCCGACAAACGCCATCGTCCGACAGGACTTCGACTTGCGATAATATAGGAGTGACCCGGCCGGGGACTGAACCCGGTTGACCTTGGTGGGAGACGAGCAGTATTTAACAACGAGTTTTGAAATTAATTTCATGGCTTAGGCATGACTGTACTTCTTATGAAGAAATTCTTCGTTTTCGTGTTATTATTTCAGTTTCAGTGTAATTTTCGAAAATATCTGACCATGGAAAATGTTCATTTTACTAGTTGTTCAAAACTTTTATATTAAATTTACCGCATGTTACTTTAGTAGTTTTAAAAAGGCAAGATAGCATTTGTAACAAAATTAAAAATTTTTAATTAGGATTTTTTTTTTTGCCTGTACTGGAGAGTAAGACAAAATAAGTAATTTTCTATCGTGGCACTGTACAAATTTTACTTTACAAATACTTAAATGAGAAGGAAATGAAAGAATGCGATATAATGGGTGCCACTGAGTCTTCAAGTCTTATGAGTAGCGTAATATTTTAATTGGCCCAATCTGAAATCGGTTCCGTTTTGTACACTATGAGTTAAGAACTGGCATTTAAATAATTTTGCAGTACACCTTGAAAGCAACATAGATACACATAGTTAGATCCACGGAAGAGTTAACTGTTAGGATACAAACTCGAACGAAAAAAAAAGAAAAACTGAGCAGTGCTTTCAGATAAGCTCGATTGTCCGTACTGTACCGAAGTTGTGATATTGTAAGATGAGTTAGCAAAGCCGCTAAAATAACACTGAAATGGCAAGTGCCACACGCATTTTAAAAGCACAGTCTACCAAAATATGATTACTGTGACTTTCTTACGGTTTATTATTGTTATAATTCAAGTTTTATTTATGCTGGTAAGATTTGGGCTATGTAGGCCCTCTTAGAATTAATCAGCGATAAAAGTTCTTTCTTACGGTGTATTGTAATTATTATTATTATTATTCATAACCAGCGATACAAGTTCAGTAACACGTTATACAAGGCTTCATACAAAGTTTAGCAAAATCTATTAATAATTTAGTACAAACTAATATAACTACGCCTAACTGTCATAATATAACAAAATTAAATATTAATATTGTATTACAACAACATAAGCTACTAATTTTTAATGGATATTTGATATTGCTGTTCGCATAACGTCCTCGCCAATTATTTTATAAGTTTTGTATCGTTACATGCAAAACAACAACGTGCAACAACATAACGACGATATAAAGCAGCAAAAGCACTAGGCAAAGCAGCAAAGCAACATCCATGGAGTAAAATTTAAACAGTAGCTTCTAACGCCCGTATTAAAAGTAGTGTATCAGCACTTGAGACTACAGATCATGTTCAATAAACACGTCTTGAGATTAGTTCTGTGGCTCGTGTGGAAGTAGCTCTCAGCTGAGTGTGCTTTCCCAGTTGCGTCACTTGAGACTGGGTTTCACAGTTCTGAAGTCGACTCTCGAGACCACAGCATGTTAGCAGTCACTGGAACTGGTACCGGCGAAGACAAACATCTCGTTCCGCGTAATTGATACATGGAGGTGACTTGATGCGCGAATTTCTGCACCGTTTTAAGTTGCATGTGTTTCGTTTGGTTGTAGTTAAATACGAAAATGAATTTACGGTGTGAAAATCCTTCCGTTCGCTGTGACAATGATATAATTTTAACTAAATATCTATCGACTTATACGGCCGGAGATTTGCGATACTTTATTTCACATATCACTCTACATAGCGGTAATTAATTTGCTAATTTCCTGTTTTGGTTTGAAGCGTATTTTATGACAATGCTGGTTCGATAATTTTTTAGTGCAAATTTTACGAAGGAAATAATTTAAATATTTATATAAATTCTGTTCTACATTTCAAAAATACATTTGCAAGACAACCAGTCAATAAATGTTCAAACAACGTTTATTTTACAAATGTATTGAACAACATTTATGATTTCACGCCTTTCATTATACCGGTAAATAAAGAAATCTGACAGCAGATAAATCATGGAACTACTACAGAAATATATTCTTTCCGTGTCGAAATGATGGAAAATGAAGTTGTTCTAGCTTTTCACTGCTGTGTCTGTTTGACATAATGTGAACAAGGCATCATTCTCTATTATGCATTTGTACGTTACAAGGAGAATCGTTTAATGTTTCTTCAGCGTTGTGCAATTTATATTTTAAATGCGTTGTTTGGAACAAGAAACGAGAAAAAAAGTGTAACTAAACACAAGAAAGATCAGACTGTAACGCCAGACAAACGCGCATCGAAAGTAAAAAAAAAAAAAAAAAAAAAAAAAAAAAAACCCTCAGTTTTTGCCTTGAAGAGCCCTTTGCGAGGTTACATATAAAACACATTTCTCACAATCTGTTAGTCCTGTTACTTGAGAAGAGAAGCTTGGAACTAAGATCAGTTACGTACGTCTCGAGAACTAACTATTAATTGACCCGAGAGTCAAGACTGGAAACACATATCAAGACTGCATCGCCTGATACGATCTCAAGACGAAACCTGAGTAACGACTATTAAAACGGCCGTAAAACAACGATCTTAGCTACGTAATTTAGAAATCATTCTCAAAAAATGCGTGAGCGTAAACGATTTGACTCCAGCAAAAATAATGATAAGTATTGACAGGGCAAGCATCGTTTTTTTTATTTGAAAGTGACTATACAGAAGCAGTAAATATTTTTAACATTTTACTGACCTTTTACATTACATTTGACATACTTGTAAAAAGATACACCCTCCACCCAGGCAATAAGTAATATCAGTGGGCTCACTAGTGCCAACGAGAAATCTTAGGATAAAATATTTATATATTTACTTTTTACCACGCCAGTTGGAAAAAGACAGTTACGTAGAAGATTCTCACAATAAGAAAGCAAAGGAACCTGTCAGAAAGTTAAGCATAATTTGTAGAGATCCTATCATTGAGGACCTGCAAAATTCGCGTTCATTTGTGGGTGTAGACTAAACGCCAAAACGTTACATACTCGTTTCACGTCCGCCATTGACCATCAGCTTATCAGTAGAGACATGAAGAATCCGCGGATTCATTTTGGGACAAGCTAGAATTCAAAACACGTGTGTTTAAATAACTTAAGCCATTGGTCCACGCGGTGTTTGGCGCCTCCTGGAGAACGCTGGCCCAGTCGTCGCCTTCCACTGTGACATAAGACAACCTATGCGCAGTTGATATCGGCATATTATTACATAAGACTGTTGAGTCTAGCCCGCAGGTAATTGAACTGGGGAATTTTTCAGGTCTCTACTTATCAGGCATGCCCCAGAGACGTTTTCAGCCAATAGTAAAGGCTCGTCGACTGAACATCCGACTTCTAGTGAAACGTTCACGCAGGTAATTGACGACTTATAGTTTCCAGTAGCCAATGAAAAAATGAATTATGCTCAAACAGGTAAGCGTATAGGACAGTAATGCTTAGCGTGTTTATAAATAATAATAACACCAATTTTGCACGTATCTACCTATCATTGCAATATACTTTTGAGTTTTGAGACTGACTAGGCTTTATACAATTATATGTTAGCTTGATGTGTGTCATTGTTAGAAACCTGGAAAATTAGCGAGTTCAATGACCTGTATGCTATACTCTATTTTCGTATGCAAAATCATGCAGATATCACTGTTCATTGGTTGCTTGTTGTATTAGCGGAAGACGGTGATTCGGTCTGCATTTTACTGTGTGTTTTTTATAGGCTCAGAGTTGTCCATGAGGTGTAATTTAACGGGTAGACCAATAGCATTAGCAATACAAACGTACGGGGTTTTGAATTCTAGTTTGTCCCGAAATGAAAACGCGAATTTTTCAGGTGTCTCTAGTCATTGCACCTCTATTCGTACGATATGCTCTGCAGGACTCGGCACTAACAGTAAAGATGGTAGCACTGAGGTAGCTTCTTTCCGATTGGCTGAGTCGAACAGGAGACTGCGGCAGCGGCCAATGAGGAAATGAGGTCTGACTGAGCACGCATGCGATTGTAAAGTCCAGTGTGGTGCCATTTTATTCCGGGAAATGATAAGCTGAGGGACTTCCAGTTGGGGTAGACTTCTATGTCCTACTTGCACACTTGCACTTTTCCTTCTTTTATTGGCCACATACTCTCGTCGAAGACAGTGTGCTATTTAAATGGGCCAATGAGAATTAAGTTACTTCGATACTGAGCGTCTGTGATTGGCGGGCAGGCACCTAAGACGAGCAGTTGCTGAAACCACCCAATCGTGAAAGTGGATCTTATTTGAAGTGTAATGAAATGCAATTTGACATGACTTTTTTTCGAGCAAATCGAATGGCCCTAATAATTAGCACTAGTAATTTTAGCAAAAAAAAAAAAAATGAGTACACAGTAGATTTCATTACTGCAAGCATCCAGCAGCAGTTTACCTATAAGTACGGACAGTGATATTTCGCGAAAAGATTTCGAGAAGAGATACAGTTCAAAGCACTGTAGGGTCGTCCAGCTTCTTTGATTGGCTAAAAAAATGTTCTGGCACGTGTTAACGTTTGCGCACGAATCACGAAGGTTCAGTGTCGGAGTTACTTAGTCGTGAGTGGCTTGAGCGGCAACGGCAAGTTGGAAAGGGGACACGTAGTTTCGGAACGTGGCTGTACCGGGGGGCTTATTGCCGTTTCATGAACTCCCGTACAAGGCAGGGGATGGCAGGGCCAAAACGACGCTCTCGCCTTCCCAGCGGCCATTTATCCTGCGGCCGCCTCAATAGCTTGTTTGTGAAGCGACGTGTCGTGGAGGCTGCGTACGCGCGCAGCCTTCTGCCATTCTCCTTGGTTGGACCCCCCTACCCCCTCAGTGGGGGACCCCCACCCCTTCTTGTTGTATCATCATAACTCGCCTCCGGGGGCACACTCCCCACCCCTACTCCCCACAGGAGATTTCTTAATTTGAAAAAAAAAAAAAAATCCCTACCTCGCAGGTCCCCATCCCATCTGTCCGTTCGTGTAAATAATATCTTGGCACCCGACCGTTTTTTTTTCTTATAAACCTCCTTCGGTGAAACGAATTAATAATCTCGCCGAACGTGACGTTGCAACGGATGTGACTTTAAAGTCCAGGAAAGTTATAAAAAAAACAGTAAACAATAAAAGGTTTTATACATCAAAATTTGAAGACATAACGTATTCAAATTCCCCCCAAAATCCACATAAAAATTATTGCTATTTTTTTCTGAGATTTGTCTAGGAAAAAGCATTTAAAAAATTTAGTAAACAGAAAACGGCGTATCTCAATACCAAAAATAATAAAAATGTTGAACACAAAATGTCTCAGGATTTATCCCAAACTAGCCAAATTTCGCTCATACATCAAGGTAACAGTTAAAGTGCACAAAATCTCCCATAGTATATTAAAAATTCACCTAAATCCATAAATAATTGTGAATGTTTGTTTTCGAAATTTTTTCCGCAAACACAGTAAATACCGCACTGAATAAATAGAAAACAGCTTACCTTATGATAAAAAACGTCAGGGCACGTGACAAAGTACACAAAATATCCCGTTACAGCTCTCAAAATTTCTTTCTGTCCTGAGGAGGAAAAGTATGTGGCAAATAAAAAATGGCATATCTTACATAAAAAAGCTGTCGAGCAAAAATATATATGCAGGGTACTTCCCATTATATCTCTGAAATCAACTCAAATATACCTACGTGTCTTATTGTATTCCTGAGAGTTGCCCTAGGAAAAATTAAAATAAATGTATATTATAAATAAATTATAATATTATGCACTATATTAAAATTTTATGGAGATTATTAACATAAAGCAATCAAGCCAAGACCAGTTGTTGCTAACACATATTAAAAACACAATATATCAATCCCACAAGGAATTCAGTCACGATTTCTGCAAAACTAAACCAAAAAAACCGAACTAGTTTTCATTTATATTTCTAATATCAACCTTAATGATTATCCTAGAAGATAACTCTACAATTGCTTGTGCCCGAACTAATTTTATATTTTATTACTCTACTCCATTTTAAGTATATATTTGTACTGTGTACACAGTACAAAATTAATGTGCCATTTGCAAACCATTCTTTGTAACCTAGTTGCCAAATATTTTCACGTAACTGTACAGCTAGGATATTATATATTTAGAACACATAATTTTATAAAACATACAACAGTGATTATGAAGCTCGATGAGTATAGAAAACTCGAAGTTTACGACACTTGCTTGTTAAAATTCAGCATTGGCTTTACACGTTACACTCCATGGTTTTGTGATATTTACTCTTCAAAAATATATTTGGCTACTAATTTCCAAAACATTTGTCTGTAAAACGTAAAAATATACTTTACTGTATAGACCAGCGTACAGTGCCGCGAGACCCCAATTTCGCGAGTTCATTTAAGGACAAGTTAAACGTTATTCACATAAATCATAGAGTTTCACTTCTATTGGACCACAGTAAGTCAGACACGCCCCGGACGACTTACGACCAATAACGAGCATGTAGGGAAAACAAGGACCGAATCCCGTGCTATAGGATAAATAGGGGCAGTGATATTTCGCGAAAACATTTCGAGACAAGATACAGTCCAAAGCACTGTAGGGTCGTCCAGCTTCTGTGATTGGCTAAAAAAAAATGTTCTGACCCGTGTTAACCGGTTGCGCACGAATCACGAAGGTCCAGTGTCGGAGTTACTTAGTTCTGAGTGGCTTGGTCAAAGACGGACACGGCACCAGCAGCCAATGGAGTTATAACAACAGCTGATGTGTGTATATAGTATTGAAGTGTACTGTGTGCTCCGATTTTTACGCGAAAAGTCACTGGCCAAACTGATAAGCGGCTAAACTGGAGCAGCAGCCAATGAACAACTAGTTGAGGCTAGACTCCACAAAGGGTTGTGGAGTCTAACTTTTTGCCGAGTAAATTCCTGAAATGTCCAGGTCTCTAACCATGTTACAGGGAAAGATGAAAAACAGGTCGCGGCCCGGGGGGGGGGGAAGGGGGTTAGTACTGATAACTGGTATTCAGGGGCCTGAAAAATTAGCGTTATTTTTTAGTAGCAGACTATACCCCTAGACCTTGTATGCACATAGTTTTGACTGTTGACGTTGGCACACAACTTACATGGCTCGGTTGCCCCAAGGAGACATTTAGCCGATAGCAAAGTCTCATTAGTTCAGCAGCCAATCTCAGTTGAAGTGATCAAACAGGCGAGCGACGCCGTGCACAGTTGTTGCCAGTAGCCAATGGTATCACGAGCTGCGTTGAAAGTAGTCGTAGGACAGTGGATTGTGATAGAGGATGTGAAGAGGAGTTCGTAGCGTGTGCGAGCACGCGGTGGCTTGGCACGGGTGGGATCAGAACCCGCCACACACACACACACACACACACACACACACACACACACGTTGGCATGCATTAAGCTGCAGCTGGAGTGGAGAGTGCAGCGTGCTCTGAAACAATACTCCGAGGGTCTGCAGACCTCCATCATTGTCTCTCGGGACCACCCCATGTGCCACACTTGCCTTTGGGCGCTCCCCCCCCCATCCACCCTCTTCATCCCCTCTCCCCATGCACAGGCTGAGCAGGACTTGTGGGGGTAGTGACACGTCCTAGTGAAACCTGATCACTACACACAACTCCGTAACTAGCGGGAAAATCTCCCTGTCTAGTAGCCTAGCTGTAGGTACTTCATTTGGCCAATCGGTGTAAGTTTACTCCGTGAAAGAACTTGAATAATTCGCGGACAGACCCCCCCCCNCCCCCACAACGCGCAACGATGAATATCGTCCAATAGTGACAGCGGACGTGAGCTAATGCAGTTCAAAATATGGCTGGACGTTTTTTTTCCTCGCGAAAATCAAGATTAACAACTAACGATTTCGAGAGGACAGTGCCATATAGTAAATAAGTACACAGCGAAGAAATTGCACTGCGGTTCCTTTTATGTTGTGTGGTGTGAAGATGGGTGGGGGGGGGGTCATTTTCCGTGGGGACAGGTCTGAACTGCCTCCTGGCTAGTAAGTTACTTAGCGTCGGTTGGCGAACGGAGTCCCGACAAGTTGCTGGCTAGTAGCGCCATTTTTCTAGCACGTGCAGCTGGAGATCGTGGGATAAGCGGTTATTTCACTTCTGTATTCTTAAGTAATTTGTGCATATGCTGTGCCGTGTTTACTAAACGAGAAGGCGGGTCGCGCAGTGGTCTCTGGGAAAGGACGGGCAGAAGTTTGTAGCGTGCGGGCAACCGACAGCGGAATGGCAGTAATACTGATTGATACCTGATGGATAGGGGCAGTGATATTTCGCGAAAAGATTTCGAGACAAGATACAGTCCAAATCACTGTAGGGTTGTGCAGCTTCTTTGATTGACTGAAAAATGCTCTGGCCTGTGTTAACCGTTTACGCACGAATCACGAAGGTTCAGTGTTGGATTTACTTAGTCCTGAGTGGCTTGGTCAAAGACGGACACGGCACCAGCAGCCAATGGAGGTATAACAACAGCTGAGGAGTGTATATAGTATTAAAGTCTACTGGGTGCTCCGATTTTTACGCGTAAAGTCACTGGCCCTACTGATGGATAGAGATCTGAAAAATTCGCGAGTTCAATGACCTGCAGGCTAGACTCTACAGTCTTATCTACAAATACGCTGATATCAACTGCGCATTGGTTGTCTGCTGTCACGACAATTGGACACCGTTCTCCATGAGGTGTTAAACACCGCGTGGACCAACGGCTAAAGTTACATAAACGGACGTTTTTTGAATCCTAGCTTGTCCCAAAATGAATCCGCGAATTCCTTCAGGTCTCTACTGATGGGCAGGGACAGAAACATTTCGCGTTTAAACACTTTGAGAAGTATGCACCACTGCAGCTCGGGCAAAGGAAATCTGCAAAAACTTTACCCCAAAAGATAATACACACACACATATATAGGATGTTCACGGTAAAGTGAGCTTGTTTTAAAATCAACCTTTGAAAAATGTCACTGCTCTTTTATACCTACTCATACTTTAAGGGTCTCGTGCCCAGTAAAGTTGGCAACGACAGAGAGAAAGTAGTTCCATGTTTTAGCGTTGAATTAAAAGCGCTAGGTAAACATTTGTGAATTTAAAAAAAATTTATTTAGCTTTCTGTTTTATTTAATACTTATAACTATAAGAATAAGAAAATTTTGTAAAATATGAACTTTTATAATAATTTCACAGTTCCATTTGACCGACGCATGAAAAAAGTGAGCAGGCCCAGGTCAATGTTAATTTTACAATTGCGGAAGAATACACAACGTGCATACAAATAGATTTTAAGCAGGGCTTCCAATAGTATTCCAATTACCGTGAACCTCCCACAGTGCCATTTTTTCCATTCTTTTATCACGATTTCACGACACTCCACCTCACCACAGACGTCGTGAACACAATACTACTCGATTATTACGTAATCGCAAGAGCTAGTGATTTTTCGCGAAGATATATGAATGCACGGTAGACTTCAATACCATAAGCACCCGACAGCAGTTTATCTGAACATTCGACGTGAGCTAAAGTTTTTTTTAAATACAACTAAACATGGAATCTTGGAATCCC
>NQII01002192.1:218575-238986 GCA_002778355.1 Clitarchus hookeri | reverse complement strand
GGTGGTTTCGCGCGTCCCCGATGGGAGCAACCGGTATATTTTAAATTACGGCGGTCCGTAATTGCGACCCCGGCTTTTCCCTCGCAAAGACGTGTCTTCTTTTTTAGTACTATTTTCAGGGAGCGTATGAATATTCATGCGCCCGCTACTGTAGATGGCCCGGAAATTTATTTTTCCCTCTTTTTTTTTTTTTTTTTTTTTTACGGCGTTTCCCCTCTACTGGCTCGCATCCTGTGTTTTAATACAAGCGTTTAAAAATGTTGCCTCGAAGGAAATATCTTCAATGGAAATTGCGATTCTTCCTGGAGAATTCTCCATGATTTAGCACGCTGGAGTTTTTTTTATACCTGGGTGAAAACTGGTCCGTTTTTATGAGAAATTTTAATTATTATTTCCGTCTGCATTTTCGTTTTATTGATTTGTTACAGTGTACTTCTGTAGAAATATACCTACATGAAAAAAAATTCTCAAACGGTCTACGTAAGCAACATATTGTCGGACACACCTCAATGCTGGGAAATGTAGCAAGTATATTCGAAAGACGAAATGGAGACACCCAACATAGAGGAACAGAAGTGGTCATCGAAAAACCATTTTAATCATTTTAAAATTTTTATTTATTGAAAACGCTTGTGAATACGTAAACAAATCTATTTACTTGAATCTCACGCTTAAATGCATTGAAAATGTAGTTGCAGTGATAGTTTGCTAAGTCTAAGACACGAATAACACATTAACGTTTAAAAAGGCTATTGAAGAAACGCGATTGTTACAAATATGCCTATCGCAGACAGCAAAGAACAACTTATTTTTTTTTTTTGCTATAGCTGGTTTGCACGTAACTAAATATTTTTGAAATCAAAATTTAAAAACGTGTCCTTGCCCGCAGCTAATTATGATTCGACCAAACCAGTGATTGTCTAATTCCCAGTAATACTAACATTGAATTAGTTTTAAAGTACAATTAAGTGATGACTTTTAGGATAGCGTCACCTGAAACTGGTCTCATTTTGTCTTATAGGGGTACTTACAGGCATTTGCATAATACAGTAGAATCCCGATAATTCGTATTGTCAAGGGACTGAATGTTAAATATGAATTATCGAGATATTCAAATTAGCGAGATTACCTATAATCGGGAGCAAAAAAATAAAAAACACATAATAACGAGATTAATGCAAATTTGCATTAATATGTAATGATAATCGCATGGATACATATTATGCATACATATGTACAGTATACATAGAGCAATAATTACATCAAATAAAAACACATTTAATATTTACTTTTAAAAGAAATCTGTAATTTTCTTTTGGTGCAAACCTTTCTGACGGGTATTGTCGATGGCTTTGTCAAGCATGTTCAAAGCAGAAAATACTTCATCGCCAACGTCTGATTTCGCTAAGAAATGGCGCACGTTGTTGATGTATTGTTTAGCCACTTTAGGTGTAATTGTCAGCACATCATCTTCGTCATCACCTTCACCATCAATGTCCTGAGATGGAGCCACAATTTCGTCATCAGTTAGAATCCCCGCTACCGCTAGGCCATCGTCAAAATGGACAAAATCTTCAAAAGTTATAGAATTTTCTTCATTTTGAGGAAGACGATTCCAATTCACAGGGCATTCTGTCTTGTTCAGTAACTGCTGATGAAAGTTCCACCTCCGTGAATCCACAGCACGAAAACAGTTTTTTATTGTGCTTTCGCTAACACTTTGCCACGCCTTGTGAGCAATGTTCATGGCTGAAAATAAGGTGATTTTATGATCCTCCCCATCCTCGATGCTGTCAAGGAGTTGCATCACTACTTCCTTGCGGTAAAAGGTCTTGAATGTTTCAATTATGCCCTGGTCTAGAGGCAGCAGCTTAGAAGTAGTGTCGGCAGGCAAAAACACAACATTAACATGACTGAGCGGTGGGTTGTTGTTGTGGGCCGTACAATTATCCATGAAAAGCAGAATTTTTCGCTGCCTTTTCTCCATATCAGCATTCGCTGATCGTATCCATTGCTTGAATAATTCGCCCGTCATCCACGCTTTTTTGTTTGCACGATAGGTCATCGGAAAAGTTTTTATGTTTTTAAAACATCTTGGTTTGGCTGATTTGCCTATCATGAGCGGTCTTAATTTCTCAGATCCATCCATGTTGGCGGCCAACAATATGGTTACACGTTCTTTACTATTTTTTTCCGCCATGACTTTTTTCTTCCTTAAAACACATTGATCGGTCGGGGAGACACTTATAAAATAACCCCGTCTCATCGTTGTTAAAAATGTTTTCGTCTTTCCACTCAGAACAAACGTCGGCCGATACACTCGCACTTTCCCCACTATGCTTCTTCAATTTTATGCTGTGCCTTTTGTTAAACCTATCAAACCAACCACCACTCGCACGAAAGTCTTTAATTCCCATTTCTTCTGCGAAAACGTTTACTTTTTCTCTTAAAATGTTCCCTTCAACTGGTACATTCGAATTCCGTGCTTGCGCAAACCACTTTTTTAAATTCTCTTCTAGTTGTGGATACTCACCAGTCTTAAAGCGCTTTACTTTGCTGTCCGATATCTGGGAGGTGATATTGTCCTTGTTCTCCAGAATTGATGTTATTGTGGAAGGAGGAACGTTACCACGTCTGGACACGTCAATTTGTTTATCACCACCGGCCACAGCGTTTATGATTTCTTTTTTTCTCTAATTGAAAGACACTTATTAGCTCTTTTCGGAGGCATGGCTAAGACCGAACTGACTAACTTTCAATCGCTCTGCTCATTCCTACCCTCTCATAACCCTAGACCGGACACCAAGGCGCTTCTTAGTTCTGGGAATCACAGACACATCGTCTCACAGCCTACTCGGCGTCATTACCTGCCCTTAAAACCCTCCTACGTCCCTCAGTACCCATCCGGTATTTTTTACTCTGCCCGAATTGCATCAATCTATAGCTGGTGTACAGTCTAGGGTTCAAAACATTGCGAGTTAACGAGATTTTTAAGTTGTAAATAAGAATTATAATACGTTTTAATTGAGCTCGAGCACCAGAATAAATACGTATTATTGAGGGGACCGGAATGCATTGTTTTTTTTACGAATTAAAGAGATTTTCTCTTGGTACCGGCAAATTTGTACGAATTAGCGGGATATACGAATAATCGGGATGCGAAATATCGGGATTTCACTGTAGTAGCATATGTGGACCTATGTAATATGTGAAAACTTTGCAGTGTAAAAAAAACTAGACCCGGAAATTTTGCGGATTCATTCGGCAACAAGCTATAACCCACAATACTTTGTGTACTTGAGTCTCAGTTAGTTGTTTATCGGTTGTTGCTCCAGTTCAAAGCAAAACCACGTGTCACGGGATTCGATCCTTGTTTCCCCTACACTCTAAATTTGAATCAGTGAAAAACCACTGATTCGTAGTGAAACTCTACTACTCGAACCAGTGAAAATGGCTCCACTTAGAATCAGTGGAAAACCACTGGTTCGTAGTGAAACTCTACTACTCGAATCAGTGAAAATGGCTCCACTTAGAATCTGTGAAAAACCACTGATTCGTAGTGAAACTCTACTACTCAAATCAGTGAAAATGGCTCCACTTAGAATCAATGGAAAACCACTAATTGTTTCAGTGAAAAAATTTCACTGATTGAATCAGTGACGTGAAACAATTTCACTGATTGAATAAGGGATGGCCAAATGCAGTGGAAAATTAATTATTGTTTTCATTAAATTAAGCCAAATTATTACGAGTAATAAATATATTTACGATAGTTTACTATTTATACTGCGCAATTTAAAAAAGTAAAATTGTTTCCGCAGATAGCTGGGATTGATCTCGTAGACCCTTTCCACTGTGCTTTTAAACCGCTACCATGAGCTACCAAGTCGAGTTAATACAAACTAAGAAAATGTATGTGTTATATTTACTCATCGAATGAAAGTATTTTTAAATTGTATGCCCTTACTTTTCGTATTTGGTTTAATTGGTACCGTTATAATTGTTAGGACGAATAGTACATATGAGTGCACTCCCTTTACCACATTATATGCAGTTTAAACGTTCAAACAGAGCGCTGTGGTGATTATATGAAAACTAAATGAAATCGTAAGAACGGAATAAAATACTGAATATTCATGTTACCTCATAAAATGGTGTTTTGAAAGACGAAACGCATTTTAAAAACTATTTTGTATTGGTTTTAATCGTTTATGACTTGATGCTTAACGGCCATTTTTACACGTCGTTTAACGGCCATTTTTACACGTTGTTTGACGGTCATTTTAACACGCTGTATAACTGATTCACCAGTCAAAAAATAAATCACTGAAAAATAGTGGAAAAAAAAAAAAAAAAAAAAAAAATTAATGAATCGGTGAAAAATGTCACTGAATCTATAAATGAAGGAAAATGGTCATTTTTTCACTGATTCATCAGTTAAATTCGCTAAAATGACTGTTGAATCAGTCAGATACGGTTAACTGATTGAAACTGAAATTCTCACTGATACACATTTAGAGTGTACGAGTTCGTTATTGGTCGAAAGTCGTCCGGGGTGTGTCTAACAAAATGTGGTCCAATAGAAGCGGGTACTCTACGGTACACGTGAATAAAGTTTAAATTGTCTTTAAATGAAATTGCGAAATTTCCGGGTCTCTAAACATGAGAAAGCATCGATACTAAATGGCGATGTAAATTTTCATGTGATTAAGAAACATACACAAAGGGCATACAGAAGCCAGCTGTTACTTTTACATTTATGAAGACGTTCCAGGACAGCCATTTGAGATTCAAAAAAATGTTATACAAACACAGGAGTCACAAATAGCTCTGATCATATTTTACACTATCTTCCTTTGTTTTTACAGTAAGCCAGATGATCATTCTAGTTAAGGGAGTATTTGTTCAAAAAATTCCCTGCTAAGAATTAAAATTTTTTTAAAAACAACGTAAGTTGTCTGAACACATACTTTGTTGTTTCACGGGGAAAAAAATTAATAATAATTCTATTTTAACGCACTATAACTTATTCTTTGTTGGTGAGAAAAAAATCACTTTTATTATACATGGCCATGAGCAAAATTGTAGAGTTATAAAGAGATGAGAATGCCTTCAGATATTGGAAAATCATGAAAAACATTTTTAAGTCAAAATATTTTCCGAAATATTGTAGCATCGTGATGTTTTTATGGGACTCGATTTGGCTTGATAATATGCAGACCAATCATAAAGGTTCAGGCTTAGATTTTCAGAATTCTCATTGGCCCAGAAAAATAGGAAAGTAGCTACATACACACGACAACCGGTAATGAAGGAGCATTTTCTCACATGTGCAGAGTATGTTGGAATATAGGAAGCAGTGCCATAGACCACCGTCTCTCTCAATGCCAGACGTACATGTGAGGGCGCGGGAAAGTGTTGCTCGAGATGAGCCGCGAACCAAGCCGATGCAGTTGGTGGCTCCTCGTGTCGGGGGAACTTAACCTAGCAAGGGGACGAAGTGATAGGCCTTCGGGAACACCAGGGTTCGAATCTTGGTTCAGCCATCCTGATATGTATTGTCCACGGTTTCCCGAACAAAACACTCCAGCCGAACGACGAGACTGTTCTTCACGATAGGCCTTGGCCGATTATTTCCCCGTTCCTGCTTCTCTGAGCAACTTGCCCCGCCTCTAACGACGTCGCTGTTGACGTAACGTCAAGTCCTACATTTCTGCCCCTCCGGTGGAATTTTTTTCGTGTGAGTGTACACTCTAAGTCCGAATCAGCGATATTTATCAGTGAAATAACATGCACCGAAATGCAGCTGATAAGCTATTGCCGACTGGCAATTAAAGTAACTGAAACTGGGGGAACAAATGACTTACTACACCAGAATTTTCGACATTCAGTGGGAATCACAAATAAATCGTGAAATTCAGCTATCATATTAACAAGTTTTCTGGCACCGAGTATCAGTTGCTCAATTTCCACTGGTTTCTTTTTCTGATTTGTCTCAATTCTCGCCGTGTTAGCTTTAGAGTGATAATCGGCAAACGAGGTAGCCGAAGTTCCATAGTTTCATTCTGGGAAAAGTAGGCGATTGTGTCGGGTCTACCGTTCTACAATCGATGTCTATCTAGAACACAGTGCAACCACATGGTCACTTTCTCAGTTTACAGTTATTTCCCCCGGCGCAGTCCAGTGCAGGTAACTCGCACTGCGAAGGGGGAGGGGGGCAGGGGCTGCACGACACACTGCAATAAAGTAGCCCGAGCGATAAAAAGAAACGCTTTCGTGAGAGCGAAAGGCCACACGTGTTCGTGTCCGGCTCGCAGGCGGCAGTATCGCCCGCCATCGCGCACTGAGCGACAGTCACGTCGACGCACGCACCAGTGACCTACCCTCCTCGATACTGAGGCGGTCACGTGCGGTATAGTGCATTCGCGGTTAGGTCGTACTTCCAACTCTCGTCGAGTCCTGCTTAAGGCTCCCGTCTACCTGCCGCTTGCACTGCGTTGCAGAGTGTTTCGAATACAGGTTTCCCCAAGAAGCTATTAGACGTGCGTTCAATGCGCTGTCCCGCGAAAATAACACACGTTGAGTGCTTTCAGGAGGCCACGCACATTACAAATACCACTGCAGAGTTTTCCAAACTGGCTTTAAAAAGACGGCTTTTTCAAAGTGCTGCATCTCAAAATATACGCATCCGATACCTACAAAACAACTCAAGGGCCTTGCATCGTACCTTCCTACAGACTTTCCACCAATAGATTATTGGGTCACCACTGGAAGTCCCATGGGTAGACACCTGAAAAATTCGGGTTTTCATTTCAGGACAAGCTAGAATCCAAAACCCCGTACGTTTGTATTGCTAATGCTATTGGTCTACCCGTTAAATTACACCTCCTGGACAACTTTGAGCATATAACAAACACACAGTAAAATGCAGACCGAATCGCCGTCTTCCGCTAATACAACAAGCAACCAACGAACAGTGATATCTGCATGATTTTGCATACGAAAATAGAGTATAGCCTACAGGTCATTGAACTCGCGAATTTTTCAGGTCTCTGCCGATAGGTACGCGCAGTGCGACGGGAACACTGTACATTAGTTGAGAGCCTTGCGCTTAGTGGCGAGGTTGCACTTGATGTGCGCGGCAGTGTCGCCCTTATCGCTTCTCAGCCTCCAAGGTGGAAAAAAAAACCCTCAGGTAGGCGGGTGCCTTATGTTCTACCTTCATGCTATTCCTCGGCCTCGTGCAAACAAAGCTTAACCAAGTCTAGAAAATTACATCAAAGGGACAACGCATAGAATCTGTGCACTCAGTTTAATAATATCTTGCATAATAATTATTTCTTACTAGGCATTGATAGTAATTATAAGTGAAGTATTGATAGAACATAAGTAGAAAATACAAAAATGAGAATATTTTAGTAGACGTATTAAACACTTGGGATACATTACATATTTAGGAAATAGCCAGACACGTTATACATGAAGTAATTTCTCAAAAGGTTTGATTAAAAAAAGAGTGAAAATATCGCGGATAGACTATAGCCACCTGTTTTACGCGAAAAGATTCCACGACTAGTTTACTCCAAAACACGTTAATTCAAAACCGGTATCGTGATTGGATGATTTTAACTCTCACGCGACTTAGGTGTATGTCCGGGCATCGCGTACGTACAGTATCGGAGTAACCTTATTCTGATTGGCCAGTCAAGTAAGAAGATGTCTTATCACGGAGACACGCCACCAATTAGCATATTAAAACTGTTTGTATCCCCGTAGGATATTGGAATATAGCATGTGAGGATATCTCTTCACTATAGGTAGGGCCAGTGACTTTTCGCGTAAAAATCGGAGCACACGGTAGACTTCAATACTGTGTACACACCTCAGCTGTTGTTATACCTCCATTGGCTGCTGGTGCCGTGTCCGTCTTTGACCAAGCCACTCAAGGCTAATTAACTCCGACACTGAACCTTCGTGATTCGTGCGCTAACGGTTAACACGGGCCAGAACACTTTTTTAGCCAATCAAAAAAGCTGGACGACCCTACTGTGCTTTGGACTGTATCTTGTCTCGAAATATTTTCGAGAAATATCACTACCCCTAAGTATAGGACTTTGTCCGTCTTTGCACAGAATAGGTAAGTATATAGAAGTGGAATGACGTGAACGGTTTTCTTTGACGTGAATGTACTCAGTCATCAAATGACTGCACAAGGCTCAGAAACGGACCTTGTGTCCATAGGCCTTTACAGAGTTGGTTAGGTTTCTGTTAACAAGGCCACAATAGCCAGTGTTTTAACTTAAGGAGGTCTCCTACTCATGTGTATGCGTGTGTGAGCGAGGAAAAATCTATGAAGCGTTATGGCGAATGCCGTACCCAACGGCAGTTTGTCTATTGCCGTTGGTCGCTGTCTGCTTGAGAAGGTGTTTTCATATTTGACCGGACCACTCAGAATTCGGCAACATCATCACGGCTTTAACGTGATTCGTGGGCAGACAGTTCACACGTGTCAAAATGTAATTCAGACAAAAAAGATAGGTAAACGCACCCTACCGTGTTTTGAAATATAACTTGCCTTGAAATATTTTTACGAGATCTCACTACCCGTATATAAGACCTCTACACAAGACACTCAACTGTAACGCAGTCTTTCCGACATCGACTCACCTGGGCGTGAGTTCAAGGGTGTTCAGGTGCCAAAAACGACTTTCTATATTTTCAGAGTATTTTATGATTCTGTCGTATAACATCAAGTAGTAGTCTTACGAAAGTATAAAAAAACAAGGACAATTAATTTACAAAAATGAATTACCCAAGTTATGTGAATTTCTAATTTATATGTTTTGCAATACGAATTTCACAAATTTGCATAATACGCACGTTTGGCTACAGTTCAAGTTAATTGTTGGTGTCATTAGAACAAGATAAATAAATTTCATTTAAATTCTTTAAATGGTTCGACTATAATATTATTTTAAGTTTCAAAATAAAATTTAATTTCATTATAGCTAGAAGTTAAATTCTAATTGCAGACGAACGAAATTTCAGACTTCCAAGAAGATTGTTCGTGGTACTAGTAAGTCTTCAAGAAACACTTCCACTGAAATCAAACATTCTTCTCGTACATTTTTTAAAACTTGTTTTGCACAAAATGTAATGTTCAAATGCTTATAATTGGGTAAAAATTATTTTTTAAATGATTTGGGCTTTTTATTAATTTGTATTGATATTATTTCATAAAACCATTAAATATCTTAAAAACACAGGTAAAAATGTTGATTTTTTTAAACAGCCTTAAGCGGTGACCGTATAATTTATTGGACGCGGGTCCGTAGCAAAGTCCAGTGTATGGCTTCATCGTAGTTGTTTCCAATGAGCAAAATGTGCTGAAAGTACCGTTCTGAAATCGTCTGGAGTGCGCTTTTTTAGTAGGAAAACATATCAAACGCACATTCAATATTTTAGTCAAGAAACGTATTTTTCAATTACGCTGCAACGCATTTCAAGCCCCAGGTACGTGTCCGCCTTAAGGGAGAGCTTCACCCAACATTTTAGAGTCGTGGGTTTTCTTGCTTATTTATACCTTTAGAAATGAAAATTCCATACCTATGTCTATAGTGAACTAACTGTTGACTTTACGCTGCAGGGCAGATATAAAAACTAAACTACGAACCCATAAATATGTCACAATATTACTGCCAGTGGACCAGTGAAACTCAACAAACAGATGTGATTTTCTCTTAATAACCATGCACGTGCATGCTGCTACGATCGGACTTTCAATGGCAGTTTAGAAATTTCGAAAATATCATAAAATGTATGATCGTGTAATACAATATAAATAAACAAAACAAATTCTATAGATCCTGGGGCCCCATTGATTATAACTAGAGATGATGGAAAATCGCGAAAAATTTTGAGCAAATATATCAACTGTAACATTCAAACTAGTTTATTATTTTACAATTGGATAAATAAAGTTTTGACTCGGCTAAGCTGTTTGCAGACCAATCACGAACGTTCTGCCTTGTAGTATCAGAATCCTCGTTGGCCCGTGAAATGGGGTAGTAGCTACATACATGCGTGACAGCCAATAATGAGAGAAAACTGTCGGGCATGTGTACAGTGCGTTGAATCGTAGCAAACAGTCAACTTTTCCTGCGACAAACCGCATCTCTAATTATAACCTACTGATTATGCAAGTACAATATAAAATTATAATTACATTCAGAAATAATTATTTTCCAAAGAAAAACAATTCTAATATGTAAAGACATTTAAGAATTGTGTTCAAAGATATTTTATGATTGTGTTAACATCACTATCTTTCCCAAAAAAGATTGCGTGTACAGAGCTGAAAATTTTATTTATTTAGGTAATTTAAAAAAAAATACCTTAACCGATACACTTCTTAATATTTTTTTCTTAATTATTATACCCTGTTGCAATCATTTTGTGAGCTTTTGCATACAAAGATATTGTAAGGACCCAGGAATCATTTTGCTCAACACACGTTTCTTTAAATTGCCTTTGCTTAAACTTTTATTATTCTAAAAAACACATCTAGGTAACAATGGCTTGACGCTAGGGCCTCACCCTACCGGCGACGGTTGGCTTGTGGGTCTCCAGTCCCAAGTGAGAACTAATTTTCTTACTTGGGGTTGCTGTTCACCCCATTTGCTACAGCAAGGTGGTTTAGACTGAATGTTCATGTTACCTCGTAAAATGGTATTATGAAAGACAAAGTTCACATTTTAGAAAGTATTTTTTTATTGGTTTTCATTAGTTTATGCATTGTTATTTCACTTGATGCACTTTGTTCCACAGCAAAATTTGACACACGTTGTGTAACTGAACCGTCTGTCAAAAAAACAAATCACCGAAAAACAGTGAATAAAATGGTTGATGAATCAGTGGAAAATGTCACTGAATCAATAACTGAAGGGAAACTGGTATTTTTCACTAATTCATGAGTTCAGTTAACTGAAGTGACTGTTGAATCAGTCAGGTACTGTTAACTGATTTAAACAACGAAATTCACACTGATTCAGATTTAGAGTGTACTTTTAGTTAAACAGTTCCAAGAAAATTTTTGACAACTAGGTTCCAAAGAATTGTTTGTAACACGTACAAATCCTTATTTTGTATCGGGTTACTGTATATAGATGCTACGTATAAGCAGAAGAAGAAAGATGTTGAGAAGAGGGAGTTAATTCAATTAATTAAAGCAGTTTTAAGTATGTGTATAATCAAAAGCCAGGAGTTGTAGCTCATGTAACAAAATTTGTGTCGCAAGTGAGACTATTTATTCTTCTCTTTCTTCATTGCACGCGTCGTGAACAGTTTTCTTGCAAGAGTGAAACATTCCAATGCAAAAATAAAAAATATCACGTGTGGGGTAATTTCAACACACTCGGAACTCCGTGGCGCTAACAAGCAGGTAATTACAACGTCTGGAAGGATTTCTGATAACTCGGCGTACACGAGATGCGGGCTGGATCGATTTTGCATTTCACGCCGCGGCTGACAGTTACAAGGATCTTTCTTCATCACTGCGCCGCTCTTCCTTATCGCGGTTCGTGTGGAGGATGGGTTCACAGAAGAACTGTTTCTGGCATGTGTGCTGAAGCAGTTCTCGCTGCCGTAGAAAGCGCGCAACAACTAATTAACTCGACAACTAATTAACTCGAACCTCTCGCGTGCAGGCCCGTGAAAACTGCGCATTGATTACATACGTCGAGGCGTGTGGATCAAGGCAGATTTTCGAGAACTCAGTTCGTGCGTGATTATTTCCAACTCACCTGGAGCCCTTCTTAGGTCCTATCTGCTTCGAGGATACTCCTTCGCCTCGTGAAAACAAAGCTTAACAAAGTCTAGAATGCTGCACTAAAGTGACATCGCCATTCTAGCAAAATCTGTTTAACGATATTTTGCATGAGAATTATTTCTTACTATGCATTTCGATTTAGCCAAGAATTAAATACTGTACTTTTATTTGAACAGAAGTATGAAAAGCTTGCAATTCGTGATGCATTACGGAGAATACCAAACACTTCAAACTGGAGGTGATTTTTCAAAGGTTTCATTAAAAAGTCTGAAGATATCTTGAAAAGATTATATTAATTTTAACACTGAGCACTAGTGGTTTTTGCAGTTTTTTTTATCGAGTAAACGTCCTGCAAATTTATTGGTAAACCCTATTTCAATTTGGTTCTTTTTAATTTACGCCTTATTGCCATTTAACACATTGCCCTCTGCATATTAATGGGCATTCAAGACATGCTATAATTGTGTCACTTATATCGCAAACTATAAGAACTGCATTTCTGTTAACTGGGTTCGATTCCCGGTGGGGTCGCCCCCGGATTTTCGCATGCGGGAATCGTGCCGGACGATGCTGCTGGTCGGTGGGTTTTCTCGGGGACATCTATTCCCCCCACCCTTGTATTCCGGCGCTGCTCCATACTCACCTCACCTCACCCTCATAGGCTCTCAAGACATCGATTTTAAGAGTAGCTCATATATTTTCACTCACTCGCACTCGCTCACTCACTCTTATTATTAGTGTAGAGAACCGGAAATTTCACGAGTTCATTTGACCGCCAGGCTAAACTCGACAGTAGTGTTTACACTGATGTCACTGTAATTTGTGCATTGGCTGGTGCCTTTTTTATGAAAACTTCATCCTATGCAGACATGAGGCTAATAATGGGCCAAACTTTACTAAGCAATTATATAGGTAGTGTATTCCGCTTAGTATCTCCTGCCCCCTCGCGATTAATAACAATTTTGAGGATAGCTTAACATTGTTCCAGCAGCATTTTCATGGGTGAACCACGACAACTCACACTACCCAGACATATTATTTATACTACCTTATGACATGATAATTATAATTATTGTTCCTAGCTTATTATAATTAGGTGTTTCAGTAGGTCATTAAAGATTTATTTAATGGCCTCGGTATTTTGACCGTGCAAAGGTAGCACAGTTAACACATAATAAAACAGCAAAAACTCACATATGTAAATGTTCCTTCTATCTTGTTTGTGTAGATCTGGCCGTCTTGTTGTTTATAAAAAAAAGTTTTAGTATTTATTTATAGTGCTTAAATCTTTTGAATTAATCTGCCATATTAGAACATAATTCGAATTATGTTGTACGTGATTCGCTCGGTCTGTTACAACACGTTTATTACTGATTCACAGTCCTACAGGGAGTGCCAGGGAATTAGTGACGCTATCACCAATGTATAGACAGTTTACGGTTAACTGAGCACTTTTGAAAGACCTGCTTAAGATCTACTTGCATGCAAATAGTGTATTCTTACACCAAACGTAAATATAACATTCTCCTGACCACATCACTTTATTCATGCATCGGTCGAGTGAAACTGTGAAATTATTAAAAAGTAAATAGATTTAAAATTTGTTCATTCTTACGATTGCAAGAAAGAAAATGAACACTGGAAGCAAAATAAATCATTTAAGTTTTCACAAATGAGTACCTAACACTTTACATTAAACTGTAATGAAGGGATCAGGCCTCAGCAGAACGGCCTGCTTGAGCACTCCTTTAAACATGGAACGAGGAAACGACCGTGATTGCAACAACACCTTGCGAAAGATAGTTGCAGAAATCCCCCTCCACCGGCCAGTAAACGAGGCCGAAAATATTAAATATTAAACAACGCGCCCGATATAGGCCAGCGTAACACCGGGAGCGGCGTCTTTTGTCGTCGACTCGACCAGAGAGGAGACCACGGAAGATGGGTGTGTCCGGCCGTCGTTAACCGCCTCGTAGAATCAGCCTCCAGCAACATGAACAAGGTGGGGACTTTCCAGTTAGATTGTAACAGTAATGGTGCGAGGTATTAAATCTTAATATAATTAATAAGCATCTTGTAATTCAATTTAAAACTCCCCCGATCAATAGTCACGTAAATAGTTATTGTATAGTCTTTATGTTCAATAAACCTCATCTTATACTGTTGTGCTCTGCCTAATCATGACTCATTATTTAAGCTACGCTCTTAGCAAATTTCACGTATGAGTTGGCTTAAAAGCTAATTCGTAACACAACGTTAAGATGTCGGACTACTTCCCCTCCGTCGTTACCAATTTTACTCGACGCGTGCCAGTCACTGTGAGTGTTGAAATATGGGACTGTGGCATTTTTCAAATGTTGATTACAAAAGTGCTCAATTAACCGTGAACAGTCAATACCCAGAAAGTACTAATGTTTATAAACTCTATCCTGGGACCGCTTAAATTCGTGGAATTCCCGTGACTCTGGTTATTAGGGCCGTCCTGAAGTAACAATATGATATTCTGTCATTGACCAATAAAGTCGTGTTTAATTTTTATTTTATTGTCAGCAGTTATTTATGAGCAGAGGTAGTGATTTTTCACGAAAAAAATATGAGTACATTGTAGACTTCATACTATTAGCACCTATAAGCAGGTTGTCTATTGCCATTGGTTGCTGTCTGCTTTAGAAGGCGTTTTCATACTTTACCTGGCCAATCAGAATTCGGCAACATCGGCACGGCTCCTACGTGATTCGTGTGTATACAAGTTAACACGCGCCAGAAAGCAATCCCGCCAATCAAGGCAGGTAAACGACCCTACAGTGTTTTCAAATATAAATTGTCTTGAAACATTTTCGCTGAATTTCGCTACCCCTATTTATGAGTCTCAACACGGAATATCTTTCACATGTGGTGCACTTACGTTGTACGTAATTTACTGCCGAGTACAATTTATGTGATCAACGTCACTTCCTATGCAACGTCTCATATTTTGAGAACCATAACTGAAAAGGGGTAAAAATCTTTACATGCTGTAAATACTGAAATGGGATATAATAAAAAAAGGAATTGCAATGGGCTACAAAATCCGGCATTGAAAACACTAATAAAATATCTTGAAGTACGATTTCTTTGTCGTCATCGAAAGAAGCAAAGGAAAAAAGGCTGTAGCCAAAGAATGACAACAAGGCAAGAAATAGAGAGAAAAAAATGCTGGCGAAGGCGAAAGGAAGCTAGCAATGGCTGCAGACAGATGGCGCAGGTGATCAGTGGGGCAATAAACCGATTACAGTTTGAGTGGCTGTAATAAGTAAGCCATTTAGCACGTTTGGTGAGGCCAAATTACCACTCACATCTCGTTCTTACATTGCCCTCTCTTTGTTCGCAGGATCCATAAACTTTTATTGCGCAAACGATTTCTACTCTTCTTTTCCTTCTCTTTAATTTGCCACTTAAATGTAATTCTTTTATACACAAAGTACTGCCGCGTTTCACTTCCTCGGTCTTTGGAACGTCGCGTGTCTCGGGCCTGCATTGCGTGTGCCGTCCCTGCTTCATCGGAAGTTACACGTCACCTGGCACACACCAGACGGTCTACAAAAACGAACTCGTTGGCTAAAACTATTTCAAACACTGCTGTAGGTTTTCGGCACGTTGTCATCAGCCGGTTGCTCACTGGGTAACCAAACAACGAGCGTTGTGGCCAATACATTCCCACTCGATAAGAATGCATACATTGCCAGGAAAATCATTTTTTTATTACCAGGGGGGGGGGGGATATTTGAAGCAAATTGCCAAAACATTTCCATGTACTACAACAGAAAAGGGCACAAATTCGCCCTAGAATGTCCCCTCGAGCCAAGGGCACACGAGTCACTTACCCTTCTGGAGCCCTAGTTCGTTATTCGATGTGCAATTGTTTTAAACATTTCGTTTGTTTGTGTTTGTTTTGTGTTTACGACCCTGCACAGCCGCGGAAAACATTTGTCAACGTCACAAAGGCAAACGAAACTCGCATAAAGTGCAATTCGACAAAATAAAAACTCGAGGTGGAAAGGAACAAGGGCTCGTACAAAACGATGGAGAGTGGAGAGATTTGGGTGGCTCTTACCGGCGAGGTCCTGAGGGCCGATGAGAGTGGAGTGAGGTGAGGATGGAGCGGCGCTGGAATGCAAGGGCGGTGGAAACTGGAGATCCCCGAGAAGACCCACCGACCAGCGGCATCGTCCGGCACGATTCCCACATGCGAGAATCCGGGAGCTACCCGGAATCGAACCCGGGTCCCCTAGGTGGGAGTCGAGTCGTCCGACCACGATACCACCGCGGCCCTGACACGGGAAGGAATCAAGGGCACGTCACACTAAATCCGAACACATCATGTTTTCATTCCAGGTCGGGCAGTGAGTTAGCCCGTTGTTGCGCTCGGCGAGGGCAGGACGTCATACTGAGGCAGGAGAATGGGGCCTGAGGAGCGATGGTGGAACGTTTTAAGCAGATTCTCACGAACTGCTCGCACGCACTCCGCTGTATCGGGGCATTAAAAAGTGATTTGCCCCGCTCAACAATAGACATTTCATTTCACGTACGAATAAAAAAAAGAAGAAGAGGAAGAAGTGAGTATCGGCCGGAGCCGTTGATTGTGGCGAGGCTGTCTGCGTGACGGAGAGAGAACACATTGGGCGCTCCTCACCCGCTACGACAGAAACCTAACCGAGAGTTCGTGTCCCTAACAGTCTCCGGGTCGACGTGGACTTAAGGGGAATCCCCAGTTAACAATATTAAACGCAGAAAAGTCACAGGGGCCGCCGTGGCTAAGCGGTTAGCCTGCTTACCTCTCACCCAGGTGAACCGGGTTCGATCCCCTGACGGATCAATCCCGGATATTAGTAGAGACTTTATCATTCAAGGGGCCACGGTGGTGTAGTGGTTAGACTACTCGCCACCCACCAAGGGGAGGTAACCGGGTTCAATTCTCGGGGGAGGGGGGTTCTTCCCCGGATTTTCGCAAGGGGAAATCGTGCCGGACGATGCCGCTGGTCAGCGGGTCATCCTTGTTAAGAGCCGCCCAAATCTCTCGACTCAAATGAAAGTCACGATGCGTGAACAAGCTTTGCGTATGTTCCGTCTCCCCAGAATTTAAAGCGGGATTTCAATTCAGCAAAATATTCGTAATAGATACAGCATTGTCGCTACAGCTTAAAACACTGTTTTACAGAAGAACAAACTATCGCAAACAGAAGTCTACTTAGAGCGATTTGCGCTGACTTCGGCACTTTTCAACAAGCACGCTTACGTTTGAGTAACCAAATTAACGAAATACAGACTTTCGTTTGTGTCCTGAAACAACACGGGAATATTCCATAGTTTTAGAACAATAGGATGGACAAAACTACTTACAGTGAGAGCATTTTGACTTCTAGAAAGGCCCCCCCTTAACTCTCCCAGTGCCCGCGTCTATGATTGGGGACATGTTGCAAGGGAAGGATATTTATGATCGGCAATGTACACAAGGAAAAAAGTGGCCTGTGTTTTTGAGCGTCTCCCTTGTGAGATATCTGATGTCTTGAATTTTTGCACCTCTTATTTGTATATGGTGAAAGCTGATAGCAACGAAAGCGCGGTATGTTGTTCGTGGTTTACGAGAAGCACCCTCGACAAAAGTACAGCGCTCTTCAAAATATTCAACGATTGCAACATTTGAGCTCGTGAATTAATTCGGGCCCGAGCGGGTTAACCTCGGCAATCCGCGTTCAATCCCGGCGGAGCCACAAACGGAATTTCACCTACGGGACACCTCGCGGATGTTGCCGCTAGCCGGACGGCGATGAAAATAAATAGTCTTAATTTTGTGATGAAGTTAAGGACTATAGTAAGGGCCACCTGTTTTTCGCGAAAATATTTACGCGGAGGCTAGGCTTCAATATCCTATATGCACGCTTGCAGCCTGCCTTTAATATTGGACGCCTGTCTTTGTGTGAAGACTGGCTGCTACATGTTTGAGACATTCAGAATTAGGTTGAATTAAGTTTCTCCGATACTGACTGTTAGTTATTCGCGGGCAGACAGATAAGACCCGTAACAATTCAAATGAACCAACCACGAAAATTGTTCTGAATTAAAGTGTTCTGGAAAACAACTAGTCCTGAAATATCTTCGCGAAAAACAGATGGCCCTAACTACAGTCCTTTCACGGTTACTTCCAGCTTTTCAGAAGCCCTGCTAAAGTTCTAATTCTAGGAGATTCCTCCGCCTCGTGCAAACAAAGCTTAACCAAGTACAGGAAGTTACGCCAAAGGGACAAAGCACCGCATTCGTGCGCACTCAGTGAATAATTAGAATCCCGAGTATTTCGCTAATTCATTATGTGTCGAGGTAGGCCTTCAAACTTCTGTTATTTTCTACTACTATTGTGATTGGACGGAAGTTGCTCAGACACGCCCCGTTTTAACTGTTAACCAGTAATAAGCAGGAAACAGTATGTGTGAGTGGGTGTTAAAAAGCCCTGTACAAAGGCCTGACTTGATCGCAGCAACCAATTAACAAACGAAAGTGCCTTGAGTGTATACAGGATTGTGAAGCGTCACCTGATGCCACATCAATCCGCGAAATATTTGCGGCCCTAGTCATAATATTTTCCCAAAGAACCATTTCTTACTAGGCATTATTAGAGACCTGAAAAATTCGCTGATTCATTTTGGGACAAGCTAGAATTCAAAACACGTGTGTTTATATAACTTCATCCATTGGACCACACGAAGTTTGACACCTCCTGGAAAACGCTAGCCCAATCGCCGCCTTCCGTTGTGACAGCAGACAACCAATGTGCAGTTGACTTCGGCATATTTGTACACAGAACTGTAGAGTTCAGCCTGCAGGTCGTTGAACTCGCGAATTTTTCTAGGCATTACTAGAGACCCGGGAATTTCGCAAGTTCATTTGACGACAAGCTAAACTTCAAACACGTGTACATAAGACTTTCTTTTCAATTGGATTGCAGTTTGTAAGCCACACCCTGGACGAATTTGAACCAATAACTAAACTGTAAGAAATGGGCTGCCGAATCCCGTATTACCTGGTCAGTGGTTAAACTGGAACAACAGCCAATAAACAACTAACTGAGCCCCAAATACATAAACTACTGCGGAGCCTAGCTTGTTGCCGAATGTACTCGTGAAATTTCCTGGTCTCTAGGCATTGCCAATTTTCCCTATTTTCTTCCCGTTTTATTAATATTAATTACAAATGAAATATTGTAATTGAGGGATAGAAAATGAATGAAAATTAAATTTAACAAAAAGTACGGTACTTTAATGCTAACTCATGTATAAAGCGCCTACAATATGTGACATATTTAGGAAACAACACGTCATTCGTAGTTTTATTTTTTTAAGGGTTTGATTCAAAAAGTGTGAAGAAACTGTGAACAGACTTTATTATCTCATTCTCTTTCAGTCACAGCGTCCTACACATCGCACGTTGCACAGGAAATTGCTTTTTCATGAGCCGCGCTGTACACGGCAGAAACAGCTTCCAATAACACAAGTTCCTCACGTGTGACAAATTGTTATTGGTCAGGATATTCGATAGAGAGCTATAATGACGCTAGTGCAGTTCCGAACAAACTATGTGCTCGTATCTATCTGTGACTAAAGCGGTTAATCCGCACAAGACAGTTGTTGATGCAGAACAGCAGGTGCCTCAAAGTGCAAAACTTTCACAGTAACACTTTTACAAAACAGAAAGACTTGCACCTTCCGATCCAATGACAAACAGTAGTATGCATGCGAGTATGTAGGTCTATACATAAGGCCATATATTTATCGCGAAAAAAAAATTACGTGGAGGCTAGGCTTCAATATCCTATATGCACGCTTGCAGCCTTCCTTTGGCTATTGGCCGCTTGTCTCTTTGTGTGAAGACTGACTGCTAGATGTATGAGCCAATCGGAGTTAGGTTTTCTCGATACTGACTTTACGTGATTACGGAAAAGACCCGTAACAATTCAAAAGACCCAATCACGGAAGTGGTTCTGAACTAAAGTGTTTTGGAACACGACTTGTCCTGAAATCATTTAGCGAAAAACAGTGCCCCTACCTATACGTAAACTATTGTGTACTCGAGTATGAGAAATGGTGAGCTGGTTAATGGGAAAGGATAACCCAAACAATATTCAGACCAATGGGAATGTTTCTATAATGTTACATGCATCAGATTGGTGCAACTTGTAATTACTAGAGACCCTATAATTTTGCATTACAATTTCGTGACATGCTAGGCGACATAAGCCTATACGTCAGCTTAATGTGTGTGTCATTGGACCTCCGAACGTCCGACACGCCCTGCAGTACTCATAACCAATAGTAAACACGTAGCACTTTGGTATCTTGAATCCGTTTGGTGGAGTCGAAAAAGAGACAGTAGAAGTAGCTAATGAGATATTATTGAGTAGGCCTACGTATACGAGTGCGAAGTCTAGCATGGTGCCGTTTTATAATGAGAAATGACGGACCGATGAGGGCGAAACGAGGTGAGTATGGAGCAGCACCAGAATGTAAGGGCGGGGTAAACGGGAGATCCCCAAGAAAACCCGGCGACCAGCGGC
>NQII01002192.1:190128-215964 GCA_002778355.1 Clitarchus hookeri | reverse complement strand
CTAGTTAAAAAAAAAAAAAAAAAGAAGGGTTTGTTGAGGGGGTGAGGGAGGGGGGTGTAGGTTGTTTGGAATGTCGGGATTACATTACAGCGGCGTTGTATCCTTCTGCCCCCCCTCTTCCCCTCCGCCGTGTTCAACAACGGCATAAGAGACTCGTCAGCGCTGATACTGCCATCTCGAGCACCGTAACGTAAAGGCGTATTCACATCGACGTTAATATTACGCTCGTTGCGTTAACTTTGCATTAACAATACGTCAAAATTTCTTATAAATTCAGTACATTTGTTCTCGTTGAAGTTGGGAATAGCTTGTCTTTCTTATGACATGTTACGTAGCTACCAGATATGCTGTGTCTGGTGTAGGTTATTCACGATAAAGTGAGCACTTTTAAGGCCGTAGTTACTTTTTTACTTTCAGCCATGTCTTACCCTGCAGCCAACTTATTAAATAAATACTGCCGTGTAAGTAACAAACACAGTGCGTATATTCCACCGCACTCGGAAGTTAACGACTTAGGCTAAATAAAAATAAATTGGTTGACTATTATTCCAAATGAGAGGGGCTTTCAAATGTGCTCACTTTACCTTGACTAGCCTTTAACTGGAAAATACATGTGTGTGTGTGTGTGTATATATACACACACACACATATATATATATATATATATATATATATACATATGCGAATCTGCATATAAATACACACATATTTTAAGTTAAAAATCTGAAAAATTCGCGAGTGCAATGACCTGTATTCTAGCTAGTCTTACGTACACCCATGAAGATATAAACTGAACATAGGATGTCTGCGCCCACATTGTAATGCGATAAGGCGATGATTGATCCTGCGTTCTGTTGCCCATTTAATATTGACACGTATAATTCATTAATGGCTATTTCTAACTCTTCTGAAGCCCTGCTGAAGGCTATTCCTCCGACTCATGCAGGCAAAGCTTAACTACGAGTAAGTCTAGAACCCCAAAATGACAACTTCACCGCGTTTGTGCGCACTCAGCTTAGTAATATTTTGCATGAGAACTGCCTCTTAGTGGGCATTGCCCACACACGCATTTACTCTCTGTTCTTATACGTATGAATCACATATTTATTAAATTTAGAATGTATAGGGAAATTATAAGGAAAAGTTCGATTTAACCAAAATATAAGTTGACTTGAGAGATTTGGGCTTCTCTAAACAAAGAGGAATTGAGAGCCGATGGGAGTGAAATGAGATGAGAATGGAGCAGCGCCGGAATGTAAGGGGAAGGGGAATGGGAGATCCCCGAGAAAACCCGCTGACCAGCGGCATCGTCCGGCACGTTCTCCACTTGCAAAAATCCTGGAGTGACCCGGTCGGGGACAAAAAATAAGAAGACTTATGTCAACAGAAGTATAATACTCTTAAGTGATACTTGATATATTTAGAAAACAACCAAATACGTCATAGAAATGCTGATTTTTCTAAGGTTTGATTCGAAAAGCCTGAAGATACCGCGAAGAGACTATATTTCTCCAACAGATGTCAAGTGATGTGAGATCAATTGCAGCGGTAACATAAACTAATTTTTTAAATTTTTATTCTAGCTCGTCTGGAAATGAATTCAAGTATTTTTATTGTCCTTACAAATACTAAATATAAATTTGCGAAATTATTATAATCATGTTTTAATAATTTGCATCTATGTTAGAGTAGTAAACCTATCCATCAAGTAAAATGACGGCTATTTACACACAAAGATTATCTTTTAATTTGATTATTACTCATACATGCTCATACAGTTTGCAATCACATATTATTTACATGCTATTTATTCCACACTGAATTTGGTAGGATTAAACAAAATACACCGCTCTCCATTGAAACTGCAACACCAAGAAAGTCGTGAGATGTCAGAATTAGATTTGTTAGACAGAATACCCGTCATTAGACACACGGAAATTTCGCGTATTCATTTGAGGACATGTTAAACTTAAACCACGTGTACTTTTAAGTCTCTGTTTCTACTGGAGCAACGTTTGTTAGACACGCCTCGGCCGAGTTTCGACCAATAACGAACCTGCAAGGAAAACAAGGACCTAGTCCCGTGCTGCTTGTTTTGGAATTGAACTTAAGAGACAGCCAATGAACAATTAACGGAAGGTCGAGTTTATAAATGACTATGGAGTCTAACCTACCGCCGAATGAATCCACGAAATTTCCTTGTCACTGCCCATCTTGCACAGGGGACATAATTTATGTTGCAACTCGGTATGACGTACAGTACATGGGCAAATCAGTACTGTGTGGCCCTGCCACGGGCGGCAATAACTCCTGCTACACGACGCGCCAGTGAGACATCATGGATGTCCGTCTGCACCCATGCTGCTTCGACGTGTGCCTAAAGTTCTTCCGCTGTGGCCGCGGGTGCAGCAGTCCAGTCGTCATCCGACCACGTGCTACGCGTTTTCGATGTGCGAGAGGTCCGGTGAACGCGCAGGCCAAGGAACAGTGTGGCATGGTGGTCACCCAGGAATCGTCGGACGATGTGTGCTACGTGCGGTCACGCATGTAACAGGGTCCCGGGTTGGCCCTGAAGACGGGAGAGAACGACATGCTCCAATGACGTAACGGCTGCTGATCAGTGTACCAGCGATGCGGAGTAGGCGCGAGCAAGACTTGAATCCGGTGGTACTTCATACCATAATTCCAGGTGATGGGCTGTTGTGATTGTATATAATGCAGGACTCGCCACGCGTGCGCCATGGTGCCACCAGACCCGGATGCGTCCATCGTTGTGCTGCAAGCAGAAGCATGATTCGTCCGAGAAGACGATGGTCCCTCCAGGCCCAACGTTCCATGTGCCATTACAACCCCAGGCGCCTGTGGTGAGCAGTCAGTGACAGCCATAGTAATAATTGCCTATAAAAGGCACCCTGATGCTGCAGACGACGACGAACCGTGGGTGCGGACACAGACCAATGTGCCACATCCCTGAAATTCTGAGAAAGGGTGTTTGATGTGGCTTACGGTCCGTAATCACCATTTGCGTACCATATGTCTGTCCTCTCGCTCGTTGGTGCAGCAGGGCCGTTGGCTTCCTGCACGTCGCTCAGCCCGTCCCTCTTCGACCCCCTAATCTCATATACGCTTCACTATGGTTGCATTTCTTCCAACGCGAAAACCAGTTTCGCGGTGGGGTAATCCACAACCCCGACACGCCACGATTCTCCTGCGTTCAAAGGCGGAAACCTGTTCTGTGGTTATCGTGTCCTTCGACGCCGCAAGCTCACTCCGTCTGTGAACACGAACGGTGGGGATAACAGTGCCACTACATTCCCAATGGATCCCTGACCTCTACATATATACCTACCGCTTATCAGTGTCGTCATTGATACGTCATGATCTACGCATTCTCCCATTGTGGGTCTTTCAGGCACGTACTTGTTGGTGTCACAATTTTAATGGCCAGCAGTGTACGCAACGCCTTAAACAAATCATCGTTTCTTTAATCTGATTGGCTTACATAGCGCTATCTTTACTTTATGTTCAAGTTGTGTCTAGCTTCTCGCATGAAAACTTCAACTTTACGTCGCTCTTAACTCCGTGGGAATACACTGCTGCTTAAACAACACCTGAACATAACGTCACAGCAAATTTCACGCAACAAGATTCATGTTAACTTCATTGTGCATCTGCCTTATGGGAGCTGGCACAGAACAGGTTGTTATGTAGAAGTCAAGTGGCGTTGCTACCGCTTTAATGTGTAGCGAACCCAGCTGCAGGACTGTTTTGTTTTTGTTCTTTATTTTTAAACCACCCTGTTATCAACATAATTAAGTCACAAAAATTATTCTAATGATCCAATAACGAATATTGTTAAATAACCAATTTTTCTTCTTCATTTTTCAGCGTACAATCCCTGTGTATGAAGTCCATCTAAACTAATTTCGAGTAGCATGTGAACAAATATTTTTATGTTTTAAATGAGCCCAAGTTAAAGTAGGATAATATGTGACTTTCTGTTGGGTTTAAAGTAACGTTAACGCACCGACATTCTTTATACTCCACAATCACAAGCGTAGCATCCGCGGACGCCTCAGTCTGCAGACCTTGCCCAAACGTTCAGAGTTAGAAAAAAAGAATACACTTGTAACCGTTACAGTATCTGTGCTTATCTCCGTGGTGTTGTCTATGGACTTGGCCGGCCGGCAATCGAACATACATTATTCAGCGGCAGGGAAACCTGCTTGTCGTTGCCGTGCTAGGCTTCACACGATATCTGCAATCTGGTTCTGCGTACCCGCCGCCTCAGGAAACAGCTCCACCAATTAAAATATAATTATTTTTTAAGCGGGGAAGATTTACGCTATCTATATACATAAATATACTTTCGCTGTGTGTATGTGCGGGGGCAGGAGGGGCGAAGAAGCCCTTCAAGACAGTACACTTGAAGAAAGAAGGCACTGCACCATTAGTATCTACTGTGTCCACCAATGAAAAAAGGAAATATAATATCGCATTAAAAATTGGTTGTTGATTTGAAAAGGTTATCCTATATGAACACAATGAGTGTGTTAGAACCGAAAGGTTTTAGAAATTTTACGAGAATGGATACATTTTTTTTTTTTCGAGTTGCTGAAATTTGTAGCACCATACATCAAATAAACGCACCATAGCATAATGCGAGAAAGTATTAGTGATAAGGTGCGTTTCAAACACCACGAATACATTCGTCGCTACAGATTTCTTATTTGCGTTCATTTTCAAACTTTAACGTGGTCAATGTACTAAGCACAAAAACGATCACGTGGACGTGATCCACTCTCGCTTGCTACTTGCAGGTCAGTTGTGAGTATAAACCGTCGCAACTGCACTACGCACGTCCCAATCCACACATCTGGAGTAACGTAACGTCATCACAAAAAGTAGAAAACCTAATACTAATGTTGTAAGTAATGTGTTAACTGCTATCGGCAAAGAACAACAAATGTTCAGGATGCCATAACCTCCGTTTTACGAACGAAGCCTTTAAGCAGCTCAGTAAAATTCCCAGTGGCCGTCGACACTCGGAAGAATAAATTTACACAATTAGCACAGGAGCACCGGGGTAAGATAGTCGACGGCGTGGGATCACTAAATCATTGACTCACGTGAAGGTTGAGTCCTGTAGCAAAACAGAATCACTAATGAGTAGGGCCAGTGACTTTTCGCGTAAAAATCGGAGCACACAGTAGACTTCAATACTATATACACACCTCAGCTGTTGTTATACCTCCATTGGCTGCTGGTGTCGTGTCCGTCTTTGACCAAGCCACTCAGGACTAAGTAACTCCGACACTGAACCTTCGTGATTCGTGCGCAAACGGTTAACACGGGCCAGGGCATTTTTTAGCCAACCAAAGAAGCTGGACAACCGTACAGTGCTTTGGACTGTATCTTGTCTCGAAATCTTTTCACGAAATATCACTGCCCCTACTAATGAGAGTTCTCAAGTCAACCAAGACTTTAGACCGTTTGGCAAAGCAGCAACTGCTAAAGGATGTTCGCGGCAAAGTGAGTACTTTATAAATCAACCTTCGAAAATCACCCCCTCCGTTATTTCATCTCTAACCCTGTCTGGATTGCGCCCAATAAAGTTGGAAACGATGGAGGAAACGCATTTGCATGTCTTGACGTTGAATTAAAAATATTAAGTAAAACTTTTGGGAATACTGAAATTATTTATTTCGATTTTTTTTTTTTTTAAATGCATGTGAGTGTAAGAATTGGCTGCAGTTCTAAAAACAATATCTTAACATGAAATGTTATGGTAAGGCATTGCTATGCGTTAAGTTTATGTTAAAGATGTGTATTTTATGTTTGCAGTATGTAACATCTAGCCGATATAAGCTCAAGTAGCATCACACTGAAAATTGTATTTCCCCATTTAGAATAACATACTAATTTTACACTCGATTTTCTGTAAATAGCCGAAGTTGAACTTACTGAAAAGTGGCTGATTGTTAAGAACACCAATAAAGATACTCAGGTGGAATTTAGAGATCCTCAGAGCTGTAATCTATGTAGTAAAAGCAAGTGTCGCCACGACTGTATAAAACAGTTTAGCTGGGCGCCCGCCAACACTGTTTTTTAATGAAAATGAATTGAATTTAATGTAAAAGTCGAGAAAAATACTCCTCACATGTGGTAAATACAATGCGTAAATGCTTATTGTATTGTTTTTTGGTCTCAAATTGAAGGATAGAGTATTAGAAGTGGGCTATCAGCCAATGAACTTATGGTCGATAGCCCCCTAATACTCAACCCTTCAATTCCATATAATTTATCAGTGTAGCGGAGAGGTTTGGACCACTATTAACATAGGGTCCTTAAGAGCAGATGAGGGCGAAAGCGAGGTGAGTATGAAGCAGCACCGGAATGCAAGGGCGGGGTAAACGGGACATCCCCGAGAAAACCCGCCGACCAGCGGCATCGTCCTGCATGATTTTCACGTGTTAAAATCGAAGAGAAACTCCGCCGGGAATCTTACCCGGTTCTCATTGGTGGGATACGAGCGTTCAAGCCGCTGCGACACTGCGGCCCCGGTTAAAGATTAGATATTTTCCAATGTGCCACGCTTACGCCTGATGTTTGACATGCTTTTCCGCCGTGAAAGTTGCATGCCTTGAGAGGAAATAACGAGAATGTGATGGACACAATGATGGTACTACATTACGTACTGTAACATTGTTGTGCTAAGTATCGAAGGTAATAATTTGCCGTTCCTTTATTTCAAACCTCTTCCGTCGCTACTTAGTCTATTCATACGTAACCAGCAAGCTACCTGCCTAATTAATAGTCATCGATTTTCTACTTACATGTAGAGACCTGAAAAATTCGCGAGTTCAATGACCTGCAGACTAGACTCTATACTCTTTATGTACAGATATGCCGACATCAATTGCACATTGGTTGTCTGCCGTCACAGCGGAAGGCGAAGATTGGGCCAGCCTTCTCCAGGAGGCGTCAAACACCGCGTGGACCAATGGTTGACATTTTATTAACACACGTGTTTTGAATTCTAGCTTGTCCCGAAATGAATCCGCGAATTTTTCAGGTCTCTACTTATATGTTGTATTTTCTTATAGCCAATAAACATCAAAAAAATTTCCGTATGTACAGAATGCGTGTCTATTTCGAGTTTTTAGCTTAAAGTTTCATTTCGACGTAAATATACAGGTTTCTTAAGCTAGTAAGTACGTTTCATCCAGCTTCATTAACTGTGATACAAATATAACTTTTCGTGTTCATTTACTGATTACTAAAACTACAAAAATGACCATTGGATAACACTGTTTGGGTTCAGCTATAAACATTCCGTGAGAAATCATCGCAGATTCCTTTGGTGGCTTCCAGTTGTCTCTCTTAATAACTCGTTTTTTTTGTTTCTAGGGTAAGGCACCCTTACGAATTTAAAGGCCCGATTTCGGGCACCTCAGTTAAGAGCTACCTAAGACAGTTTAGGAGTCACTTAAAGCCGGGAAAACAGTTCGCGTCCTTAGGTGCCACTTATTGTCGATTTTAAGTGACTCTTAAATATTAGGGCGTGTTGGTGGAACCTGCCATCAGAAGTTCAATACTGAAGTACTCTTAACTTGAGAGGCCCAGTTAAGGACGAAAGTGTCTTCTCAGAAGCACGCACGGCGGCCCATAACCTAACTAAACCTGCAGGTTTGCACGTAGTATATTGAAGTATATCTTTCGCGAACATTAGGGGCCAAGAACATTTTTTTTTTCGCGGGGAAATTTGACTTCTGGGAAGATATTGTAGGTACTGTGTACGTCTGAAGTTTTCCTTTATTTTAGGAAAATGTATTGGCACAAAATATTTTCGTTATTTTCCATTGTCTCTACGAAAAAATATATACATATATTTGTAATTTTTAATATGTGTTATTATCTTTATTGTTATTTTACCCTTACATAATGACACCTGCCAAAGCTGAGGTTTGGACGTAGGTGTTGTAATCTGTTCTGTGGTGTGAGGCGCCAACACTTANCCCTCTATTCCGGCTGGAGGTTTGTTGTTTGGTTCAGCGTTGTGGGAATACTTTAAGATCTCCCCCTGGCCGCTGCACTCGTGTTCTTCCCGCTGTCACCTGATAACCGTGACACTGTTCTCCCGCATGTCCGTCCCCAGTCCCCAACCGTTCTCAATGTTTATGGCTGTGGCTGGCCGGGGGTGAGCGCGGCCGTGGGTGTAGGGTGCGTCCCCTGGCAATATCGGGGGAGGGGGGCAGCTGCCTCCGCCTTCCCATGCAAATGGTCGTCTTGCAGTGCCGATCTGGCGCCGTTCTCCTTCGTCACGGCTGCCTAAATCCTGACTGACGTCCTCCGCCTGTGAGCTTCGCTAGAGCTTGAGTACGGACGGATAACATATAGGGACGCCGCAGGCGTCAATAATAAAATGTACAAAACTTAAGGAAAAAAAAATAACGTTAAGCTATCAAGAATTTCGAGACGAGAAACAGCCCAAAGCACTGTAGGGTCGTCCAGTTTCTTTGATTGGCTAAAAAATGTTCTGGCCCGTGTTAACCGTCTGCGCACGAATCACGAAGGTTCAGTGTCGGAGTTACTTAGTCCTGAGTGGCTCGGTCGAAGACGGACACGGCACCAGCAGTCAATGGAGGTATAACAACAGCTGAGGTGTGTACATAGTATTGAAGTCTACTGTGTGCTCCAATTTTTACGCAAAAAGTCACTGGGCCTACCTATTTGCACGCGCATTCTCCACCATACTTAAAACAACCGTTGCCAGAGGACTGATAACTTTATTCATGCGTTGGTCAAAACTGCGAAATTATTATGAAAATAAATATTTTACAAATTTTCTAATTCTTACACGTGCATGTAATAAAATTTTTTTTAGACATAATAAGAAATAATTTTAGTGCCAAGAAATATTTACCTAAAACTTTTAATTCAACGTTAAGACACGAAAATACTTCCCATATTTCGTTACCAGCTTTATTGAGCGCACGCCAGTCAAAGTGCTCTTTGAAATATATGCTGGTAGGGGTAGTGGTATTTTTCCGTGGTTGATTTCAAAATTGCTCATATTACCGTTCACAGACTATAGAAGTAAGTTGCCTATACATCCACCACAGGAACACCAGTTCTGCTGATATGTGCATTTCCACTTAACAGCATCCTATTAGTCCAAATTACTGTGGACATGGGGGCCGCGGTGGCTCTGCGGTTAGCCTGCTCGCCTCCAACAAAGGCGAACTGGGTTCGATCCCCAGCCGGGTCACTCCCGGAATCGTGCCGGACGATGCCTCTGATCGGCGGGTTTACTCGGGGAGCTCCCGTTACCCCTCACCAACTGATTCCAACGCCGCTCCATACCCGCCTCAATCACCCTCATCGGCTCTCAAGACCTCGCTGTCAAGAGCCACCCAAATCTCTTCTCTCACTTACTCTGGACATGCTTGCCTTACTGACTAGTTTCATTACTGGCTGGCTGTTAGCCAATGACTTGGCGAGTTGTCTGAGTCCCAATCAAAGTGATTTGTATTGTAATCAGCGCTATAAAATCCGGCGTGTTTATTTCTATAAATAAACGGAAATTTAATTTTTGTTTCGTGGATATTACTACTGAAGTGACACGGTGTTAATGTAAGATCCATATAAGATCTAGAGAATCAATGAAAGTATAACCGTCCGAGTGTTTCTCCAACGACAGAGAAATCGCCGCACTACTCTTGTCCGAGCTGGACTTTGCCCATAGTCTTTAATGCGTTAAGTCACCTAGGCCTAAATGTATGTATTAAGTACATGTCTTGCTTACTTTCAACTTGAGTCGAACATCATTATATTGGCATGCCATAAGTGCCGTTGGCAACAAACTTGTTTAATCATTTAGAAACCAGGATAAAGATTTCCTCAACGACAGCAGCCAACCAAAACGACAGTGGTTCAACTATGCACTTTAGCTCAGCGGATTTCAACCTTCCGATAACTTGTGGACCGGCAAAAAAAAAATAGGAGGATATGTTGTGGGCCGGCAAGTAGAAATTACTGCACTTTAGATGTTTATTTTTTATAGTTTATTATTAAAAATAGTTATTATTTTATAGTACTAAAATTATCAATTAAATAATTACAATTTTTTGCGGTCACGTATACTGAACTAGGTGTGCAAGCACTAAAACTGATTTAAATATTTTCCCTTTTCCGCCAGAGACCGGCAAAATAATTTCTCGTACCTGCACAGGTAAGAAGGGACCTACGGTTGAGCTAGACTAACATGCAACATTTATGGGTCTTTAAATAATAATAAATAACCTTTTCATTCTGCTTAATTTTTAGAAGAATTACATGAATTTTGCATATTATTTCGTGGCAATATGGCTTTCAAGCACGCAATACTCTAGTGTGGCTTTTACGATTGGAACCCGGCGGTTTCGATACGCCCTGTTCGACTCATTAGCAGAGACCTGAAAAATTCGCGAGTTCAATGACCTGTGGGCTATACTCTATTTTCGTATGCAAAACCATGCAGATATCGCTGTTCATTGGTTGCTTGTTGTATTAGCGGAAGACGATGATTCGGTCTGCATTTTACTGTGTATTTATTATAGGCTCAGAGTTGTCCAGGAGGTGTAATTTAACGGGTAGACCAATAGCATTAGCAATACAAACGTACGGGGTTTTGAATTCTAGCTTGTCAGGTCTCTACTCATTCGCCGGAAGTAAACAGGAAGAAATTATTTGACCGAATCACGTGAAACCAAGTTGAATAGAAAAGAAACCTGGCACTGCAGCAGCAGCTAATGAATGATCTATTATGGTCTGAGCATGTAAAGGACTGAGAAGTCCAGGTTGTTGACAAATCAATTAGCGACATTTACGTATAGGCGGTTCAATGTAAATTGAGCACTTTTGAGAACCCTGCTTAAGATCTACTTGTATGCACATTGCATATTCTTCCGCTATTAGCCAAATTATATTATCATGGGCCTAATTACGTTATTCATGCACCGGTTAAGTGAAACTGGGGAATTGTTTGAAAAGTATAGTTTTACAAATTTGCTCATTATTTTAGTAATGTGAATTAAACAAAATAATAAGCAAAATAAATAATTTCAGTAAGCACAAATATTGACCTAACACTTTTAATTCAACGTCAATGCGTGGGATTACTTTCGCTACGTCGTTACTAACTTTACTGGTCGCATGCCACTCATTGCGTTTGTTAAAATACACGCGGGAAAGGGCAAGTGAAATTTTTCAAATGTTTATTTCAAAAGTGCTTATTTAACCGTGCACGGCCTTTACCAGTCAGTAATGAACGCTGAACATTGCGTTCAGCGTATCCCGTGTGCCGTGGAACAGAAGGAATGTGGCAAGTGGAACGACAAGAGACCAACAGAACTTATGACCTTGAAGTGGCGAATACAGGATTATACACCGTAGAAAAGTTTATCTACAAGTTAAGAACAATTCTTTATAAAAAAACTAGTTGCTAAATATTTCTCTGTAACTCTACAGCTAAAATATTGTTTACTAACAACACATTATTTTATTAAACACACAAAATTGTTTATATAGCAGTAGCACAATATTTATAATAAAATTTGATATTTAAAATTCATCATTAGTTTTACATATTCCACCCTGAACTTTTGTAAAATGTATTATAATGTATTTGCAGAGTTAAAAAAATACATTTGTCAACTAGTTTGCAGAGAATTGCTTGTACAAATACAAAAAAAAAAAAATACAATGTAGTTCATCTTGCATGTCCATAATTGTATGCCATACCAAGAGCGATAAAACGAAGTTCACAATCTTCTATAGTCTCATAATGTTTCGGAAGTTAGTTACCATGCTTTCATTAGTCGAAGGGCAAAAAAAATAAGTGCTAATGTTCCCCAGGCGAGGTTCCCAGGCCAACATGTGTCACTTTTACACAACCCCTGACAGACGTGATCGGGGGGAGGGGGGAGTGGCTTCAGTGATCGCATTCACGGGATAAACGACCCTTTCACTCGACTTTTTTATACACACGCGCTGCCTACAATAGCCGGCTTGTGGCTTACTAATTGAATCGCCTTAAAAAAAAGACTGCTGGTTCCACNGGGGTCAAGTAACCCGACACCGCTGCTTGTCCTGACCTCTGCAGGAGACGGCGCCGCGCTCGGCGCTAGACAAAGGACCTCTCTAGCTGCGCCCGGAATCACGACACTTCCGAAGTGTTATTTCTCCAGCCGCCAGGACGAACAGGATGCGGCACAAACCGAGGACGAGATAGCCTGATAGCGAAGCTTTCAAGTACTTCTAACCGCGCGAGTTACTGTCACGATCGTTAGAAACGCTGGAAAATCGAGAAAATTTGTTGAGCTGACATGTATTCTGTAACACTCTAACTAGTTTATTCTTTCATGATCGGATGAACAAGGTTTTGACTCAGTGAAGTAGTTTGCGGAACAATCACGAACGTTCTACCTTATAGTACCAGACTCCTCATTGGCCTAGTGTAATGGAGTAGTAGCTTCATACGTGTCTGACAGCCAATAAGGAAAGAAAACTGTCGGGCATGTGCACAGTACCTTGAATGCTAGCAAAAAATCAACTTCTCCCGCTATAAGCCATCATTAGGGCCACTGACTTTTCGCGTAAAAATCGGAGCGCACAGTATACTTCAATACTTTATACACACCTCAGCTGTTGTTATACCTCCATTGGCTACTGGTGCCGGGTCCGTCTTTGACCAAGCCACTCAGGACTAAGTAACTCCGACACTGAACCTTCGTGATTCGTGCGCAAACGGTTAACACGGGCCAGAACATTTTTTTAGCCAATCAACGAAGCTGGACGACCCTACAGTGCTTTGGACTGTATCTTGTCTCGAAATATTTTCGCGAAATATCACTGCCCCTAGCCATCATTTCTAAAGATCGCATATTGGCTTAACCCTTAGAGGAGTACGTAAGTATACGGGATGTATCTAAAGGCGACTGACGAACATTGGCTGCAGGTTGATCACGTAGAAAAAAGTTGAAAACATATAAACGATCTATGGTTGTAAAAGCTGTCACCAAATTATTTCATGTAAATAATTATGGTTATTACCCCCCCCCCCTATTTCAAACTAACCTCCATGACGCAGTAGCCAATTTTTTATTTAAAAGATGAATTATTTATCCTCGTGTCACAATTAACAAAAGTGTCATCTTGTGTAAATACCCTAGGCCTCGCCGTTTGCGAGTAATTCGTGTTTTACTTTCAAAATAATAGTTTCCATTATCTCCAGATGGGGCACGCACAATTCCCACTAAATAGAGACCCGGAAATTTCGTGAATTCATTTGAGCAAAGCTTGACTTGGAACACGTGTGCATATGACGACTTTCTCAATTGGAGCGCAGTTTGTTAGCCACGCCCTGGACGTGTTTGAGCCAATAACTAACCAGCAAGGAAAGGAGAACCTAATTATGTGCTACCTGGAGCCTCATCCAATGAACACCTAGGCGCGAGCCAAATACACAAAGGATTGTGGAGTCTACCTTGTTGCAAAACAAATGTGCACTACTTCCGGGACTCTACCAACAACACAATTTTGCGGCTCTTAAAGGGAGGGGATGATTCCAGAGAGGCGTTCATAACAGTGAGATAAAGTATTTCTTCAGTTACAACTTCAAAAATGTGTAGTTCCATTTGAATTCACTTTAGACCATAGGTCGTATATATGTTTTCAAATTCTTTTTTTCGTTATTAACCTGCAGCGGATGTTTGTCGGTCTAATTTAGATACATTCTGTGTACTCGGGGACATGGAAATGTCCTTTCTCTTAAAGACAAATATCACACTTTTATGGGTTTACGGTTTCACTGGACTTTATCGGAATATAAGTAAAAAATTGCAACTAGTCATAATTTCGATTCGTAAGAATGTACTTTGTAATAATTTCTCAATTGAACACGATGTATTGACTTCCGTCGCGATACGTTTATTGGTACGCAGTCAACACGCGAATCCATTGGTCGACACCGCAACTGATATTGCTATAGTAGAGAATATAGGCAGCTCATTTCAACCTTGCCTTCAGAGCCAGTAAATGTGTGCCATCCTAAAGGTTAAGGATTGGAACATTTCGCGACTCTATTTCAGGGTAAGGTAGAAGTCAAACACGTGTATACTGAAGTTGACTTTGCAATGGGATCACAGTTCATTACTAGAGAGCTGAAGAATTCGCGAGTTCAATGACCTGTAGGCTATATATACTTTATTTTCGTATACAAAATCATGCAGATATCAATGTTCATTGGTTGCTTGTTGTATTAGCGGAAGACGGTTATTCGGTCTGCATTTTACTGTGTATATATTATAGGCTCAGAGTTGTCCAGGAGGTGCGATTTAACGCGTAGACCAATAGCATTAGCAATACAAAATACAAACGTACGGGGTTTTGAATTCTAGCTTGTCCCGAAATTAAAACGCGAATTTTTCAGGTGTCTATTCATTAGCCATGCCCTGGATTGCTCTGAGCCAATAGCAGACTTGCAAGGACACAAGTAGAGAGTGCCATACTGCGAGGTGTCAAGTAACACTTTCTGCTCTCTAGAGCAGCAGCAGCCAATGAACAAACATCTGAGGTCCGAGTGTACACAGGGCAGTGGAGTCTAGGCTACAAATCACTGAACTCGCGGAGTTGTCCTATCCCTAGGGATACCTCTTTTTTTTTTTTTTGTGTAAAGATTCCATGACTAGTTCTACTTCGTATCACTTTAGGTCAACTCCACTTTCTGATTGGATGATTTGAATTGTCTCGCGTCTCAGCTGTCTGGGGCTGTCAATCACAGACGTTTGTCGTCGGAGTAACTTAGTCTGAATGACCCAATTAGGTAGGAAAATGTCTCCTCACAAAGACACGTGACCAATCAGCAAAGGAAATTCTCACGTGTGCACGTAGCATATTGAAGTCTTACCTGCGCAAAATATTTTCGCGAAAAAAAAAAAAAAGGTGGCCCTACCACCTAACCAAAGGGTTATTTGACATTCCTCAAGTGGTATTATGTTATCCGTTGAAACATGGCGTGTAAGTATTGAGAATGTGTGTACTTATCTGCAGTTCTTTCATTTTTGTTAAAGGGCGTACGGTTTTGAATCACGACTCAATTCTGTGCCAAGCCAGACGACACGTACATAATGTTAATTTCACGTGTATTTCGGAAAGCAAACCACCAGGAGTTTGAACAATACGTTAAGAACGATGATTTATCGAGGGAAAAGTCGACAGTTTCCTAAATTTAATCTCATTGTTCAGGTGTCAGAAAATTTTCCTTTCATGTTTGGTTGTCGTGTTCGTATATAGCTACTCCGAATTTCTCTGCTTTAATGAGAATTCTTGCGATCTAAGTCTAGACATATATGACAGAACTACAAAGTGTGAAGCTAAGAAGTGCCAGAGTAGATAAATACACAGAGACGAAATGAGGGTGTACCCATTTTATAGGGGACGCGGTGGCTAAGCGGTTAGCCTGCTCGCGTCCTATCAAGGCGAATAGGGTTGAATCCCCAGCCGGGCAACTCCTGGATTTTCGCATGTGGGAATCGTGATGAACGATATCGCTGGTCAGCGGGTTTTCTCGGGGATCTCCAGTTTCCGCCACCCTTTCATTCCGGCACTGCTCCCTACTCACCTCAATCACCTTCATCGACTCTTAAGACCTCGCTTTTAAGAGTGACCTAAATCTCTTCACTCACTCAGTCGCGTTATAATAAGCATAGACACGGGAATTACACAAGTTAATTTAAGGACATGTTAAAATTTATCTGCATTTACCATATAATTTCTGCTTTTATTGGACCACCGTTTGTTAGACACGCCCGGAACGACTTTCGACCAAGAATGAACCTGTAGGCAAAACGAGGACCGAATACCGTGCTATCTGGTCAGTGGTTAAACTGGAGCAACAGCCAAAGAACAACTAACTGAGGCTCAAGTACACAAATTATTGTGTAGTTTAGCTTGTTGCCACACGAATACGCGAAATTTCCGGGTCTCTGATAATGTGTTACTATTCCTGATGTCGGACATAAAAACGGTAATTTCACGAGTTTCGTCGGACCTCAACTCGCCAGGACTTTGAACCATTAGTAAACAATTAGCACTCGGGTTATTCATTGCAACGTGGCCGAGTGTTAACATAATAATGACCCACGACTGCGTCGGCTGTCAATAAACAAATCAACTCTTCTTGAACAGGTACAGGACGTGTGAAGCCCAGCGTGACAGCGCCATCGCAATTGTGCTGGAGATGGTAAGCATAGTCCATTCACGGTTACTTCACACCTTTCTAAAGCCCTGCTAAAATTATACTTTCAGACTATTCCTCCGCCTCGTGCAATTAAAGATTAGTTATGTCTGGAAAATTACAGCAAAGGGACAACGCACCGTATTCATGTGAACGTACAGTTTAACGATATTTTGCATAAGAACCATTTCTTACTAGGAATTAGCAACTCACCTATTTTCTCTCTATTTTATTCATGACAATTAAACATCAAATAATGTATTGTTACAGGCGAGCGCTCTGTGGGCGTGCGAGGCACGGATTATTTATTAACGCAAGCGCGCTATCAGTTACAACTGGAGACGCAGCGGCTTTTCACAAAGGAATGTTTACAAAGCGTGCCTGGTAGGGCACGTGCTGCTCCTGACTTTGGGTATCGAGTGTCTTTGAGACATCTGAATAATGCTCTGGATTACTGAACTCGTTTCTTTCAGCGTGACCCGGGGTGCAGTGAACCTTCCAGACCAAGGTCAGTGGCTATAAACAGCGCGTCAGTCCTCCGACCCGGGAGTTGTTGTAGTTTATGAGTGGATGAGTACCTGGAGTTTTAGCGATAGACGTCGAGGGAGAGAAACGAGTGGCGAGAGAAGGAAAATCCGCGACTGCGAGTATCACAGCAGGGAAGAGGGCGGCTGGCAGGCTGGACTATTGGACTGGATGCGTGAGTGAAAGAAATTGCAAATGAAGGCTACAAACGGACTGAACGTGTGTTAATGATCAGTATGGGATAATTGACTTTAACTAAACAGATACATTAAGAAGGATATCAATTAGGGTTGAAATATACATTATATATTAAACTCACTGAGAAATAAGAAGATTAATAGTGGAGATAGATAGTCTAGTGTTGTAGACAGTGGCTGTGTGAATAATTAAAAATCAAATTTAGTTCCTTTACTTTTACAACGACCACCAGCTTTCACAAACTCAGATACGCCCCTGGCGTTCTTGTAACACTGGTGTCAGATGTGGGATGGAGGCAACAAATTGTAAATCAAACTTGGCAATATACTGTTAATTAGTGATTTTTAAACAAATTTTATTAATTTCAGCTACTGTATGCCGAAGTATTAAGGTTGTTTTGTACAACTATTGCAGTGAATGTTAACTAGAAAAAATTTTGTGGCTGTGCAGTCGCAGTTGCTGTAGTTGCAATGCATTAGGCCATTGTATTAGTATGGAACTGATGCTATACATTTATAGAATGTCTCTTTAAAATATCACATCACTCCAAGTAAACTGACAGCTACAAGGTTATGTGTAGTCTCACGTGTATGCAAAGTTTCAGTACTTTTATATTTCAGAGCGATGCGAAAACATTGGCAATTGGAAATAATTTATTTCGTTTCTGTTACTTGTTAAAAAAATGTTTAATTTACTATATAGAGGACCATAGCTCATATCGAAATAATTTTATTAAAATTAAAAACGCCGGCAATTATTCCCGCCAACCATAATTAATTCAATATCATCCAACTATATGGCCAGATCCCACCGACCACCCAACCAGATATTTCAAACATCACACAATATCCACTGCCACAACAAAACCTCTGTCGAGAAACAAACGATGCATCTAGCTCTACGAAATATTCCGAGAAATATTCCGATAACATATTCTTTCACGCGAAACCCCAAATACATCTGTAGTTACCCGCAGTCCATATATTTAGAAAAGAACCAACGACACAAAAAAAAATTCATATTAATAGGTCATATCAATATGTCATGCCAGCCATGCCATCAGACACGCAATACCCACAGGTCATATTGCCAGAACATTCCAAACAGCCGTTATTACGAAATATCCGAACTAAATACTTGAAAACAATACCATCACGTCATACTTGTCAAATAGATCATACCATCCAAACGTTATAACATTACCTTAACATGTCCTGTAAAGTATATTGATGTTATTGCTTCTAGTAAATGGCATACCTCGTCCAACACGTCGTTAGCAGTTCGATGGTTAGTCCTTTCGAACATTTGCGCTTTTACACACCATCAGTTATTATAGAAAGTTTCGTCATAAAAGGAACACTGTTTTGTTTCATCTAATGATAGTATTATCGATGAAGCTATGTGTATAGACATATTTTCCGCACTCTATTCCGTACACTAGGTGGCTTGCTTCGTTTTCAAGGAGGTGTGATTTAACGGGTAGATCAATAGCATTAGCAATACAAACGTACGGGGTTTCGAATTCTAGATTGTCCCGAAATGAAAACGAGAATTTTTCAGGTCTCTAAGTCAGACTCTTCTGTGGGATAGTTCGTTATAGTGTCGATTGCTAAATAGGGCTACATGTCTATTGGAAGTGTCGAAAACAATCTCTAATTATTTTTGATTCCGGATACACCATTATTGCAATTGTAAGATGTAGATATTAAAAAATTACACTTGAGTTGTAGGCTTACGTAGCGAATTTTGTTGTGGTGAAAATTTCACTAACTTTACGAGTATTTCCTTCTCCGTAATACCAATGATTTGAAGGTATAATTAGAGGTACAATATTTATAAGACTTTACCTGTGTCGAGAGTACTCGAGTGAAAAAATAAAATAAAAATAAGTTCTTATAAATGCAGTACCATCAGTGGAGACGCTGTTGTCACCATAATTTTTTGTAAATAATCAGTTTATTTTTACATGCTGCACAGATTTTTGCTGTATAACTTGTATAGGTTGTTCAAGGTTAATTGTGCACGTTTGAAGGCCTTCTAAGGATCCACTTCCTTCTCATTTCATACCCATCCGCTATATGAAATGTTAACATTGCCTTGGGCCGTCTCACGTTATTAATACGCCATCTAGGTGGTAACCAAGGAATTTTTAGGAAAGCAAAAGTGTTCACAGATAAGTAGGCGTAGTGAAATTGGGCGAAAAGATTTCAAGACAAGTTATATTTCAAAACACTGGAGGGTCGTTTACCAATCTTGATTGGCCGAATAACTTTTAGACACGTGTTGACTGTCTGCACACGAATCACGTAGGAGCCGTGCCGATGTTGCCGAATTCTGAGTGGCGGGGTCAAATATGAACACGCCTTCTCCAGCATACAGCAACCAATGGCAATAGACAAACTGCTGTTGGGTGCTTATAGTATTGAAATCTACCATCTGCTCATATTTTTTTCGCAAAAAATCACTAGCTCTACAGATAAAAGTCTATTATTGCGCCAACAGTATTACTGTTACGAATACAGTGATTGTTTGTTACCTGTTAGCTGTCAGTAACTAATACTGCAGTTAATATGATATACTATTATGGTATTAATGTACCTGTAATACTAACTACTTGTTAACAACGTTACCTCCTTACTGTATTGTCAACATTAAAGTGGCGTTCGTGTTGCGGCAGAACAAATTTCGTGTTAAAATTTTTCTCGTATTTCCTTTGCTATAAAATGTAAAATAAATGAATTACAATGATTTTTGTGACAAAAGAAGTATTAGCTATGAAGAAAACATTAAGACAAGAAGATAATTCAACCTGCGCCTTATGTGCAGAACGATGATTACACAGTAAAAAATGTCTGTACTTGTTGCAAGAAATTCTTCCGAAACTAGTTGCCCCAAAAATTTCCTTGTAACTCTACAGCTGAAATTCTTTACATTTAGAACACACATTTAGGGAAAACAACAAAACTGCATATGTGGCTCAATATTTATACTAAACCTGAAGTCTACATAATTCGCTTGTTAAAATTCAACATTGGCATTACACATTCTACACAAAGGTATTGTGAAATTTACTCTAATTAACGTCCTACCAACTGCGCTATTGTAACAGGTCTTACTGCGTTTAAAATTGTGGTTATTCTAGAAAATATAACGACAAACCTCACTACTCTTTCGTTAAGTGAAAATACTTTATGTTATAGAAATAAATGCATATTTGGCATACGTAAACTGCATTGCAATGTTTGAAAGCTAATCCAAGAAACATTAAATTCTGATTCTATGTTTTAAAATTTAAATATAGTTATAAGTTTCATTGTATAGGGTTGTCGCTTTTTACTGTCCGCCATTTTATAATGTCCGTTCAGTGTAAACCGGTGTTGACTGGACATTACTGTTTTGTTGCAGTAATACAAATATTTTGTTCTTCCTTTTATTTTTAGCGTAATACAACTTTCTGTTGCGTCAACATTACTTAGACGTTTTGTTAACATTAACATTGAAATAGTATATTTGAATTAAAGTATTATAAGATATTGTAAAATGTTAACATTTTTATCTTTGTCACGGTTTTATTAATTTTGCTACACTATAAACTTTCACAGAAATGGCTCAATAGTAATGTTTTTGTTGCAACAACATTATACTATTTTCTGTGTTAATAATATCCTAATTATTGCTCGTATGTGTACAAAACAAAAAAAACATTACATTTCAGTAATTATAAATGTACATATTACACTATTGATACAAGTTCAGATCTTAGAATAATTTTTATTAGTGTAGTACCAACTTAACAGAGAGTCTACCTGGCAGTGTGTGTTGTGGTATACGTGTAGTTAGGCTATAAGTAGGGGCAGTGATATTTCGCGAAAAGATTTCAAGACAAGATACAGTCCAAAGCACTGTATGGTCGTCCAGCTTCTTTGATTGTCTAAAAAAGGTTCTGGCCCGTGTTAACCGTTTGCGAACGAATCACGAAGGTTCAGTGTCGGAGTTAACCAGTACCGTGGTTGGACGATTTGATCTCGCACGCGTCTCAAGTGTCTGCCCGCCAATCACAGACGTACAGTATCGGAGTAACCTAATTCTGATTGGCCAGTCAAGAAAGAGTATGTCTTCTCCTCACATAGACACGCCTATATGCAAAAGAACACTGCTGATACGCCCGTAGGGTATTGAACTCTAGCATCAGCTGAGATCTATTCGCGGAAAACCAGGTGGCCCTAGCTATAGGCTGTGTTCTTATTTTTATGGTACAGTGGTCGATTTTAAAAGTGCTCACTTTATCATGAACAGCCTTTAACAGAGACGGAAACATTTTTCGCTAGTTCATTGGCTTGTATGATGTATTCCCAGCATCTTCTGTACCCCCGATCATCAGTCGCTTGTCCGTCGACTACTGACGCGGCAAGTAGTCACTTTCATTACTAACCGTGCAGCATTGGGTCCCGTCGTCGATTCTCTGCGGGTCTGCCATCGTCTCAGAGCCTGCATGGCGTCTCTGGTCAACTCTGATCCAACTGGTAGAAACCCCCGCCATTTCCAGTTACGATTTGACGACATGCTATGCTTCACACTCGTACACAGTTGAGAGTATAATGTTGTGCCGGCAGTATTAACGTTACAAACACAGTAACATCTCATTATCTGTGAGCCGTCGGTAATTAATGTTGCCGTTAACGCAACATACTTATATGATATTAATATAAATGTAATATGAAGTATTTCTGTAAATAAAAAAAAAGTTATCTACTTACTGTACTATCAACATTAAGACGTTGTTTATGTTGCGGCAAAACAAACTCGTGTTAAATTGATGTTGACATCACCTGTGTTAACAATTTCATTGTTTTTTCCTTTGATTAAGAACAACATTCTGGTGAAAACTGAATTAAGTACAATTATTTTGTCACAAAAATAAATAATTATTAGAGACCTGAAAAATTCGCGTTTTCATTTCGGGACACGCTAGAATTCAAAACCCCGTACGTTTGTATTGCTAATGCTATTGGTCTACCCGTTAAATAACACCTCCTGGACAACTCTGAGGCTATAATAAATACACAGTCAAATGCAGACCGAATCACCGTCTTCCGCTAATACAACAAGCAACCAATGCACAGTGATATCTGCATGATTTTGCANCCGAATCACCGTCTTCCGCTAATACAACAAGCAACCAATGCACAGTGATATCTGCATGATTTTGCATACGAAAATATAGTATAGCCTACAGGTCATTGAACTCGTGAATTTTTCAGGTCTCTAATAATTATTTATAGTAGAAATCTAAGGAAGTGGGGAGAACCAAACATATACGCTGTGTGCATGATGATTTCTATGCAATGGAGTCCCGACGTACCGCCAACACCGCTACTTTAACATGTGCTGCTGTGTTACATATCGTCGGCAGACATATGGCGGCAAACTGCTGCACGTCCTCGTTATGGGAAAACACTTCCTGCTCTGGAAATATATTCCTATTTGAAACACGTAGCCGGATTTGCAAAATTAGTACGTTGACCTAAGTTACATTTAGTCATAATTCTATGCTTTGAAAATTTCAAATATAGTTGTTTGAGTTCACGACGTCGTCGACTAACATCCGTCCGTTTTCCAACGCAGCGAGAACACAGAATGTTCCGTCGTGGAACAGGAGAAGTTAATGTCAAGTCAGCTTAAACATGGTGTTGGCCGAACATTACTTTAATGGCGTGGTAAAACAAATATTACTTTCTTCTTGTTATCTTTAGCGTAATACAACATTTCTGTTGTGGACACATTACTTAGTGGCATTGTTAGCATTAACTCTTTTACAGTATTTGCGTTTTCGAGCAAAGAGGCTGACATCTAGCGGCGGAAATATGTACTTATCTAGAGAGTATATAAACTGCTTGAAATTGCCTTTCAATATACGATTGACTGCAGTAAAAATAGTGTCATGTTAAAGAAAATGGATGATTTTTAGCCGGCATTGTGTAAATGTTTTTCTTATGAATGAATCGTCTCTCAAGACCACACTGTTAAGAGCGGTCCAAATCTCTTCACTCACTCTAATGAATTAAATAACTTTCTCAAACAAATATAATTCTGTTTCACTGTGTAAAATCAAGGAAATAGCATATCAATTATCTGTATCAAGGCCGGTTATGCTGTGTTTGGACACACAATTCCGAACGAAAAGATGAAATGAATTCCGGTTAAAACGATAGTGAGAAGGATTATAAAAAAAANTTTGGACACACAATTCCGAACGAAAAGATGAAATGAATTCCGGTTAAAACGATAGTGAGAAGGATTATAAAAAAAAGGAATCAGTGAAGTAGATAAATGTAATAATAGAAAACAATTTAAATTTAATGAACTAAGAAAAAACTAAAAAAAATCTCGATAGCAAACGAGTAATAATGAGTGAGAATGTTATTGGTTCGCATACTATCCCAGTCGATTAAATAGTGATTCATCAAATTCATTTAATGATTTGGGGGGGATAAGGCAATACAAACATGCACATTCAACATAAATGCAGTTTTAAGATATTTTTGGCCATTTACCGAAAATATGCGATTCTTTATAGTTAATGAGTGAATATGAATTGGTCAATGAAACATTATTTTTTTTAATATCATCTAATGATTACTGACATTGCTATTTTAAGTGCCGAGCCATATTCGCTTGATTTTCACTTTGATAAACAACGTCGCACTTCACCAAATATAATTATAAATAATCAACAAATGAGCATATAAAAACGCCGACATAAGCCATTAGTTCATACATTTCAAGTACAGGCTGAAACATTCCTATTTCTTGACCATGTATATATGCGAACAAGCACAACTTTCACGTTCTACTGGGACATTCAATGCAATTATCACTTCGTTATACTCTCTATAACGTCAATTTCCATCGATATGGTGCTGCGCTCTGGAGGCATCAAATACGTGAATAGGCCTATTTTCTTTATAGTAATGGAAGATTTTGTCAACAGTATACATTATTAACTTCGTCACATGATACATTTAAGTACAACATAAAGTTTTAAAGAAATGGCTAAAGCTCGTGATTTTTCACGAAACAAATATGAGTGCACGGTAGACTTAAACACCATAAGCACCCAATAGCAGTTTGTCTATTGTCATTGGTTGCTGTCTGCTTGAGAAGGCGTTTTCATATTAGACCGGGCCACTCAGAATTCGGCAACATCGGCACGGCTCCTACGTGATTCGTGTGCAGACAGATAACACTGCGTCAAAAAAGAATTCGCCCAAACAAGATACGTAAACGACCCTCCAGTGTTTTGAAATATAACTTGTATTGAACTATTTTCGCGAAATTTCACTACCCCTATATAAAGAGCTATTTGGCTTCACGTATTNACCCCTATATAAAGAGCTATTTGGCTTCACGTATTTTCCTTGATTCAAATCACCATATACCTCTCGTCGTAGAGTCTCTTAATGTTTGATAGCTCTCTGTTAAGCTCTGGATGAAGCTAAGTAAATTAATTCTTGAATACAAAACTATTCTGCAGTTCCCAAATTACTTCGTATAGTCTGTTCGCGGTTTCTTCGCACGTTTTGAACATAACTGTTGCAAAATCACCCTATGTATGGGTGTGTTTAGTTGTTTCCTAAATATGTCAGGTTTCACAAACGTTTTAGACTTTTGTTTGACATGAAGGTATCTAATTTTTGGTTACATTTAACTTTTGCTTATAATTTATTTATACATTATAATATTTCATTTACAATTAATATGAATAAANTTTTTGGTTACATTTAACTTTTGCTTATAATTTATTTATACATTATAATATTTCATTTACAATTAATATGAATAAAATCAGGGAGAAAATAGGTATGTTGGTAATGCTTAGTAAGAAATAATTCTTATGCGAAATGTTATTAGAATGAGCGCGCAAGAATGCAGTGCGCTGTCCCTTTGGTGTAATTCTCTAGACTCGGTTGTGCTTTTATAGCATGAGGCGGAGGAATATCCTGGAAGTAGAACTAACTTCAGCAGGCTTCAGAAAAGTGTGAAGTAACAGTGAATGGACTATAGCTTGCAGATTTTTAAAACTATTTTACGTAAACCTACGTGCTTTAGCTTTAATGTACTGTGGCGGAGTATTTCCTTTTAATATCCATTCTTCTATTGTATTTTTTTAATTAATTTCATTTCATCGTGTACAGATGTTTAATACCTCTCTCGTGACTGACCGCACAGGTGCCTTTCCAATCTCGAGGCATTGCATATTTTTATTATTTTTAACTTCACTTTTGAATTGCAAAATATTCGTTAGTATTATTATATTGCCCTTTTTCTACTCAAATTAAATGGTATGGTATTTTGGTGGCATTTATTGCATGTGGTTTTACACCTTTGTATTCTTATACGTAATGTGTATTTTTTGAGTGAGTGAAATGTATGAAATGATAAGCGTTATATGTNTTACACCTTTGTATTCTTATACGTAATGTGTATTTTTTGAGTGAGTGAAATGTATGAAATGATAAGCGTTATATGTGAGTTACTTTATTTGGTAGTGTGTTACTACAATTTGTTACTTGCCAATGTTAACACGTCACACACTTGTAAAAACACTTGTGATTTCTAATCGTGGGCCGATTACCACGTCGTTAAGAACTTAATTTGTGAGCACGTTTTCTTTACTCCACGACTGCCAGTCAATTGGTAATGGGAACGTGGTCGCAAACTACTAATGCTATGATAATTGCAAAGGGGACGCATCTCTGATAATAAGGAGGCGCGGCGGAGTAGGCATAGCACGAGGTTGTCGAGGTCACGTGAGCGTGATGGTCGCTGAAGGA
>NQII01002192.1:173560-190115 GCA_002778355.1 Clitarchus hookeri | reverse complement strand
GGGGGGGGGGGTTACCGGCGCCAGGTGTCGGCACACATCAATCAGCGCGGAGCTGCAGGTGGGCGTGGCCTGGCCTTTGAAGCCCCGCCCGCACCAACGCGCCATTGGCCGTGCGTTTTGGCACGCGAGGCGAGTCGAGGTCCAGCCCTCCGGCACGCGATGCCACGATACGCTACGCTAACTACCCCCCTCCCCCCCTCCAAACAAGGTACCACCGCGAGAGGGGGGGAGGGGGACAGGTTTCTCCCAAGGACGCCACATTGCAGGTCGCACACACAGCGCACTCTTGTGCTAGGTTATACAGTCCAGTCACGGTACGGTGAGCACTTATTAAGGCCCTTCCAAAAGAGGCATAATAACAACAGAAAAACTAGCCTTTATATACAGACGATGGGAAATAGCGAAAATTCTTTGAGCCTACGTAGCTTCTATAACACTACAACTAGTTTATTCTTTCACGATTGGGTGAACAAGGTTTTGATTCGGCTTTGTTGTTTTTCAGACCAATCACGAACGATTTGCCTTATGGCATCAGCATCCTCATTGGCCCAGTGAAATGTAGTAGTAGCTTCATACGTGCATGACAGCCAATAAGGAGAGAAAACTGCCGGACATGTGTACAGTGCGTTGAATCCTAGCAAACAGTCAAACTTTTCCCGCGATAAACCATCATCCCTACTACACTTTATTGTGACCTAAAAGCATTAAGGCTCGGCTTCCCATCTTTCTACAGAAATTCTTCGTTTTCGTGTCATAATTTCGGATTCAGAGCAATTACTGACAATTTACGATTGTAGAAATTTTACATTTTACGAGTTGTTTAAAATTTGTGTGCTTATTTAATTGTGTGTTGTCTGCTTGTTGTAAAAAATCAGGAACATATTTATATTCTATCGACAAGTTCATATCTTTCAAAGCAGGAAATAACAACAGTGAAAATTAAATACAAAATTATTAAACAACTAGTAAATAGTAAACTTTCTATAATAAAACATTTCCAATAATATCTCTGGAACTGAAATTATGACACGAAAATCAAGAATTTCTGCAAAGAGACGAAGCCAAATCATAAGGTAAACCTTACCCCGACATTGGATTCTTGGTTTTTGCTACCTTCTCTACATTTTAGAAAAGAAAATTCTGAAAGTACCCCTATGCCTATTTGCGTTATACCTGTTACACACTCAAAAATTTGCCACAATTTTAATTCTGCCAAAATTGGACAAAATCAATACTGTGATATAAATACGAGTTCGTAGTTCATTCGTTATGTATCTACTGCTTCATAAGGTCAATAGCTAGTTGAATATAGGGGTAGTTGAAGAGTATCCCTTCTTGGAAATATGAACACTCTTAAAACACCGAAAATACAATATGGCGAGATACACACTAGATTTGAATCAGTGGAAAATCACTGATTCGCAATAAAATTCAACTATTCGAATAAGTGTAAATGGCTCCACTCAAAATCAGTGGAAAACCACCGATTTTTTCTTTGAAAAAATTTTGCTGATTGAATTTCGTGACGCGAAACAATTTCACTGATTGAATAAGTGACAACTGCGGCGGCGAATTTAATATTATATTTATTGAATTTAGCAAAATAATTACGAGAAAAAAACATATTTACGATAGCTTGCTATTTAAATTGCGCAATTTACTGTTATGTAAAAAAAATTCCGCAGGTGACCGGGATTGAACTTCCACGCCCTTTCCAAATCGCTTTTAAACTGTCGCCATACCATGTTATTTTTAAAAGCTGAATTCAACGACACATTGACAGATACATTTGCCGTTGGACGTAGCGTGTGTGGTGTGTGTGTTTTTGACGTATGACGAGCTCACGATAGACCGACTTGATGACAGATCCACAGTTCACATGTGCGCGAAATGCGAACTGAGGATCTGCAACGGAGGAACCGGGGTGCGAACCTCCGACCCTCCGACTGAGGTCGGCCACTCTGCCCCTCAGCCACGAGGGCAGGACTCCAACTGAGCTACCAAGTCAAGCCGAGAAGAAAGAGGAAAATATATGTCCTACATCTTCTCATCGAAAGCATGTAGATTTAAACTGTATGTCCTTACCTTTCGTTTTTTTTTTGTTTGATTGGTACCGTCAGGTCAGGATTGTTAAAACGAATACTACATAAATGTGAGTGCACTCTCTTCACTATATGTAGGGGCAGTGATATTTCGCGAAAAGATTTCGAGACAAGGTACAGTCCAAAGCACTGTAGGGTCGTCCAGCTTCTTCGATTGGCTAAAAAAAATGTTCTGGCCCGTGTTAACCGTTTGTGCACGAATCACGAAGGTTCAGTGTCGGAGTTACTTAGTCCTGAGTGGCTTGGTCAAAGACGGACACGGCGCCAGCAGCCAATGGAGGTATAACAACAGCTGAGGTGTGTATATAGTATTAGAGTCTACTGTGTGCTCCGATTTTTACGCGAAAAGTCACTGGCTCTACCTATATGATATGCAGTTTAAACCTTCAAATAGAGAGCTGTGATGATTATATGACGTCAACGAAGTGAAAGACGTAAAAACGGAATGAAAGACTAAATGTTAATGTTACCTCATAAAATGGTGTTTTGAAAGACGAAACACATTTTAGAAATCATTTTGTATTGGCTTTATTAGTTTATGAGTGGTTATTTCGCATGATACACGTTGTTTAACGGCTATTTTTACACGCTGTTTAACTAATCCATCAGTCAAAAAACCAATTACTGAAAAAACAGTGAAAAAAAATGACTGATGACTTAGTGGAGAATGTCACTAAATCTATAAATGAAGGAAAACTGGCATTTTTTCACTGATTCATCAGTTAAATTTACTGAATTTACCGTTGAATCAGTTAGATACTGTTAACTGATTGAAACAATGAAATTCTACACTGATTCAGATTTAGAGTGTAATTTTCACAATAAAATTCATTATTTCATACTTGTACGAAATACTGTTCTACTTGTAGACATTACTTCTCGTACTATTTTCTCCCACAAAAAGATTTATACATCATATACTTTGCATCACGGCATTTCAAATTCACAATTTTAAAGTTTTCGGGACACACAAATAAAAAATTTACTTAACTTACCGAAACGAGATAATTCACATTAAAATAAAATACCATTAATTTCTTCAATAAATCTTTAAAATCATGCCATGAAATGTTTTTGCAAGTTTAAAAAATTCTGTAAAATAACGATCCTTTTGCATACTTTTTGTTTGTAACAAACTACGATTTTTAGTAAATTAAATTTTGCTAAGCAGATATTAATATGAACTAAGACATGATCTAGGTCACCCACTAAAACTGTGATTTCGTCGCCATAACGCATAAATTATGCGGGCTAATTATTTTTTATTCAAGAAAGGCGCTTCGCCTGTTTTTCGCTGAAAGATTTCAGGAAAAGTTGTGTTCCAACGCACTTCAGTTCAGAACCACATTCGTGATTGGATCATTCGAAAAGTTGCGCGTCTTATCTGTCTGCCCGCGAATCACAAACTGTCTGTATCGAAGAATCTTAAATCTGATTGGCTCACTCATGTAACGGCTGTTCACGATAAAGTGAGCACTTTAGAAATCAACCTTAGGAAAAAATCACTGCTCCTACCTGCACATATTTTAACGGACGCACTGAGTGACATGCGCCCAGTAAAGTTGGTAACGATGGATGGAAAGTAGTTCCATATCTTAACGTCAAAAACAAAGTGTTAAGGTAACCACTTGTGATAACATAAATTATTTCTTTCGGATTTTGTTTTTTTAATGCATCGATGTGTAAAAAATGTGTCGAATTGTAAAATGTTTATTCCAATAATTTCATTGAGTCACATGACCGACGCATGAATGAAGTGACGAGGCTCGTGGGAATGTTAATTTCAAATGAGGCGGAATATTACACAACGTGCACACAAGTAGTTCTTAAGCAGGGCATACATAAGTGCTCATTTTACGGGAAAAACCAATAATTAATGGACTGTCTTCACCCAAAGACAAGCGGCCAACAGTCAAATGAAGACTGCAAGTGTGCAAATAGGATGTTGAAGTCTAGCGTAAATCTTTTCGCGAAAAATAGGTGGCGCTACTTATATGTAATGTCTTCAAGTTGAACGGTGTTTCGTACAAACATGAAATTACGAATTGTTTGATGACCAGCAACCTTAATTTTTGAGAGCTATAAAATATTGTGTTTATTATTGCATATCAATTTTTATATTGTCTAAAGGATACAAATAATCTGGAGGGAACTCTTAAGCACGGCATTAAAATGTACTCAATTTTTGAACAGCCTATAACGGCTGCGACCTAAGCATCCTTAAAAGATCTGGCTTGCAAATACTCACTTTTTTTTGTCTCAAATCAACATACCAAGGTACAACTGCAAGTATTTCGCGAATTCATTAGAAAACGAGGTAGGAAATTAAACACTTGTTCTCTTCTACTACACAGAAAGAATTATAACGTAGTTCCAACAAAAAAATACTATTGAGCTATTTTAAACCCATGTGTCGTAGAAAAATTAATGAAGTTGTGACAAAGTTAATAATGTTACATTTTACAAATTCTTATATTACTATCCCAATACAAATAGTCTGAAGAAATGTTAATGTTAACAAAGTTACCGCAACCAAATGTTGCAAAAAAATAACAGGTAAACAAAACGTTTGTGTTACTACGACATTAAATAAATGTCCAACCAACACAAGTTTACACTGACTTGACATTGTAAAATGGCGGATACTAGTTGATTTGAGAGATTATTGGGTGGCTCTTAACAGCGCGGTTTTGAGAGCCGATGAGGGTGAAATGAAGTGAGAATGGAGCAGCGGCGGAATGCAAGGGCGGGAGAAACGGGAGATCCCCGAGATAAATCCTTCGACCAGCGGCATCGTCTGGCACAATTCCCACTTGCGATAATCCGGGAGTGGCCAGGTCGGGGATCGTACCCGGTTCTCCTTTGTGGGAGGCGAGCAGTCTAACCGCTCAGCCACCGTGACCCCTCTTTGCGGATACTAGTGACCAGCGATAAACCTCGTAAATTGAAACATATATATATATTTTAATTTTAAAGGATGGAATGAGAACTAAATGCAACTTAGGTAACTTTTAAACCTTGCAAATCAGTTCACATGTCCTAGAACATTAAGTATTTATACATAACGAAACAGCACTGCAGTTTGTCGGTTTGTGATGCAGACAATTCGCAATATCAAACGTAGCCATTTATATTAGAGTTGAGCAGTTGGTAAGACGTGGGGGTTCATGAAGTGGGATCGTCGNGCAATATCAAACGTATCCATTTATATTAGAGTTGAGCAGTTGGTAAGACGTGGGGGTTCATGAAGTGGGATCGTCGAGCCCACAAGATGAGGGCTCGAGGTTTCCCCAACGCCTTGCTAGTTTTCTCCGTGTGTAACATTTATTTTTGTGTCATAATAAGTGTACTTATTTTTATTTTCCATTGGAATGTCGTTTTAAAGCGAAGGAATGTCAAGAAAAATTTTGACACAGGGGTTGGCATAAATNTTTTATTTTCCATTGGAATGTCGTTTTAAAGCGAAGGAATGTCAAGAAAAATTTTGACACAGGGGTTGGCATAAATTCAACACGAAATTGGTTTGCCGAAACATAAACACCACCTTAATTTTGAGTGTAGAGTAAGGATGCAACGCTATTACATAAGTTCTCCATGTTGCATTTACATTAATGGCATAACCGAATGTTATATTGACAGCAACATTAATTACTGACGGACCACAGATAACAAAAAAAATTGATGTGCTTGTATCATTAATACCGTTGCCACAACATTAGGCTATTATCTGTGTAGGTACTGTTGTGATTGAACAGTAGTTCTTTATAGAAGCAGCCCCTTTCACNCACAACATTAGGCTATTATCTGTGTAGGTACTGTTGTGATTGAACAGTAGTTCTTTATAGAAGCAGCCCCTTTCACCGTGAGTCAGTGATAACCAGAAAGAAGTTGTAGACGTGAGCGTTGAGCAGTGCTGTGCAAAAGCCTCACTTCATCGAAGCAACCAATAAGCAAACGGTAGTGAGGGGTAGTAACATTTCGCGAGAAGATTTGAAGTTAAGTCATATTTGAAAACACTGTGAGGTCGTTAACCTATCTTGATTGGCTGAATTTCTTTTTGACACGTGTTAACTGCCTGCACATGAATCACGTAGGAGTCGTGCCGATGTTGCCGAATTTTGAGAGTCCCGGCCAAGTATGAAAACTCCTTCTCAAGCAGACAGCAACCAACGGCATTAGAAAAACTGCTGTTGGGTGCATATAGTATTGAAGTCTACCGTTTACTCATATTTTTTCGCGAAAAATCCTAGCTCTAACGATGGTGTCTCAAGTGCATACAGTACTGTGGTGTCTAGCCTGCCCTCAAATCATTCCCCGTAATCGGTACTCCACGACCGTTGTGGCGAACAAAAATGTTTGTTCGGTAGTTTACCAGTATCGGTACAAAACTAGATAATCTGCAGCAATTTTTAGGGACTGGAAAAACTTTCGCGAATACATTTTAGGACAAGCTAAACCTCAAACGCACGTGTGTTTCTGTTACGTAAGCAGTTGGACCACGGCTTGTTAGACACGTCCAGGTGAACTCAGACCCAATAACAGGCACGCATGAAAACAAACACCGAATCCCGTGCCACCTGGTCTGAGGTGAAACTGGCCTCACACTGGGGTTGCAGCCAAATTACCAGAAAGCTGAGGCTCCAAAATACATAGAACTGTGAAGTCTATACTACAGGTAGTTTAAAACGAGACATTTCCCAGTTCCTAGATATTGTCTATGAGAAAACTTAATGTAGTCTAAACAACGAATAATATTCTCCACACATGAGTGACTTCCGTTGCTGNTGAGAAAACTTAATGTAGTCTAAACAACGAATAATATTCTCCACACATGAGTGACTTCCGTTGCTGGACGATATTCGCGCAGTGTACAGTGCACAAAGTAAAACCCACTTCTGTTTCAACGTCACAGATATAGAGCACACATTAATTTGCTGCTCCTGGTGTTGCTAATATGAAACTTTTGATGCACGCTGTACTTAAGCTGGCAAATATATATCCGTTATCGAATATAATAAGCTGTAGGCTTTTTATTTGTTACCAGTAATGAGAACCAATCATAACATAGTGCAGTAGAACGGTTTAGGTTTATTCTACTCAGGTTAGAAAGCTAAATTCTCTAGTTTGAAAACTAAAAATTTTCAGCGCCAGGGTGTTCTTGTGTATATGAGATAGATGCAATTTTCATAAAATAAATATAATTTAAAAAAATCTTCCGATTTGTGTTGTGTTAGAACCTGCATAAAGACTAAACTTTGTTATTCGTACTAGAGTGGGAATAAGAGAAATATGTCCACACGTTGTTTGTTATTCTGTCATGAACTGGATTTAGCAAATCGTTGGCTCACACAGTAACTTTGTTTAACCCCTTAATACATTATCCCGAGTTTACTCGTCCACGTATGACATGTTGCAGAATAAGTGAAATCATGGTCGGTGTTGTACAATGAGAGACGGTGGCACCAATACAGACAGCGCTGCTCCTTGGGCAATGCTATTGGTTGCTGCTGACACACCAACTACTTTGTGATTGGTTGCTTGTAGTGCCATGGTTCTACTGAAACCCTTTCCATAGTTTTCAAAGGGTCAGTTGTTATAAGTATGGGCAGTGATATTTCGCGAAAACGTTTCGAGACAAGAATACAGCCCAAAGCACTGTAGGGTCGTCCAGCTTCTTTGATTGGCTAAAACATTTTCTTGCCAGTGTTAACCGTTTGCCCACGAATCACGAAGGTTCAGTGTCAGAGTTACTTAGTCCTGAGTGGCTTGGTCAAAGACGGACACGGCACCAGCAGCCAATGGAGGTATAACAACAGCTGAAGTGTGTATATAGTATTGAAGTCTACTGTATGCTCCGATTTTTACGCGAAAAGTCACTGGCCCTACCCATAGGTCATGCAGCAGGCAAAAATGTAAAGAAAGTTTCGTTATTCCTTAATATTCTGAAGTTACTGCGATGACGGCACAAAGAAGCAGAAACATGGCCAAACGCCGTGACGCGAATGGTTGTACGGCCCACATCACATCACAGGGATGAAATGGCTGGCCACAAGATTATCGGCGCATGCCGCAAACCGCCGAACATAATAACAAAATTAAAAGGGACCGGAATCACAAAAATAATATAATCACACCCGGTACAATCAAATATCCGCAGTCAAACTTACCCAAAACGGCGGATAAAATTCAACTCATCCTAAGATGATGAAGGATTGCAAAAATAGGAAGTTTCAAAACGACTGCTTGCTGTATGGCGAGAACGAATAATAAGGAAGTTACATGTGCGTAAACCTATAAATACAAAGGCATGCTCCGGACTTCGTTATCTCGCGCGACTAATCGATACATAAATCGAAAGTCTGGAAAGAAGTATAATATATCACAAATAAGTTTTTCATTTAGAAACTTGAAAATTAAGACTTCACGCAATATTACGTTCATAAATAATTAACAGACGTGACGAAATATATTTTTTAAAACAAGAGACACAGAAAAAATAACGAGATGAATATTTAAAAAGGTTACAACATTTTTCAGATGACAAAATAAGTTTTACCACTTCAAAGTGAATAAACAAAAATATTACGGAGAACTAGAGCACGTTCCAATAGCGAAAGAAAAAAAATGCCAAACAACAAATAAATAACCATATAACCACATTGACGTGAAACAAGTGCCAACACAAATGGCACATATTCCAGATTCGAAACTCATGAAACTGCTTCAGATTGGTGAATTTTACTGCAGATCTTTTGGAATTACTCTACTGGAATCTTATTGGTTGTCGGTATNAAACTGCTTCAGATTGGTGAATTTTACTGCAGATCTTTTGGAATTACTCTACTGGAATCTTATTGGTTGTCGGTATTCACTGGTTTAACTGATTGTCAGTTAGTTACACTGGACTGGAACTAAGACTTAAAACATGGCAGATGGGAAGCGGATAAAACCCGCTCCGTGAGCGCTGAACGTTCTCCACTTTACGAAAGCCGACGTCCTGCCAACTGCGCTGTCTCAACGTGTTTTACTGAGTTTCGTATTGCGAGGATTGAATCAACACAACATAACGACAAGCTGCAGCTCTCTTTCGTTTCGTGGAAATACCTTATGCTCTACAAATATACGCATAAGCAGGGTCAGTGACTTTTCGCGTAAAAATCGGAGCGCACAGTAGACTTCAATACTATATCCACACCTCAGCTGTTGTTGTACCTCCATTGGCTGCTGGTGCCGTGTCCGTCTTTGACCAAGCCACTCAGGACTAAGTAACTCCGACACTGGACCTTCGTGATTCGTGCGCAAACGCTTAACACGGGCCAGAGCATTTTTTCGCCAATTAATGAAGCTTGACGACCCTACAGTGCTTTGGACTGTATCTTGTCTCATAATCTTTTCGCAAAATATCAGTGCCCCTACGCATAAGTAATTGACACACGTTAACTGCTTTGCAAGGCTTGTGAGCTGGTCTGAGCTACATTAAGTTCTGACACTCTGCTTTTAAAATTTAAATAGTGTGGTTTCATTACTTGAGGTTATCGCTGTTCACTACTGTCCGCCATTTTTACAACGCCAAGTCAGTGTAACCTTGTGTTGGTTGGACTTTTCATTAACGATGCAGTAAAACAAAATATTTTGCTCTTCCTGTTAATTTTAGCATAATACAACTCTTGGTTGCGGTGACATTACTTAGAGGCTTTGTTAATATTCACACTTCAACAGCATGTTCGCACTACAGGAATGTAAGGCTTTGTAAATGGTTAACTTTAAGTAACTTTGTCACAACATTATTAATGTTATTACAACATAAACAATTAAAGAAATGCCTCAATAGTATTTTTTTTTCAGCAACATAGTACATTTTTTTTGTGTATTATTTCAAATTAGAGGGATTTCAAAAATTGCTCACTTTACCGTGAACAGCGTATAGCATCATTTTAGAATTTTTTCTTATGGTTAGCATGAAATGTTTACCCTTCATACTTTAAACGGGGTCTATATATTTGTTTATCAGCTGAAATTCACTTTAAAGACATTTCTTATTACTTAGAAAAACACATATGTTTAATAAATGGCAAGAACTATTAAAATTCTATTTCAGAATTTCTATGTCGTAGTTTCAAATTCAATGTCCACTAACATTTTCCCACCGAAAAACCAAATAAAATAGTTATTGTAAGAGGACCATTAGTGTCGGCGTATACGTTTATTAGTCCCTGGCATTTACTGACCGGAAACTCAAATATTGGAGATGCGCCTTGCTGCTTTTTACTACAGCCTGTTTTACTTCTTCTTGTTTTATATCACAAATTCCACGTAAACAAGTTTTCTTTCAGAGTATAACATGAAAAACTAAGTACTTGAGAAAAATAATCAAAACCGTAACTCGTGGGAAATTAATGCACTATTTTAAGCGCCGANATGAAAAACTAAGTACTTGAGAAAAATAATCAAAACCGTAACTCGTGGGAAATTAATGCACTATTTTAAGCGCCGAATAACTTTAGTTTTAATTTGCAAAACTGTTTGGGTACATCAATACCTTTGTAAATTCTGTAAAAAAAAATACTATTAAGTAAGTCATATAACTGTAAATAGTTAATCAGTACAGACCCAGAAATTCCGCGATTTAGTNATGAAAAACTAAGTACTTGAGAAAAATAATCAAAACCGTAACTCGTGGGAAATTAATGCACTATTTTAAGCGCCGATTAACTTTAGTTTTAATTTGCAAAACTGTTTGGGCACATCAATACCTTTGTAAATTCTGTAAAAAAAAATACTATTAAGTAAGTCATATAACTGTAAATAGTTAATCAGTACAGACCCAGAAATTCCGCGATTTAGTTTAAGGACAAGTTAAACTTTATCCGCATGTACAATTGATTTTTGCTTCTATTGGATGATAGTTTGTTAGACACGCCCCGGACGACTTACGACCAATGAGGAACCTGTAGGGAGATGAAGGACTAAATCCCGTGCTACTTGGTCAGTGGTTAAACTGGAGCAACAGCCAATGAACAACTAACTCAGGCTCGAGTTCACAAAGGACTAAGGAGTCTAGCTTGTAGCCGAGTTAATACACGACATTTCCGAGGGTCTATTAATCAGCAAATATTTACGCAAGCTCTATTCTCGATCACGTAGCGACTGTGGCCCAGTTACGTATTCACGCGTATTTAACAGAAAAATGCCGCCACAGGCCAGCATATTTGTTGGAACAGTAATGAATCAATTACAAAGCTTGAACGAAAATTTTCCTTACCAACCGATGTGAATTTCCCAGTTAGTGTACAGTATCACAGTAAATACGCTGGTTGCAACACTTTTATTTTAAATTAATACCAATTTTTTTTTAATTTTAAATTTGTTTGTTTTAAAATTTAAAATCGTCCATAATGGTCAAAATTAAATGTAGGTATAGAAAAAGGCACTTGATAAAATTTTTTTTAATAAAAGTAAAACCAAATATTAAAACAATATTACGTATTCATTAAAGGATTGAAGTGTTTAACGTTTAAGCCAGAGATGAAATTCTAATTTTAGTTGTTGCAATGAACATATATTTTTGTTCGGAACAGTGCCAATATCTAGGGACACCCCGAATTACCCGAAAATAGTTCCACACATGCCAGGTTTGAATTATTCTGTGGGCGTACCAGCAGTTTTATTTTGCTTATTGGCGGGATGTCTTTGTGAGGAGACAGTTTCCTACTTGACCGACCAATCAAAATTAGGTAACTTCAATGTTTTACCCCACGTGATTCGCGAGCAGACACCTAAGACGCGCAGCACGGAAATGATCCAATCACGAAAGTGGATCTGAGCTAAAGTGTTATGAAGTACAACTGGTTAGGTATCCCTACCGATATCAGTAAACCACTCTGTCGTATTTTGCTACTAATAAAAACGTGTTTGTTCTTGATGTAATTGGCAGCGGCTAATTATGAGACAACCGAATGCNCCGTATTTTGCTACTAATAAAAACGTGTTTGTTCTTGATGTAATTGGCAGCGGCTAATTATGAGACAACCGAATGCAGTCTCGACAAGGAACGATATGTGACGTGACGGACTTACCTCATCGGTAGAGATCAGGAAATTTCGCGGGTACATTCGGCAACAAGCTAGGCTGCACAATGGTTTATGTACTCGGGACTCAGTTAGTTGTTATTGACTGTTGTTCCAGTTTAACAACTGATCAGGTAATACGGTATTCGGCAGTCTTTTACTTAGAGTTTAGTTATTGGTTCAAATTCGTCCAGGACGTGGCTTACAAACTGCAATCCAAATGAAAATAAAATCTAATGTACACGTGCTTGAAGTTTAGCTTGTCCTCTAATGAACTCGCGAAATTCACAGGTCTCTACTCATTGGTATAAATATTTGCGAAATTCACATTATTTTGTTGCTACAGATTAAACTCAAAGATNTCACAGGTCTCTACTCATTGGTATAAATATTTGCGAAATTCACATTATTTTGTTGCTACAGATTAAACTCAAAGATTTTGTATGTCCGTTTGGCTTCCGCCATTGGCCTACAACTTGTGTTGACACGTCCCAGGGTCGCTTTAAGCCAATAGCAAAGGCTCAACTGTGGAGCAACCAATCTCCAGTAAATCGGATACACAGACAAACGACNTGTGAGGAGACAGTTTCCTACTTGACCGACCAATCAAAATTAGGTAACTTCAATGTTTTACCCCACGTGATTCGCGCGCAGACACCTAAGACGCGCAGCACGGAAATGATCCAATCACGAAAGTGGATCTGAGCTAAAGTGTTATGAAGTACAACTGGTTAGGTATCCCTACCGATATCAGTAAACCACTCTGCCGTATTTTGCTACTAATAAAAACGTGTTTGTTCTTGATGTAATTGGCAGCGGCTAATTATGAGACAACCGAATGCAGTCTCGACAAGGAACGATATGTGACGTGACGGACTTACCTCATCGGTAGAGATCAGGAAATTTCGCGGGTACATTCGGCAACAAGCTAGGCTGCACAATGGTTTATGTACTCGGGACTCAGTTAGTTGTTATTGACTGTTGTTCCAGTTTAACAACTGATCAGGTAATACGGTATTCGGCAGTCTTTTACTTAGAGTTTAGTTATTGGTTCAAATTCGTCCAGGACGTGGCTTACAAACTGCAATCCAAATGAAAATAAAATCTAATGTACACGTGCTTGAAGTTTAGCTTGTCCTCTAATGAACTCGCGAAATTCACAGGTCTCTACTCATTGGTATAAATATTTGCGAAATTCACATTATTTTGTTGCTACAGATTAAACTCAAAGATTTTGTATGTCCGTTTGGCTTCCGCCATTGGCCTACAACTTGTGTTGACACGTCCCAGGGTCGCTTTAAGCCAATAGCAAAGGCTCAACTGTGGAGCAACCAATCTCCAGTAAATCGGATACACAGACAAACGACACCAAATAGTTTTTAGTCGCAAATACAAATACGGCTCGCACTCAAATAGGTTCAGCGCAGTGAAATATTGCATGTTACTAAGTAATAACGTTTATTATGAACGTCTCTATTTATTGGTAGGGGTAGTGAAATTTCACGAAAAGATTTCAAGACAAGTTATATTTCAAAACACTGTAGGGTTGTTGAACTCTCCTGATTGGCTGAATTANTTCACGAAAAGATTTCAAGACAAGTTATATTTCAAAACACTGTAGGGTTGTTGAACTCTCCTGATTGGCTGAATTACCTTCTGACACGTGGTAACTGTCTGCGTGGCCTCACCGTAGTGCAGCAGCCAATGGAGAAAAGACGCCGGCTTCAGTACACATAGTACTGTGAAGTTTAGCCTGGTGCCGGATAATAACACGTATTTTGCATGTCTCTACCGATGACGAGAGAAAAGCTGTTGGCATGCGTGTAGGATATTGAGGTCTAACCTGCGCTGAAATATTTTCGTGGAAATCGGGCGTTCTTAGCTATTGATAGGGATAGGAAAATTTCGCGTTTTAAACGACCTGAATGTTAGACTCCACTGTCTTGTGTTTTTGCGAACTTCATGTTTGTGTTTATTGGCTGCTGCCCGAGTATGCAGCCAGTTTTACCTCTGACCAAGAGCCACGGGATTTGGTACTTATTTCCTAGCAGGTCTGTTACTGGTTCAGAGTTTACCTGGGCGTGCCTAATAAACTGTGCTCCAGTTGCAAACATGCCATAAATGAACAAGTGTTTGAATCCTAGCTTGTCCTAAAAATGAATCCCCGAAATTTTCTAGTCCCCGGCTATTGATAAAGAGTAGAGAACATATCATTTCGCGTTATAATGTGTGATAAACTAGGTGTTTAGCGGACATGCACGTAAGAGAGGGCACAGTCGAAATCAGCCAATAACGGAAACAGAGCTGTGCTCAAGTGTTCTGAAATACAACTATAGTACTACCGCTGTAACTTCGGGCCTGCACTATCAGCCTATGGCAGTCCACTTACCATGGCGAAGCGTTACGATTGGACGAAGGAGGTATTGAAGAGAGGGAGGGCTCCGTGATAGTTGGTCGGCAAGTGTCGCGATTGGTCGTTCGACGTATCGCTCAGTCTTCTTCACTATGAGAGCCCGTGGTGAAGTTCGTTCTGATGCCAGCGTAACTATTGTCATTAAATATTTTCACGAAATTCGGGTGTCCGTAACCCTTTCTGACCCACCTTAATTTGCGGTTCCAGGTGTTCCAAACAAGAAATTTTTTTATGCGTGCTGTACTTAAGTCGACAATACACTTGCTTCGTTGTCACAGCCAATGAGCTGTAGGCTATGTGTTCAGCAACATTTATAGGAACCAATCACGACATAGACCAGTAAGACTAATTGCGAATCATTCTACCCACAGGTAAGATCATTGTTCATTGGGTTTCTCAGTGTGCAGTACAGACCAAAAATTACCTACACGTGCGTAATTTACACGATTTGGTACACTGGGTCGGAATGGGCTAAAGTGATTAATTACTAGAGACCTGAAAAATTCGCGAGTTCAATGACCTGTAGGCTATACTCTATTTTTGTATGGAGAATCATGCAGATATCACTGTTCGTCGGTTGTTTGTTGTATTAGCGGAAGACGGTGATTCGGTCTGCATTTTACTGTGTATTTATTATAGGCTCAGAGTTGNGTATTAGCGGAAGACGGTGATTCGGTCTGCATTTTACTGTGTATTTATTATAGGCTCAGAGTTGTCCAGGATGTGTGATTTAACGGGTAGACCAATAGCATTAGCAATACAAACGTACGGAGTTTTGAATTCTAGCTTGTCCTGAAATGAAAACGCGAATTTTTCAGCTCCCTATTAATTACTAGAGTCCTGAGTATCTCGCGAATTAATCCGATGAGCAGGAAGACATCAAACACTTATTATATTACTGTATTGGAATGATCTGATGACTGTTCTTTAGGCAAACTCTGTTAAACTGTGGACCAGTAACGAGAAAAAAAAAAGAGGCCGGCTTATGAACTAAATGGCTCCGCACTGTTGAAGCAGTCAATCAAGAAACGACTAGTTGCCTAAGTGTACTTACACTAGAGTGTTAAGTCTAGCCTGCTCCCAAATCAATTTGCAAAAAATAGTTGGAGATCCAGTTGTTACTTGGAAACTTTTCCAGATTGGCATTAATTCTATTTTCACGTTCTGCAAACAAGAAATATTTTGGTGTATCTTATACATAACACTCGGTGCTCTGTGCTCTTTTGCTGCCATTCAAGACAAGTTATAATTGTGTCATTTATATTCATCATTATAAGAGGCCACGGTGGTGTAGTGGTCAGACTTCTCGCCTTCCACCAACGCGAACTGGGTTCGATTCCCAGCGGGGTCGCCCCCGGATTTTTACAAGTGGGAATCGTGCCGGACGATGCGGCTGGTCGGCGGATTTTCTAGGGGATCTCCCGTTTCTCCCGCCCTTTCATTTCACACCTCGCTTCGCCCTCGTCGGCTCTCAAGACCTCAGAGGTGACAGTGAATGGACTACATTAAGCTCAAGTACACAAAGGATTGTGGAGTACAGCTTGTTGCCGAATGCACCCAGGAAAATTACCTGATCTCTTAGTGATTACTTTTAAAACAGACGAGAGTTTCAGGAGAGCCAGAGGAGGTAATGGACTGTAAGATCACGCAGCGCGTGTTTGTTCTGGTCTCAATGAAACAAGCGGGCGTCGGTGAAGGGGAGCGAGTGGCTACTTACCAGCCTGCACCCTCCGGAGAGTACAGGGGTGTGAGGGGTGGGCGACCCGGTTTTGAATGACGCCCCGGACTGTATCGGGGATAGGGTGTGGTGGCAAAGGGGGATGACATAATCCCCTTATCGCAGCCGACACTCAAACAGAATCTGCAAGCCATCAGCGGGACCCTCCCTTCCGAACACCCCCGCCAACCACCCCAGCCAACCACCCCCGGTAACACACCCCCTTTTTTTTCCCACACCCTCGTTTGATCCCGCG
>NQII01002192.1:160164-173306 GCA_002778355.1 Clitarchus hookeri | reverse complement strand
ATCGCCGCGGCCTTATCTGCGATACGCAGCGCGTCCCAGGGGGGTGTGTAATGTCGGGGGGAGGGGGGCGGTTCTGTCAAGGTCGCCGCCGGCGCCTCACTGTCATCTTCACCCCTAAGGCGTGCTGGTGCCCCGCCAGAGAGCCACGCGCTGTCACAGAGCGCTGAAGAATACAGAGGCGAAACAGCAGATTATCCCGCGAGCTGCAGACGCACACGCCAAGAAAATGGCGTCACTAGCCAGCAACACGTGGAAACGCTGTTCACCAATCGGCGCTCGGTAAAAAAAACTCGCCAGCCAGCAGCTTGGCCAATAGCAACATTTCGCAGCATGCAGTAGCCAATTAGACTCAAGGCTCGTTCCCATACCCGATCAGTTAGTGGGTATGTTATTATCGTCTCTGCGTAAGTTATTTATTTACTCTGTGACGATACACTACCTTCTTGCGCGTAGAGCGGTCATGGGTAGAGACCTGAAAAATTCGCGAGTTCAATGATTCAATGACCTGTAGGCCATCCTCTATTTTCGTATGCAACATCATGCAGATATCACTGTTCATTGGTTGCTTGTTGTATTAACGGAAGACGGTGATTCGGTCTGCATTTTACTGTGTATTTATTATAGGCTCAGAGTTGTCCAGGAGGTGTAATTTAACGGGTGGACCAGCAGCATTAGCAATACAAATACACGGGATTTTTAATTCTAGCTTGTCCCGAAATGAAAACGCGAATTTTTCAGATCTCTTGTTAAGGCAGGGGTCAGCAACCTTTCTACCTTAAAGGGCCACATCAGATTTGTGTTACGTCTTGGAGGCCGCATGGTTTATCNGCAGGGGTCAGCAACCTTTCTACCTTAAAGGGCCACATCAGATTTGTGTTACGTCTTGGAGGCCGCATGGTTTATCATACCCATAAACATACGAACAAGGTGTGATATAAGCAGAAAAACACATATTGAATTTAAATTTGTTTATTTCACACAAAACATTTCGTTTATAAGGTACACGATTATAAATTTAGTTTTTTTGTAAATTGAAATACAGTTTGAGTATAAATGAAGTTCGAAATTGCATTAAAAATACAATAATAGTTTTCGAGAGAATTTAATGGGAAGTTTGGTATTGCATCCTCTTCACAAGCTTGTCAATATCTGGTCTGATTTTCGAAGTTGATACTTTGATTGAATTTTCCAGATGAACGTTAGTCAATCTACTTCTGGTTTTATTCTTGACAAAATTCATTTTTGAAAACAACTGTTCGCAAACATATGTGCTGGCAAAGAGAGACATCATTTTAAGGGCGTTTAACCTGATATTGGGAAAGTTGTCTTTGTCAATATACTTAGAATAGAATTCAGTTAGTCCCAAGTTGAACTTTTCCTTTAAGTCTGAGTTGCACTGTAAGTCTGTCAGTTCCATTTGAAGGTTTCCTGGCACATCACTGACCTTTACACTAAAAGGCCGGGAAAACAAGTCAATTAACTTTTCACTTTTCCTAAAGTCCAAGAACCTGGAGTTAAATTCATCTTTTAGTTCCACTAAAGCTGTGACATACTTGCTCATGTCAAAACCATCACATTCTGACAATTTCTCAAAATGAGTGAAATTGTAGTCCATGAGTTGATCTTGCCACAGATCAAGCTTGCACTCAAATGATTTGATACAGTCAAAGAGGTTGTGAATGAAGTTGTCAGGATGTTGCAATTTTTTGTTTAATATATTCAAATGCATTGTGATGTCTGCGCAAAATGCCAAATCACTTACCCATGAAGGGTTGTTGAATTCATTGACTGACTTTTCTTTGTCGTGCATAAAGGCCTTTATAGCATCTCTCAGTTCAAATACCCTCTTTAACATTTCTCCTCGAGAAAGCCAACGAACGTCACAAAAGTAAGGTATGTCTCCGTAATCTGCATCCATTTCAGCCAGAAAGGATTGAAATTGCCGATGTTTGAGCCCGTGAGATCTAATGAAATTTACTGTTCTAACAACGATGTCCATCACATTTTCGAAGCCTACCTTCTTGGCACACAAGCTTTGTTGGTGTATAATACAGTGATAGTTCATCAAAACATCGTCCCCTTTTCTTTCCTGAACCAAAGTAACTACTCCTTTGTTTTTGCCTACCATTGATGGACAACCATCAGTGGCAATTCCTACCAGATTTTTTAGATTAAGGTTAAACTTATCAAGCACATTCATTAAACTTTGAAACAAATCAGTTCCTTTAGTGGTGCCTTGCATCGGATGTAGGCTTAACAACTCTTCAGTAATATTGAAATTATCATTGATTCCCCGAACAAAAACAGCCAGTTGTGCAGTGTCGGTGATGTCAGTACTCTCATCAATAGCAATTGAATAAAATACAAATGCAGACGCTTCATCCTTAATAGAATCATTGATATCATCTGCCATATCATCAATACGTCTCAAAATAGTTGTTGCAGAAAGGCTTACTTTAGAAAACAAATTTCTCTGTGATGGACACAGAATTTCAGCGGCAGACCCCAGGCACTCTTTGACAAATTCTCCGTCTGAAAAAGGTTTTGACTTTTTTGCAATCTTTTCAGCTACTATGAAGCTTACCTTAACACAAGCTTCAGTCTCAACAGTAGGCTTTTTGAATGAAAACTGCTGGTTCTTGAGATTTTGCTTTAAATTAGAAACTTTATCACTCCGAACTTGTCCTTGAAAAGAGTTGAATTTTGTAGCATGTTTGGTTTCATAGTGTCGTTTCAAGTTGAACTCTTTCATTACACCGATTGACTCATCGCACACTAAACACACCGGTTTCTGCCGAACTTCAACGAACAAATAAGCATCCGTCCAACGTTCTTGGAAAACGCGACACTCGTCACCTACTTTACGCTTTTTACTAGAACTAGCCATAGTTGCAACAAACAACAGCTTGTAATGGTGACTACTGACACAACGAACACGAACCCTTCCACAGTGTTGTAAAAAATTGACCTGCCACGCCACGGCGCGGCAACATGTGAACTACCCTCGCGAACCGTTGAGAGGGAAATTCAAACTTTCGTCAGAACGAACGCCTTCACTCTCGATCACTCGGGGAGGCGACGCACTCCGACAATGACCGAGACAGTCCGAATGCACTCGACAGACACTGACGTAGTATTCGTATACACCAGAAACCTTTTTGTGTTATCAATTAATAGTTCACAACTCAACTCAAATTTTTTACAACTTATTAGTATTTGTAATAATAATTCTTTAATTAAATCAAACCTTTTTGTCGCGGGCCGCATAAAACCGGCCGGCGGGCTGCATGCGGCCCGCGGGCCTCACGTTGCCGATCCCTGTGTTAAGGGGACCTGACATCCGTGGAATTATTCGAGATTTTTCATTGGAAGGGACAGGAAAATTTTGAGTTTCAACCCGTTCTGTCACACTTTAATAGAGCCGCGAGTATTTCGCAGATTGGTTTGACAGCAGGATATACTCCACAGCCCTCAAAACATTAGAGGCACTGGTGTTTGCTCATTGGTTGTTGCGATCAACTGAGGCCTTTGTACAGGACTGTTCAAAGTTCTCACACTACTGCTTCGTACTTTTTACTAGGACCAGTGACTTTTTGCGTAAAAATCGGAGCACGCAGTAGACATCAATACTATATACACACCTCAGCTGTTGTTATACCTCCATTGGCTGCTGGTGCCGTGTCCGTGTTTGACCAAGCCCCTCAGGACTAAGTAACTCCGGCACTGAACCTTCGTGATTCGTGCGCAAACGGTTAACAAGGGCCAGAACATTTTTTAGCCAATCAAAGAAGCTGGACGACCCTACAGTGTTTTGGACTGTATCTTGTCTCGAAATCTTTTCCCGAAATATCACTGCCCTTAGTATAATTGTCTCATTTAGCAGCTTCCACAGTCTCTTGTTCGACAGGGCCAAACGGAACAAAGCCACCGGAGTTCAACATGCTTACCATTGGTTCTGAGTCCTGCAAGGCGTGTCGGATAAGCAAAGGTCCAATGACACACATCAAGCTAAGATATACCATTATGACACCTAGTGTGTCACAAAACTATTACGCGACATGATAGGGTCTTTATTTATAGACTGCGGTTCTACTGCAAGCGTGACTGGCATGCACAGGTGTTTGAAGTTTCGCTTATCTGGAAATGTATTACCGACATTCTTCGGTTCCTAAAGGGACGGATTCAATCATAAAACGAAATTTCCGCAAAAATTTTATCTTAAATTTCAGTCTAAATTCAGTAACTTAAGAGTAGACATAAATCTCACATAGGTATTAATAAATTTTATTGTCGAATCAGTTTGATTATATTTTTTTTCATATCCCAAATAGAACCTAATATTTTTCTTAGAGTTTTTTTTTTTTATTTATTGATATGTATTTACTTATTCAGCATTACTTAAAATAATTGTGCCATAAGTCCCTCGGACGTTTTACGAGTTCAAGTACAGGGTGTGTCCAGGTTTGTATTTTAAACGCAAACGCAAGTTCTACGGATTAGTAACATTTACAGAACTTCTCAAAGATGAAAATATTAAAGAAATTACCCATTAGTAGAGACCTGAAGAATTCGCTGATTCATTTCAGGACAAGCTAGAATTCAAAACACATGCGTTTATATAACTTAATCCATTGGTCCACGCCGTATTTGACACTTCCTGGAGAATGTTGGTCCAATCGTCGCCTTCCGCTGTGACAGCAAGCAACCAATGCGCAGTTGATGTCGGCATATTTGTACATAAGACTGTAGAATCTAGCCTGCAGGTCATTGAACTCGCGATTTTTTCTTTTCTCTGCCCATTAAGTAGACAGACGTATCCAATAGTTTCAAAAGTTTCAAAGGATATTGCAATATTTGTTAAACACGATTATTATACGCGTAGGAGAGGTTTAGAGGTTAAGTGAACCTGATAATAAATAAATATAGTGGTTTTTTCGCGAAAAAAATATGAGTACACCGTAGACCTCGATTAATTACCCAACAGCAGTTTGTCTGTTGCCATTGGTCGCTGTCTGCTTGAGAAGTAGTTTTCTTATTTGATTGTGCCACGCAGAATTCGGCAAAATCGTCATGGCTCCTACGTGATTCGTGTGCAGACAGTTAGCACGTGTCAAAAAGTAATTCAGCCAACCAAGATAGGTAAACTACTATACAGTATTTTGAAATATAACTTGTCTTGAAATCTTTTACGCGAAATTTCACTACCCCTAATAATATATAAATACTCTGTCGCTATACATATTAAAATATTTATTACGTCCGGGAAAAAGTCCAAACCTTTGAGATATGCACTGCTATGACGAATTTAATCTTATGCGTGGGGCTAGATACGATCGCAAAAATTTAAATACTACAAGTCCCCGCATTAAAATTTACATATCAGTGGAAAGCGAGGTGTTCTTTTTTCTTTGAAAGTGATACGTGAACACGTTGTCTGCACATAGCGAGCGGACCGGCTCGGCAGATGGCGTTGGCTCGTCACCTGGTGATGACGCATTATCCGGTAACTGCGCTTCGTGCAACCCGCCTACCTGCCTTCCACTACGCCCGTTCTTCGAGCTCACAAGCCGTGTGTTTCATTAAGGGTGACTTCGCGGTGGGCAAGAAGCACTTCGTCGCCTCTAAGCACAACAAGGCAATGAATCGGCGTGTAATATTCCAACCATAGTTTGAATTTTTTTCTACTTTTATTAAAACAATTTAGAGACTTTTTTATCGAAAAAACCTTCATGCGGAACTACACGAAAAATTCTATAATTTTCAATTTGTTTCATTTTATGAGCATTTTTCAAGTTCCCAAAAAAACAATACTATTAACTGGGTTTTTTATAATACCTAATTAAGGACTGGAAAACTTTGCGAATTTATTTTAGGACAAGCTGCTATGTTTGCGACTGGAGCACAGTTTTTTAGACACGCCCATATTAACTAATGAGCCAATAACAGACCTGTAAGAAAGCACGCACCGAATCCCATGCCACCTGGCCCGAGGTAAAACTGGCTGCATATTGGGGCAGCGGCCAATGAACAGAAACATGAAATTCGAAAATACATAAGACAAGGAGTCTAGCATACATATTGTTTACAAAACGAAAATTTCCTGTCCCTAATAACTAGGGGCAGTGATATTTCGCGAAAACATTTCGAGACAAGATACAGTCCAAAGCACTGTAGGGTCGTCCAGCTTCTTTGATTGGCTAAAAAAAATTTCTGGCCCGTGTAAACAGTTTGCGCACGAATCACGAAGGTTCAGTGTCGGAGTTACTTAGTCCTGAGTGGCTTGGTCAAAGACGGACACGGCACCAGCAGCCAATGGAGGTATAACAACAGCTGAGGTGTGTACATAGTATTGAAGTCTACTGTGTGCTCCGATTTTTACGCGAAAAGTCACTGTCACTACTAATAACCATAATAACAGACGATACCTTGTGATACATGACGTATTTAGGAAACAACCACATGGGTTTAACTTTTAAAGGTTTGATTCAAAAAGTGTGACATACCGCGAATACATAATAATATAGTGTGTTTTCAAAGCTAAGCTGGTTCAAAAATTTTTCCCATTTTCCATTGTCTCTAACCATAATATTCTTCGGAGTCATGCCTTGTTGGATTTCTATTGTGTCAGCAATCGTGTGAATCATATTAAAAAGTCATGTGTTCTTCCTCCATTGCCTATAATGATTTTAGATTATTCCGTTATCTACTGAACTATTCGCGGGCCGATACTTAAAGACGATTAACTTCTAAAGTAATCCAATCATGAAACTAGACACGAGAAAAAGTGTTTTAAATAGAGTTTGTCACTGAATATTTCCTCGCAAACCAGTTTTTCTTTATTATATCGTTAACTCTGAATAGCACAAATACTGCGTTATTGCCGATGAATGAAGAAAAATTACTGTAAGTTTTATGTTTTAATGCGTGAATAAGTGTTATGTTCAAAGTCGGTGCTTTATGAAATACATTTTTTTTTCACGAATAGCATATTAAGATGTGACCACGTGTAAACTTAAGAAAGTTACTAAAAAATCCCAGTTTCACTTGATGTTTTTACAGGAAGATAAGACACACACGGTCGGCTGAAATAAAACAACACTAAGCTGGGTTTCCTTAAACGTTCAGTCGGTAGCTAACAAAATATGGTTGATTTCTTAACACCTCGAGCCATATGCCCCGGACTAGTAAATATGTCAGAAATCATGATTAATGGCTGATGTCACGTACATTCATTTCAGTTATAAAATTTTATAATTTTCATGGCTTTCCTTCAAACTTAAGTCCCCCCGCCACCACCCCCAAGCACCAAAATTCACGACAGCGGTTTTGAGTTCATGCGTGGGAAGTAAGAGTAATAAAAATGTTGCGCATTAAATGGGATATCTTATCGCGGGGAAGGGAGGAGAAGGTGTCACGTGACGTGGAAACAGTCCTGTACTAGAGCAGTTGCGAACTCAATGACCCGCCATTCCCTCCTCCCCCCTGGCAATACACCACCCTCTCCCCTAGTGGCCCCAGGAGGTGTCAAATGACGCAAATGCTCTTTAATTTGTGGGTGGGACGCGGCTATGAAAACGGCAGCCAGTTACCGATAACTCATGGGTGAGAGAGAGAGAGAGAGAGAAAAAAAAACAGGAAGGGAGAGCGGGGTTGGTGTAACATGGATTAACCCGCTGCTGGCTTTGTGCGAGCCACCCCTCGGCTTTTGGGGAGGGAGCTACGACCCTGAGAGTATATGTTTCGCGAATGTGTCGTGTCTGTCGTCGCTTATGCCTTCGTCGCCGTAATACACACGCGTCAAACACAAAGTTTTGTGCACTCCTGTAATTGGTCGCACGTGAGGAATGTTCACCGGAGAAGATGGCGCAATATGGAAAGGCATGAGTCGAGTCTGGTGTGGTATTCTTTACAGATAGTGCGCATTTCCACCCCATACTTTCTCTTGGGCCGTGAACAACCGAATAACTCATATATAGGGACAGAAGAAGAAAATTTAGAAAACTTTAACCCCACTTAGCCAAATGGCCATCCGAGGCGGTGTCATTTACATATCAGGTTACATAAATTTCACACAAAAGAAAAAATTGATGGGGCTTGGAAATAGAATTTAAGAAGAATAAATGTTAAATATTTGATATGTCAGTTGGTTAAAAACGGTGCCTCTGTATCCACCCTACACCACAACCCTGCCCACCCGAAGGAGACAGAGGGCTTTGACGCAACTGTGTTCCTGTACTTGATGTGGTGGCGTGTCGCATGTATAGGGACAGGAAAATTTCGAGTTTTAAACGACCTGTAGGCTATAATCTACAGTCTTGGGTTTCCGATCGCCAGCTTTCTGCTCGTTGGTTGCTGCCGCGACATGCAGCCAGGTTTACCTCAGACTAGTTGGCGTGGAATTCCATGCTTGTTTCCTTGCAGGTCTGTTATTGGCTCGGAGATTAACGCAAGCGTGTCTAATCGACTGTGGTCCAATTGAAAACACAACAGAAATACACATGTGTTTGAAGTCTAGCTTGTGCTGAAATGAATTCGCGAAATTTTCCACTCCCTGCTCATATATACCGGTAGTGAGGGGTATGTGTACGTCTCTCAGCATTTGGACATCTCCTCGGTTCTGCTCATTTCATAGACTAAAGATGAGGCAGACCGATCTCGCTGGTTGCTCACAACCAATCTCCGTGTCACAACATTGAACTGCTTTTCTGCCAACAGGTCCTGAGAAAACAGCATGGCTTGAATGTTAGGTTAGAAAACTGCTTTGTAAACAATCCCTCAGTGATGATTTTATACTTGATCTAGCAAATTTGTAATTCAGTTTGACCAAATTCAAATTGGTAAAAGTATTTAATTAATATAATAGTGCTTATCATTTTAATATTAAGATATAAACAAACGCTTTCATCACTGTTGACTATGTGACTGTGGCAGTCGTGTATGATTAGGGTAGGTCGATGTTGGTTACATACGCAGAAGACGAATAAACGGTCTACCTCATATTTAGTCTATTACTAGAGATCGTGGGAAATCGCCAAAATATTTTGAGCAAATATATATTCTATAACACTCAACTAGTTTATTCTTTCATGAGTGGACGAACAAAATTTTGACTCTGCTAAGTTGTTTGCAGACCAATCACGAACGTTCCCGCCTTATAGTATCAGAATCCTCATTGGTCCAGTGAAAATGGGTAGTTACTTCATACATTCATAACAGCCAATAAGAAAGGAAAACTGTCAGACATGTGTACAGTACGTTAAATACCAGCAAACAGTCATATTTTCCCGAGATAAACCATCATCTCTACCTATGACTCATTTAGGAGTCACCGTCCACCGCGTTGTCATAAACTGTGTCATAGGACAAGGATGTGCTGATTGGTGCGCTTGACCTTGTGGGATCAAGGCTTTGTTCTTATCTCCCGTGTCTTAAGACAACCTGTGCTTTAGGACAAACTTCCCCCTGTTGTGAATCTCCATCTCAAACTCTTCCCTATGATGATATGTAGAAGTAGGGCCACTGATTTTTCGCGAATAAATTGAAGCACACAGCAGACTTCAATACAATATATATGCACGTCGGCTGTTGCTCATACTTCCATTGGCTGCTGGTGTCGTTTCCGCATTTGACCGAGCCGCTCGTAATTCCGCAACTCCGACACTCTACCTTCGTGATTAGTGCGCAAACAGTTGACACCAACCAGAACATGCTTCAGCCAATCAAAAAATGCTGGACGACCCCACGGTGATTTCAATAATATCTTCTCTGTAAATATTTTCGCGGAATATCACTGCCCCTATGTATAAGTAAAAGAAGTCCCCAGTTATCTAAGACGTTTCACACGCAGAAGTCAAGACATAAAAAAAAACAGGAAACAAACGCTAACAGTCCTAAAAAAAAATTTTTTTCGACTCCGAGCAACTTTCCGGTTTCCGCACATGTCTCGTACGTTGCACCTCGAATTACTCGCGAAAATTGCTTTACTTTCACTTATTGCCTTAAAACAGTCGCACCCAGAACGAATTATTAACAAGAGGCGAGACTTGGTGTAGACCACCACGTGTGGCAACGTGTAACTACCAATCGAGGGACCTGCAATCGTAGGACGCGAGGAGCATAAACTGTGTGTGTGTGGAGCCAACGTCTTTGCGTACCTAGTATGGTAGACAACATATGCTTCGATACAGGTATGAATAACTAAGAGAGAGAGAGAGAGAGAGAGAGAGAAAGAGAGAGTGAATCGTTAGACCACCGTAGGCGGGGTGGCTGTTACATCGAATTTACAGCAACGTTTATTCTTTGTAAAATTAACTTTACCACCAGCCTGCTCACTTTATTCATGAGTCGGTGAAATCAAAATGCAAAATTTTCAGAAAAGTAAATATCTTAAAACTTTACTAGTTCTTATGAGCGTATCTACTAAAAATGGAAAGAAAAAAAGTATTTCCGGTACTCACAAATGTTTATCCAGCACTTGACTAGGCCAATCAGATTTAGGTTTCCCTGAGACTGAACGTCTGCAATTCGTTGGCAAACACTAAAAATCTGTATCAAATAAAATCCATTAAATCGCGAAGATGGGTATGAACTAAAGCGTTGTGAATTACAACTGGACATGAACTCTTTTCGCAAAAACCAGACGTCCCTGCCCATAGAACATATATGGAGCGACCTGAGACCACAGCTTCAACCATCAAGGGTCTGCAGAATCTGTACTGGCAGTAACAACTATGAGACTACCTTCCACAGTAAAACGTTAAATGTATCTATAATTCAATGCCGACTATATCACTTCATATTTCCACTCTAGAATTCTTGTAACAACGTACTGAAGGCATTTTGCAGCCTGTACAAATTTCCCCGGATAAACAACACACTTGCCTTNAGAATTCTTGTAACAACGTACTGAAGGCATTTTGCAGCCTGTACAAATTTCCCCGGATAAACAACACACTTGCCTTTATGTATTTCTCGGTTCATTTGTATCATCGTTCCGAATGCCTATGCTGCTTCACCCCATTAATTTATCTCCGTCTGTGTGCGAAAAAATTTATGGCAATGAGTGTATTCTAACGTGAACGCAGACAGTCGTGTCTTCAGTGCCGGCAAAAAAAAAAATGAAAATTTAATTCTGCCGTATTGACTTGTCTACGAAGACATGCAAGCTGAATTTTTTTATATTNAGAATTCTTGTAACAACGTACTGAAGGCATTTTGCAGCCTGTACAAATTTCCCCGGATAAACAACACACTTGCCTTGATGTATTTCTCGGTTCATTTGTATCATCGTTCCGAATGCCTATGCTGCTTCACCCCATTAATTTATCTCCGTCTGTGTGCGAAAAAATTTATGGCAATGAGTGTATTCTAACGTGAACGCAGACAGTCGTGTCTTCAGTGCCGGCAAAAAAAAAAAATGAAAATTTAATTCTGCCGTATTGACTTGTCTACGAAGACATGCAAGCTGAATTTTTTTATATTTAGAATTATGCGAGTAAATAAAAATTGTACATCTTCAGAAATTAACCACACGTGATTTACACGTTTGAAGAAGACTGTATGAAACAGTTGTTAGCGGCAACGAGTGTACACACTTCGCAACGCTGATTCGTACACCCCCTAGCCACAATGCAAATCATGCCATGCGAACAGCACAGTACAACTGCAAAAAAAATAAAAAATTAAAAATATGCATTGTCATCTACGTAAGGCATGGCCGATCATATTTCACCGGCGGTTTGGAAAGAAAAGCAATGAACACGTACGGGACACAATGAATGACCAGGAGGGGGGTTTATTTTCAGCCCATAATTTTGTTTTCGCCCCCAGTTGAAAAGCTTGGCCCCCGCGTGCTAGAGGGGATGGTCGGAGGGCGGCGGGGATTTATGAAGGCCGGCGCGGGGTCGCGGATATGACGGCCATTGTTGGGACGACGCGTGCGCGCGCACTCGCGCCGCAGTTAGTTCCCACTTAATCCGCTATCGGTGTGCGCGGGAGCGAGAGGCGCTAGTGTCGCGTGGCGCGCGGCCGGCCACCCCCCCTACCCCTTCACCATCGCTAACCGAGTGGCGCACCCCCTCTGTCCAAAGGGGTTGCCACGAGGGTAGCTTGGCGGAGGGAGGATATTTTACAGTTCTCCAAGGCGGCAGGAAGCTCTGCAAACCACCGTGCAATCACGCCGCTATTCAGCGCCGCGGGGTTGCTCCTGCGACCCCGCGAACGGTGGCCCCGCTCCAGACCAGTGATTAAGTGGCTTGGGAGCCCACGATGAACACGACACTGCTCAGCTCTCTATAAACAAACCCGCGACGAATCACTGAACGTCCAACTTTTCTGGAGCCCTGCTAAAGATCGACCACCAGCATATCCCTTCGCGATCATGCAAACAAAGCAGAACCAAGTCTAGGGAATCACACATTTTGCATAAGAACTATTTTTTAGAAGGTATTACCAACACACGCGTTTTTATTTATATTAATTATAAACATGAAATATTGTAACGTATAAATAAAACTTCCATTAAAAAAAAAAGTACAGAATTGTTACGTTAACACAAGTATAAAACGCTTGTAATACATGGCATATTTAACGAACAACCAAGTCGTACATGGAATGATTTTTTAGAAGGTTTCATTTAAAAAAGTGTGAAGAAACCGAGAATAATCTATAGCTGTGGCACATAATAAAAGTAAATAAGTACGATTGCTGTGGGCGAAACAATTTTCTGATTGGTTGCTCTACAGCTCTGGGAACAGGCCTCGTGTCTTTTTGGCTATAAACGCCCTGCGAATGGTATCCTATTGGCTGAGCTGCCGGCTAACAAGTAAGTCACCAGACGCTGGCGAACGGCGATCCGACATGTTGCTTGCTAGTGGCGCCATTTTGCTGGCGTGTGCAGCTGGAAATGGCGGAATATGCAGCTATTTCACCTCTGTATTATTAAACACTCTGGGGCTGTGGGCTAAGTTGCTTCTTTGTATTTACACCCAGTCCGACCCAGCGAGTGAGTGAAGATATTTGGGCGGCTCTTAACATCGAGGTCTTGAGAACTGATGAGGGTGAAGTGAGGTGAGTATGGAGTAGCGCCGAAATGCAAGGGCGGGGGATACGGGAGATTCCCGAGAAAACCCGCCTACCAGCGA
>NQII01002192.1:134032-160102 GCA_002778355.1 Clitarchus hookeri | reverse complement strand
GGGGGGACCCAGCAAGCCACCTAAGTGGAAAGCGAGTAGTCTAACCTCAACACCACCGCGGCCCCGATACCGATGCAGTGTACGCAACTGTGAGCACGTGGCACAGTAAGGTTTTTCTCTTGTTTAAGTTTTAAGGAATTTGGCCGGTATCGTAAACTGCGAGGCACAGTTCCCAATGGCCTTCATCGTGGGGTGACTGATTCATCAACTGTGCTACTGATGTGTGTTATGACCAGCAGTGGCGTGTGGTGAACTGTTGCAAGGTAAGCTGGTGCTTGCTCACCGCTGTACGTCCTCGGTGCACGCAGCAGGGACCAATAACTGTGTATCCTATGGAAACTGAAAGTATTTCGACAAATGGACTTGGCAAGGGAGAATCGTGCCGGACAATGCCGCTGGTCAACGGGTTTTCTCGGGGATGTCCCGTTTCACCTACCGTTTCATTCCGGCGCTGATCCATACTCACCTCGCTTCAACCTCGTCGGCTCTCAAAACCTAGCTGTTGAGGACCGACCAAATCTCTTGACTCACTCGGCCATCGACAACGAGCAGGCAAGGAACCCATTAAACTCGTCCTGTGGCGTTACCTGCAAAACTACGTTTTACCGGTGGAATTTGTAAACTAGCAAACAACAGGGTACAGCACAGAGCTAACGCCAGCTTACCTTGCAACAGTTTACCGCACGCCACTAATGACCAGGTATTGGGAAATTTCTCGAATAAATTCGAAAACTATATAGTTCGATTTCAACTTGAAATACGTAAACAGTGAAGTCGCTTAGCAGACGCGCCCTGGAGGACTTGCAAGGAATCAAGTAGCGAATCCCATACTGCATGTTCTGGGGTAAGATTGGCTGCTCTGCAGGCCAACATCCATTGGACATACAGCTATGGCTAGGGTCAGTGACTTTTCGCGTAAAAATCGGAGCACACAGTAGACTTCAATACTATATACACACCTCAGCTGTTGTTATACCTCCATTGGCTGCTGGTGCCGTGTCCGTCTTTGACCAAGCCACTCAGGACTAAGTAACTCCAACACTGAATCTTTGTGATTCGTGCGCAAACGGCTAACACGGGCCAGAACATTTTTTAACAAATCAAAGAAGCTGGACGACCCTACAGTGCTTTGGACTGTAGCTTGTCTCGAAATGTTTTCGCGAAATATCACTGCCCCTAGCTATGGCTCGACCATGTAGAGAACTGTGGATCCTAGCCTGCAGCTCGTTCATCTCATCAAATTTTCCTGTCCCTAGTTATGATTGGTTTATATCACCATAGGCTGTTCACGGAAAACTGAGAAGTTTCTAAATCCCTGGTTAAGATCTACTTGTATGTACGTAGCATATTCTTCCACCATATGTAGAATCCACACTGCCGTGGGCATGATCACTTTACTCACGTGTCAGTCGAGTCAGATTGTGAAATTATTAGAAAAGAGAATATTTTACTAATGTGCTATTTTTTTACAATTATACTTATTAAACATTTGAAGGAACAAAAATAAATAATTTCAGTATTCGCACATGTTTGCATAACACTTTTAATTCAAACTTTAAAGCGCGGAGTTACTTTCCGTCCGTTGTTGCCAACTCTACCGGGCGCATGTCACTCAGTGTACCCGATAACACATATGCAGTTAGTGGCAGTGACATGTTTCAAAAGCAGATTTCAAAAGTGCTTACTTTACCGTGAACAACCTATATCGCCGAACATTAAGCATACAGCTCATTGGCAATCATATGAAACATGCAGTGCGTTAACATAAGTACTGAATGCACCAAACATATATATATATATATATATATATATATATATTTACTATTCGCATGCACTGTTTTTTTTTCTCTCGGCATTTTTCTTGCAACCCAGTCAACAACGTGCTGCATATATATGAGAATAAATGCTAAATATAAAAAAAATTATATTTTTAACATTTAAAAAAATGCATTGACTGTTATTTGGTGATTCCGTGTGTGTCATGCGGTAGCTAACTGCATTGGTTTACGTTGTGAATTATTTCATTTGCACAACTTATTTAGCATTTTTTATTCTGGCTGCAGAAAAGCAGACAAATTTTGGATTTGACATAAAATTATAAAAAAAAAACATTAAGTGTGATTTTTGTTATTAAAAGAAATGTCATCTTATACAAAGAGAGCAAGTTGAATAATGTTTGGTTCAAATACAAAATAATTAATTTCTTTTGTATCCAGCACCCTTAAAAGCAGTCAAAACCTCTCCACTCTCGGAGCCACGACGACTGAGTGGTTAGCCTGCTAGCCTCCAACCAAGGCGAACCAAGTTCAATCCCCGGCCGGTTCATTCAGGGCTTTAGCAAGTGTGAATCGATTCCGCTGGTCGGCGGGGTTTACTCGGGGATCTCCCGTTTCCCCCGCCCTTTCATCCCGGCGCTGCTCCATAGTCACCTCGCTTCACCTTCATCGGCTCTCAAGACCTCTATGTTAAGAGCTGCCCAAATCTCTTCACTCATTCCTTTGGATATTGGCTCAGTTAATCATGAAAAATCTGCATCTGTTGTTTTTTTGCTGCTGAAAACAATTTTTTTTTATTTCCCCAAACAAAAATTTGGTCGGTGCAACCAAAGATTTGTTTGGCTATGCATACATTAAATGGATTCGATAAAAATTAAAATAATTGGAAACCCGAGCGAGTTTCGAACCAAGATCGCTCGCGTCCTACCGCTACGTCCTAGCAACCTAAGCTTTAGCGTCTACTGGTTAAACGTGAATTTTTTTTTTAATGCATACATTTCAAATACTGTACAATGTGGGCAGATAAATATTTTAAGGTTTACCACTTTACTTTTTAATTTCTCGTTTAACCTGTCTTATAAGGATGTTTATAACATTATTAAGTATCAATAAATGCACTTATTATTACTGTTACTATCTTAACNAACCTGTCTTATAAGGATGTTTATAACATTATTAAGTATCAATAAATGCACTTATTATTACTGTTACTATCTTAACAGTCACACAAAAAATAAATCTAACTCTTGGGTTGTATTTTCAAACAAAGGCAATCAAATGAGTGGCCAAACAAATATATAAAGGTTATGCAACTAAATATTTTGTCGACAGTCTAATTTTTTCCAGGGGTTTAGTTTTTTCAAGCGTGTATTTCGTTTGATGAACAAAATTAATTTTTTAGTTTGCTCGTTTTTTTACNCCAGGGGTTTAGTTTTTTCAAGCGTGTATTTCGTTTGATGAACAAAATTAATTTTTTAGTTTGCTCGTTTTTTTACTCAACCAAATATTTTCTTGGGGCAACGTAATATATTTTTGGTCCTAAAGAAACAAGTATTTGGTCTCCTGAAACAAGCCTTTCTCTAAGTTAATAGTAGTCAGACTAACGGCCTCCAACCACGTCGAACTGTATTCGAATCCCGGTGGGGTCATCCTGAGTTTCGCATATGTAGAAAACGTGGTGGGCCTAACCGTTGGCCAGCGGGTTTTCTCGGGGTTTTCCCATTTTCCTCCGCTATAAGCATACCGCCGCTGATCTATTCTCAGCATATAGTTAAAAACAGCTTTTTTTTCTTCTCTTTTTCCAATCTGCGGTATCTTAAAAAATACTAGCCTCACACAAGTCAAACTACGATAGGAGCTTGTATTGAACTTCGTTACAGTTTTTTCATCAATAAAATGCTTATAAAGTCCCGTAGATATGCGCAGCTCTACGAGAACACTGCACGCCAGTTCAGAGACCTGCGCGTAGCGGCGATGGCGCTCGTGTAGCGCGTGCCAGTGTGACCCTTATAGTCCCGATGCTTCTCGGCCAAAAAAAAAAAGAAGAAGAAATACCATGCTTGCAGACGGGACCCTTAAGGGGCTACGCATACGCTACGTAAATAATTACGTCTTGTGTTTTTGCCGGACCTAAGGAGGGGGCCACGCCGGCGGGACGTGAGGAAGAAGTCAGATAGGCCCAGTGCGGAGTTTCTACACACGCACTGTGACGGGGGAGGGGGGAGTTGCTCTGGGCGACAGGTCCCACGGTCTGGNCCCCCCCCCCTTTCTCCAACCTCCCTCACTTCGACTTTTTACTTACCGCCTCTGACTTTCACCCCCTTCGCCGATTATAACCTTCCTCTTGCTCGCAACGGTGCACACAGCATTCGCGTCTAGCCGCTGTGGAACGATTACACTCAAGGACAGGAAAATTTCGCGATAGGTAAACACGAGACACGCAGGCTCGACGCGTAAAGGGGACTGCGGTGGTGTAGTGGTTAGTATGCTCACCTCCCACCTAGGAGAACCGGGTTTGATTCCCGGCGGGACACATGTAGTAATCGGGCCGGACGATGCCGCTGCTCGGCAAGTTTTCTCGGGGATGTCCCGTTTCCTCCGCTCTTGCGTTCCGGAGCTACTCCATGCTCACAGGAGCCGCGGGGGCTGAGCGGTTAGTCTGCTCGCCTCCCTCCAAGGCGAACCGGGTTCAATCCACGGTCGGGTCACTCCCAGATTTTCGCACGTGGGAATCGTAACGAACGATGCCACTGGTCGGAGGGTTTTCTCGGGAATCTCCCGTTTCCCCACCCTTTCGAACCGTCGCTGCCCCATACTCACTTCCATCACCCTCATCGGCTCTCAAGACCTCGCTTTCAAGAGCAACCCAAATCTCTTCACTCACCTCACTCACTCCATGCTCACCTCGCTTCACACTTATCGGCTCTCAAAACCTCGATGTTAATAGCCAGCCAAATCTCTTCACTCCACTACACTCGATGCGTAATTTTTTTGGTATGACTGTACTTGTTTTGAAACCGGTGAACAACGTGAAGCGTGGTCGACCATATTGGCATTAACCATTCATGTCAAAGAGGTGACGAACATCCCTACGACTATAACTTGTTCTAGTTTCTGATAGATGAGGAGTTCGAGTTGTTTAAGAACAAATCTATGAATCAATATTTTCTCATTAGTTTGCCACCTGCTGAGTTGTAGGTCGTTGTTGGACTCGGGACCAAAGATGCGGAAATTGTTCGGTCGTGGCTCGTAGGGTGCTTAAGGGAGACGTCTAGGCGTCTCACCCCCCAACCCCTTGAAGATGAGGTGCTCTCAAGAGAAAAGAAAGTCAGCAGCATCTTGATCCCCCGGACGTAAGAGGCCTCGGGAATTTTGCTGCGATTGGTTGTTCAGTTAGCCAGTGAGAGTAGTTAACTCCATCCGGCCGAGGCAAGCAGTCTGCAGCAAAACATCTCATACAGGAAGGTATTATTGCTGATTCTCACCATCCATTGACGCCCTGAATAAAGCTCTTTTCCACTCAGGTTAACTGAACAGGCAATATAAGTGGAAAATTGAAAGTACATACATGTCAGTTCAGGGAATTTTTTTTTTTCGCAAATTCAGCAACGTGCATGCTAGACTCCACCATCCTATGTATTGCGAGCATTTGGTCTTTATTAACTGGAGGCTGACCCAGTAGCAGCCGGACGATGCCACTGGTTGGCGAGTTTTTTCGAGGACTTCGAACCCCCAGATGACCTCTCAGCTAACCACCAATCCGACAGCACGACAAGGATGTTCTGCACCTCTTTGACATGAATGGTTAATGCCAATATGGACCCGGGACGATCGGGGAGTTGGCACTTGCACACATGAGGTGCTGGTGACGTCACTCTGATGTCTCACCATATACAGTACCGGCCATAATACTATTAGTGTGCAACGTGTCCAGGATCGTGGACACACAGACTGGACCGCTTAATGGTGCTGGTTGTCATCAAAAGTTCATTATTTTATATTTGTAGGAAATGCTGTTCACATTGCAGGTATTAATTACAAGTAAGAATTCCTTCCATAAAAAACCTTAGACAGTAGCTATATTTTTCACAACGGCCTGTCAAAATCGCATATCAGTGTTCTCGGGACGTACTAATACTAAAAACTATTTCACTTACCGAAACGAAATAATTCCCATTTAAATAGGATACCATTAATAACTTCAAGGCATCTTTAAAATCGCTCTATGAAATGTTTTTAGCAATATTCAAAAATTGCTTACAATAAAGGAATTTCTACATTTATTTAATTTGGAGCAGCTCGTGATTTTTTGTGAAATAATTTTTGCCAAGCATATCTTAAAATGGAATAGGACATGACCTTAGTTTATTTGTAGGTCGGAAAAACACTGACATTGTGATTCTGACATGCCGTAATACAAAAAAAACATGTGCTCCAAATTTTTTATGATATGAAGGAACGCTTAAGTAATGACTACATGTTAAACCATGTTTTGTACAACTATAAAATAATGAATATTTTGTTGACCAGTATTCTTAAACCAGCTCTCACAGCGAGCTACATCCAGGCACGATCCTCGATGGAGGTGGGAAAAATACGTTAACAGAAGGGTTTTCATGCATTTTTTTGGTGAATCTCCATTGTCCTTGCTCACAGTAAAACATTTTTTGCCCTGGGGAGAAAAAAATGAATGTGCTGCAGGTATTTCTGGTGGAAATAAAATCCCAGTGAGACTAGCGTCAGAAAAAAAAAGTTCATTTCCCCGCAATCAAGGAAACTCTTATTCACACGCACGCAGGGGATGTTGGTGAGGGGTTGTTTGTTAGGGGGGGGAGAGATGACTGTGTATCCACACATCCGCTGGAAAACCTGCGAGGTTCACTCTAGGTTCGCGAACCGAGACGCCACTCATAGGCTGCTTCATGTCAGTGGCGTAACGACAACAAAACAGGGAGAAAGAGGTGTTCAATTACCTCATCTACGCTTAAATTCGTAAAACTACGACAATGAAACTTAGAACGTTCTGTGAATGCGAGCCCGAACTTTTGTTTTGTATAGTGTAAAAGAAATGGGAAATATTTTTTAACCGATTTTAAATTTAATGTCTGGTGTAACTTCTGATCTAAATGTTTTATCGATTGTTCTGTGAGTTACATAATTTATTCTGGAGTACAGACTTATTTTTTCACAATTCGTTCTGACTGTGCCAGAATTAAATGCCCAAGAGAATATAAAAATACCAAAAGGGCAACATTCTCGCTGAATTTTTTGTCACTGTTCGCGATTACCTGAGCAATTCTGTCAACTCTGTTAGGATCCTCACATATTACCATTACTATCGACTTATGATTTTTTTTTTTAATTGACAGGGCCAATCAGACTTAAGTTCCTCCGGTATTGGAAATATTTCCACGAAAATAAAACAACTATTTAATAAAATTACAAGTCCACGAGTTATATGGGGATTCACTTGTAATTTGTAGGAAGTTTTATAAAGTGGTTTCATAAAGCTACAAGTCAACACTCGTAGCTACATGTTACAAGTAATTTGTACAGTTAACTTTGTAGTATGGATTCTTAAAGAGACTTGTAGTGTACAAAGTATAGAATGTGAAATACTCGTAATTCTACTGTAGAAGGTTTGCAATTAAGTGCGCACTCTAGCCATCAACCTTTAAAAAAAATCCCTGTCCGCAATTGCATACATTTTAACGTAAGCATTGACAGCAAAACTCACAGTAAAGTTGGCAGCGTGCTAGGAGAAGTATTTCCAGATCGTAACGTCTCACTGGACACAATATTAAACATTAACGACACCTGAAATGCATCACTTTCTTTTTGTTTCGCGCACAGAAGAATAAAAATATCCTAATAACAACACGTTTGTATTTATAACAAAGTCATAAATCACTTGACCGACGCATCGTTTCTAGTTTTAGGGTCCATTTTTTTTATGCTTTTCGCGTTTCCGTGTTCAAATGCTCTGAATTCCGTGAATTTATGTGGCAATTCCTGTTCCGTTCCCTGGTTGGTTAGTTGTCTTAAGTGTCCTGAAAAACGTGATTTATACAGTAGTCGTAACACCACGTATAAAAGATTTATTTATATAATAAATAAGACTAATAGGCCTGCATTTCTGTTTTCATTGAAGTTGTTCATTTCGTCATTCATTTCCCCCCGTATTTCGACGTTGTTTCTAGTCGCGAGAAGTCTAACATTTTGCGTAATATACCCGCCTAGCCAGTGCGTCTACAAAGTTAGTTATAATAGGCTTTTTTTAAATCTCGAAGGAACTTAGGTCGAGTGTATTCAATCAAAGTTGCGATGTTGTAACAAGTCTGGAGCTCCGATGGGTGCAAGTTATTATTTACGTTGTTGTCGAGAACAGTGATTACGAGTCGATACCTCGGTATATATTCGTTAGTTTTTGCAAATAACGGTATTAAATTGCTTTGTATTACACGTGGAACATTTATGCTATATTTTTAATATGTGTACATAGTTTCTTGACTTTTTTTGAACGTTTTAATGTGTCCTGGCCAACAAACAGTGAGCATTCCGAACTGCCCCTGACAACCTCAACTTCATAAATGAAAATTGGATTCTGCATTAAATGCATGAATCCAATTCCGTAAAATACGTTGTCATCAGTTTTTATTAGTATTCTGATTTTATTACGTTCATGTCACTGTAGTAATTCTAATGTCATAAGCTAAACGTGATTTTCTCGAAGGAAACGTTAGGCCAAAATTTCATGTACGTTAGATCCTGTAAAAACTTAAATTCACCTGGACGGATTTTCACGAAACTTGCATTTATAAATATTATAAATAATTGATAAATATCACCATGGAAGTGTGTTGTAAAAATTTGAATCAATTTGGTCCAGCCACCGAGCTTTCATGACCACTATTTTCGGCATTCGTAACGTAATTGTAACAAAATCAGACATTTGCTTACACTTAGTACGTATGTACAATTATTAATGTGGGAGTTATTTGTGCATTAAGAAGCATGCTGTTATCAGCAAGAATTATTATGTGTCAGAAAATAGCATTTTGTAATATTATACTTAAATAAAATAACGTGTCACCTAAAGGCGATTATGCGCGCCGATTTCCTTAGTTCTGCACGTAAATGTTATTTAATATAATTATTGTATAATTCAACAACGATTTAACACTGTTGTTTGCCATAGTATTATTTCGGAGGGTTTCATTCCTATGACGAGCGAAAATTTGAGCCTTACTCGTATTTAAAGAGGAATGTTTTAAATAACTTGGCGCTGACATAATGAGGGGAAATGAGAAAAATAATTTCCAAATATCAGACCGTTTATTTATAAATAGTAAAAATCGCAACATCAGTTCTCGCAAATAAATTTTACTAGCTGTGCCCGCAGCTCCGCTCGCGTGGACTACAAAATTATTGCTTGGATTTTTTTTTGCAATAGGCTGTCTAAACCGTTAAAGATGGAACAATATCATGTAGTAAATAATTTTGTAGGAAAAAAAGACCTAAAAAAGCTTCGCGGTAGCATATATCTATCTATAACAGAGAAATACTAATAAGCATTGCGGTGGTGCGCAAATTATAATCTATTATATGAAGTTTCCCTGATTTAGTCATTTTTAACGGTTGAATCTACTGTGATATCTGGTATTGGTAGGCCAATGCTTTTTATACTTTTTCCGGACAATGTCTGCACTTGTTTTTCAATTTCAATGAGTGCAAGGTTAAAAAATTCGCCATTGAATGTTACTTGTGAATTAAATGGTAAAAACGCTTATTAGTGTTTGTCTGTTATAGATAGATATATGCTACCGCTGAGTTTTTTTTTTTTTAGCTCTTTTTATTCTACACAATTCTTTACTACATGATATTGTTCCATCTTTAACGGTTTAGACAGCTTATTGCATGAGAGCGCGCTGGCGGCAAACTTTTTCCGACTTGATTCACTATTATCATCACTGCTTATTCCTTATGTTACTTTACGTAACAAAACATATACTAAAACCTGGCCAGAGAACATAGCTATGAATTAAAAAAAAACACGTAAATCGGATACATGTTTCTTAAATGATAAGCGCACTAACAGACAGACAGACAGACGGACAGAGAGACGTTGTATTATATAATATGAATAGATTTACTGAAAGTAACGTGTGCATATTTACGGTGTACACTACAACAGATGATCAATATTGTATTATTATGTAATTAAACACAGCGGACTTCTGAACAGCGGATTAAACATACGCCACATGACGGTGTTTACATCTAGATACCGCGGAATGATACGCAACGTGCTGAAAGTAGAAAATCAGCAGGGCTTTCAAAAGTGCTCACTTTACCGTGAACAGCCTTTAGCATAAAACCTAAGTAGAATAGTTAACGAGTTTAGTTATTATAGGATTTAAAAGCATGATTACTATAATATTCACTGTTTGGATTGAATTAAAACCACGTGTGTGTAATACATATATATATATATATATATATACACTGAATCCATTCGATATTCGTTGTTCCAGACAATGATATTTACAAAGATAGTATTGAGGTTATGATATTGCCACACGATTTCATAATGCTAACATTGTGTTTTCTATATTACTCGAATGTAAGGAAAAGAAAATTTTGTATACAAAAACATTTTTTTTGTATATATAAAATCACTCCCTTTTTCTTCGCAGTCGTTGAACAGAAATGTCCATTATCAGTTTTCCGATTGTGTACTAAAAGGCAAATAAAACGACACCACTCACTATATTTCTTCAGGAAATTGCACACGGGACCCTAAAAACAACCGGTGACTAGAGACCTCCTGAATTCGCGTCATTACTTAGTATACACTTTCCGACAAAAGTCTTGAATTTCATTGGCTGCTGGCTTATGCGCTATCATTAAACAGCGCAAACACGCCACAGAACATTGGTCAGTCTACTGTCGAAGCTAATGGCAAATGGCAGACTTCAGAGGAGCATACACCGTCTTGCAGTTCAGTGCGCTGTTACATAATATCCCGGAATTTGTCACGTCCACATTAGTAAAGCGTAGCCTGCAACAGCTCGTACGCTGGTTGGCGCACGTGATCTCCTGACAGCACAGCTCGTATTAGAGACCTGAAAAATTCGACAGTTCAATGACCTGCGGACTAGACTCAACAGTCTTATGTACTAATATGCCGATATCAACTGCGCACAGGTTGTCTTGTGTCACAGTGGAAGGCGACGATTGGGCCAGCATTCTCCAAGAGGCGCCAAACACGTGTTTTGAATTCTAGCTTGTCCCAACATAAATCCGCGAATTCTTCATGTGTAGGGCCAGTGACTTTTCCCGTAAAAATCGGAGCACACGGTAGACTTCAATACTATATCCACACCACATTTGTTGTTATACCTCCATTGGCTGCTGGTGCCGTGTCCGTCTTTGACCAAGCCACTCAGGACTAAGTAACTCCGACACTGAACCTTCGTGATTCGTGCGCAAACTGTTAACACGGGCCAGAACATTTTTTAGCCTATCAAAGAAGCTGGACGACCCTACAGTGCCTTGGACTGTATCTTGTCTCGAAATCTTTTCGCGAAATATCACTGCCCTTATTCATGTGCCTAGCCAGTAGTTTTAACACTTCGAGTACTGCTGACGTAACATTACGTCGCCGAGTTGTACGGAGTTTGTCGTAGCATAACGACATCCGCATTCTCTGAAGATATGGGCGAAGAAATATTATATTATCTCGACAGAAGTTTTCATAGGTTTCTCTGCAGCGTAACATTGCGCGAGCAACACTCTAGATGTAAATTACTCAAATGAACAGGCTGTATTATTCTACGTAGGATAGAACATTTTATTGAGGCACTTTCAAACTCGGCGTTGTATTAGCAAGAGAGTTGGACAGTAGTGAACGTTGCACAGTATAGCGAGCGTGCCCGGTGTTGTGTGAATCAGTAGGAGGGTTGTAAATGGGAACACAGAGATCAACAGAACTGGTGACCGTGCAGTCGTAAATGTAGGTGATTCACTTCTAGCTTGTCTTAATTGTCAGTAAATCTGTAGCGCACACAAAGTCCCGTGACCCAGGACCACTCACTAACTTCGACTTTTGCCCGCGTGTGTGTCACATGTTGTTAAGAGTGAGTGAAGATACTTGGCCGGTTCTTAACAACGAGATCTTGAGAGCCGATGAGGGTGAAGCGAGGCGAGTGTGGAGCAGCGCCGGAATGAACGGGCGGGGGAAACGGGAGATTCCCGAGAAAACCCGCTGACCAGCGGCATCGTCCAGCACGATTCCCAATTGCGAAAATCTGGGAGTGACCCGGCCGGGGATTGAACCCGGTTCGCCTTGGTGGGAGACGAGCGAGCTAACCGCTCAGTCACCGCTGCCCCTCATGCTGTTAAAGGCTGTTCGCGTTTAACAGAGCACTTTTCAATTCAACCTCTGTAAGATTTCACTGCTCCGAACTGCATGTATTTCAACGGGCAGACTGACCCCTGCATGTGTCCAGCGAAGCTGGTAATGAAGGAGGAAATTAGTTCAATGTCTTAAAGTTGAATTAAAAATTGTGAGGTAAACATTTGTAAATACTGAAGTGAAAATTTATTTTTAAAAATGCATTTAAGTGCAAGAATAAGCAAATCTGGAAAATATTCTTTTCTATAGCTATTACTGTTTTGCTATACGGACGCATGAATAAAGTGACCAGGCCAACGGCAATGTTAATTTTTAATTTGGTGGAAGAATACATAATGTGCATACAAGTAGATCTTAAGCAGGGTTTTTAAAAGTTTACTGCGAACAGCATATAGAAGAAGAATGCATTTGCATGTTTTGTTTAAATTTTAGCGCGCCCAAACTCTAAAAGTAAATAATGCTGTGGTGATATATAAGCGAGAAGATAAAAAAAAACGCTACATGTACAAAAGCATACGAGTCAATCTCGAAACCTACCCGCAGACGAGAAAACGAAACTTTATTTTATAAAACCCCCGAAAAGTAATAACACGAACAAAAAAGAGTAAAAATCAAAACAAGTTCAATTAAAACAAAATAAAAAATTGCTCAGTCACATAACTCGAATTAAGGAAAAATTAAGTCAGCTATAAACATTAAAATGTATAAACAATCGCATACGATTTATTGGTGCGCCGAATTCAGTGCTCTCTGGTGCCAGTGTCTGAAAGCTTAACTTAGAGCGTCGTTATTGTAGATACGTACGTTGGGACATGCGTCCACGGACAAGCTATTTTGGGTTAGGCTTATCAAAACCATAGATTAAAGTTTAAGTAGACAGATTCTCATCTTGTGCGCATGTACCCAACATTGACTTACCCCACACCAATAAAACTAAATTCACATGTGGTCAACAATGTTTTATAGGTAGGTACCTTAGTTTTCAAAAGACAAGTCCTATCATATTAATAAATTATTTATTGTTTAGAGGAAGTGAGCCTATAAGCTTACAAACATCTCGAAGCCCTCGTTTACGTAAACAGTGTTCTAACCTCAAATCCTATCCACGTCAATTATGGCAGTCGCACTTGCAGAAAAGCAGTTCAATGTTGGGTCACGGTGACTGGTTTAGGGCAGGGGCCACGGTGGCTTAGCGGTTAGACTGCTCGCCTCCCACCAAGGTGAACCGGGTTCAATACCCGGACGGGTGACTCCCGGATTTTCGCAAGTGGGAATCGTGCCGGACGATGCCGCTGGTCGACGAGTTTTCTAGGGGATCTCCCGTTTTCCCCCGCCCTTGCCTTCTGGCGCAGCTCCATTGTCACCTAATTTCACCGTCATCGTCTCTCAAGACCTCGTTTTCAAGAGTCGCCCAAATCTCAACTCAACTAGTTTCGCGCAGCTAGCGCGATCACCAGAGCAAATGATTTGGTCTATCGCCATTGGCTGCTGTCTGCTTGAGAAGGTGTTTTTCATATTCGACCGGGCCACTCAGAATTCGGCAACATCGGCACGGCCCCTACGTGATTCGTGCGCAGACAGTTAACAGGTTAAAAAAAAAATGTAATTAAGCCAATTAAGACAGGCGAACGACCCTGCAGTGTTTTGAAACATAACTTGTCTTGCAGACTGTCTGGCATCTGCTGGGCTTCATGCCAGACCATGTTGCAATGTATATTGCAATGAGAGGAGGTGCGACGCACTATTGAAGACAACCAGACAGTATACAGATCCATGTGTAACTGTCCTGCAGGTCTGTTTGCGTGATTGCGAATGTTAAACTGTATCGCTACCTCTATACACTTTCAGTACCATCCAANTGTCCTGCAGGTCTGTTTGCGTGATTGCGAATGTTAAACTGTATCGCTACCTCTATACACTTTCAGTACCATCCAACGCATCCTTCTGTGCACTCTATTTTTGTTTTCTGCGGTGTATATGGCTGTGGTTATGTTGTAAATATTTTAGCGGAATTTCACTACCCCTGGTGCTCACTCAACCCCATGTGTCCCTGTACGAACAAACCCCCGAAGGATGCAGCCACCGAGCGCAATACTGGCGACCAGAAGCGAAGGGAAAAGAGCAAGCACGCCGTGAACAGCAATAACAAGTGATTCACTTGGCTGATCACAGAGCCNTGTCCTGCAGGTCTGTTTGCGTGATTGCGAATGTTAAACTGTATCGCTACCTCTATACACTTTCAGTACCATCCAATGCATCCTTCTGTGCACTCTATTTTTGTTTTCTGCGGTGTATATGGCTGTGGTTATGTTGTAAATATTTTAGCGGAATTTCACTACCCCTGGTGCTCACTCAACCCCATGTGTCACTCTACGAACAAACCCCCGAAGGATGCAGCCACCGAGCGCAATACTGGCGACCAGAAACGAAGGGAAAAGAGCAAGTACGCCGTGAACAACAATAACAAGTGATTCACTTGGCTGATCACAGAGCCTGGGTCTNGGGGGGGGGTCGTCTCCCCCCTCCCTCACGGTCCCCTGCAGGTCACGTGCGCGCTGGCTGACTGCGCATATTGTAGCTGCCAACATGGCGGCGTTCTCACGCCAACACCCTCCGCTCTCTCCCCATTCGAATACACACATGGTTCCCTTCAGAACCCTCGTAACTCGAGCAGGGAAAACCAATCCTTCCCGATCATAAGGTTTATTCTACTCAGGCTAGGAACAAAACATTTCCCGCGGGTGGTTTTGGCTTAGGGAATATTTCCGCCGCAAGGTGCTGTTTCTGGAGTTTGAAGACATTGGTGTGGTGAAGCTGAATTCGGATTTTGATTGGATCTGCACTGCCTACTATGGCTACGAAAAAAGTAACCAAAAAAAAAGAAGAATACAATATATGAATGAGGAACACAAATGTTATAAAAATGTGATAGCATAAATAAGCAGATATATGGGACAAGAGACAGCGATCCAGCTAGACAAAGAGCGACACAGAAGCAAAAAAAAATACAGTACAGTTACGACAATACGAAAACAGCAAAATCACAAGCGAAACACATAACTGCAGTTAGTCGAAATAAATAGACACACGAAATTATTAAAAAATTAAAACGATCAAGTCTGACAATTATTGAAACAAAAAAAACCCAGCAAAGACAGCATAAATGTGGCTAAACAATATCAGCAAAATTTACATGCAAAGCAAAAAACAGTAAACTAATTTATAAATTATGCCTTGCTGTTACTAAGAGGTCATTTTTAAGCTGGCGGTCAATTGTGAAATTATGTTTATTTACGTGTAAAAGTTTTTGTGTGACTTGCCCAAACCAAAGTCCTAAGAATTAACTTTATTTCGCAACTATCATTCAAGTCCTCTAATGATGTATACAATAGCAAATAATGAAATACAACTGAGTTTGGCATTGAGTGCTTATAAACAAGCTTATTTCAATGGAAAACACGTTAGGAATTTAAGTGTTAAATAAATATAACTGTCATAAAAAGAATCTTTGTACTTTTATCCTTTCCTTAAAGGTAACTGGACAAGAAAAAAAAATTGTTTTTTGACCATTTCATTATTTTCACGATTTTTTTTCGATTCAGAAGTCAAATTTAAATTAATTAATTGAAGCCTGTAACCCAACGTTTTGCTAAACTCAGTTCTGCAGCATGATATTAAACAACATGTGGACGTGGTTAGTTTTATATTATTTCCACTTTAGGGCTAAGAACAAAGTTTATTCTTTAGGTAGGTTGTAACAAAATGCAAATATTATGTTTTTGCATTTATATTTTTTAATGTAAATTAAAATTATCCCATTTACTTACATACAAAACAGATAAATCCGGTACAAATTCGACACCAGTGCACTCTGGCGATGAAAATTTCTAGTTTCCAAACTAAAAGCATTGACCTTCTCAACCTCAGTCAGTAGAATAAGCCTTACCGAAGATACTCAAAGTCGAAGTTCTCCGATTCTATATATATACGGCATTTAAAAAGATTTATGGCATATTTAAACAAAGTATATACCATATTCACATCACGTAAATATAACAATCACTTAGTTTCTCTCTTTAGATATACTATAAAAACATGTTTAACTTGCATATTTTAATTTTGGTCGTCTATAATAGTTATACTAAATGTAGTGTTTGTTCGCTTCTCTGGTTGATATGGCCTGTGTTATAATGTTGAGAGTGGAAATTACAAGCTTGGTCACATCTACGACGTTTTATTGCAGAGGTGACCACAATATATATGCAGTTTTAACTCGCTGAGTTGTTCATAACTATAGTTCAGTTCACTTCCCTTGTTGTCTTCTTTGCATCAGCGGCTTGCATGTATGTCAATTCTTCGCACGTATATTTGCGTGAATATAAGCATATAACTGGTTGTAAGGCTGTGTTTCGCCTTCATGGTTACAGTTTATATTCGCTCACACGTAACTGTAAATAAGCGACGCATCAATATTATTCCCAAAAAAAAAACAGTAACACTATAAAAAAAATAACAGCTGGCGAATTATCCAAATTGCCATCAACATAACAAAATGAACATTGTAGTTTATTATGTGTTCTAACGTTGACAGTACCGTAGAAGCTACTTCGGCTTGCTTCGGCAAACAAATGAATAGGATAAGGTTATCTCGTTATACTCTTGAGTTACAACTCGCTACGTGTTTGCTCCTTGGTTCCCTCCCGGAAGGGGTTGAGAGAAAACACGACGGGTATAAATAGACGGCGGCATATAGTGGAAATGCCTTGCACCAGCGCACCTTTCAAAATGTTAATATTTACGTTCGTGCTTCATGTAAACAACCACTTTCTGTAACTTCCAACGCGATTTGGGGCGGCTCTTAACAGCGAGGTCTTGAGAACCGATGAGGGTGATTGAGGTGAGAATGGAGCAGCGCCGGAATGAAAAGGAGGGGGGATGGCAGGTCCCCGAGAAAACCCGCTGACCAGTGGCACGATTCCAACGTGCGAAAATCAGGGAGTGGCCCGAACGGGTATTGAACCCGGTTCGCCTCGGTGGGAGGCGAGTAAGCTAACCGCTCAGCCACCGCGGCCCCAACTACCATCGAAACACGCAGGTCGGGGTACTTGTACTTCTGACGTATAACGAGGAGTGGTCGTAGCTCCGTAACTATACAGTACTGCCACACAGTAGATAAATAACGCAAAGACGAAATGGCGTGGCGTGGCTGTTCCTTTGGCACGGGCCTACTCACTATCTGATTGGCTGCGTGAGACTCTGGGAAAACGACGTTTGTTTATAACTGGCTACTGCTTGCTGCGAAAGGTTCGCTATTGGCTGGCTTGCGAGCAGGTTTCCTACGCCTCACATTATCATACGCAGCGCAAAGAAATACACGGACCAGCTGCAATGCTTGCAAAATAAATGCCTCAAATTGGCTGCCCAACACTCTAAATCAGAATCAGTGAGAATTTTACCTTTTAATTCAGTTAACAGAGCCTGTTTTTTTTCAACCATCACTTCAATAAATTTATCTTATGTATAGAGACCTTAAAAACTCGCGTTTTCATTTCGAGACAAGCTAGAATTCAAAACCCCCGTACGTTTGTATTGCTAATGCTATTGGTCTACCCGTTAAATTGCACCTCCTTGGACAACTCTGGGCCTATAACAAATACACAGTAAAATGCAGACCGAATCACCGTCTTCCGCTAATACAACAAGCAACCAATGAACAGTGATATCTGCACGATTTTGCATACGAAAATAGAGTAGCCTATAGCCTACAGGTCATTGAACTCGCTAATTTTTCAGGTCTCTACGCATGTATTATTGCAAAAGTGTCAGTTTTTCTTCACTTATTGATTAAGTGAAATTTTCCACTGATTCATCAACTATTTCATTTGCTGATATATTTTGATTGCTGAATCAGTTGAACAACGTGCATCAAATGAAATAACATAGCAGAAACTAATGTAACCCATGACAAATATTTATTTATTGCATATTTCATCTTTTATTTTACCATTATACGAGGCAACGTGAATATTTATTTAGACTTCCATTTCGTTTTCACGTTATCATCTAGCGCTTGGTTTGAAGATTTCAACTGTATTAAATGTGGTAAAATTAGTGCATCCACTCGTACTATTTTTCTTAACAATCCTAATGTTATCATTAAAAATAACATCGAAAAAAATAAACTTTCAATTTAAACTCACACATTTTCGATAGAGAAATATAATACTTATATGTTCCGTTTTGTAGTCTATGTTCGCTTGGATTATCGATTAGTAAGGTCAAGGTCTAGAAGCGGTTTGCTGTAGGTTCAAATCCCGGGCCCGTGAATTCTTTTTACTTTTTTTTTAACCACGTTAAATTGCTCAGTATGAATAGTGACAAGCGTAAATATGTTTGTTTCTCGTCATTATTTGCATAAATTCAATATAAACAGTATTTAATTCGCTGCACGCAGTTGGCCTTCACTTATTAAATCAGTGAAATTGTTTATCATTGAAAGAACGAATGGCCTTCCATCGATTCTAAGTGAAGTCATTTTCACTTATTCTAGTATTTCACTGCGAATCAGTGGTTTTTCCACTGATTCGAATGTTGAGTGATTACACCTGCGAGGGCGCTGATTGGCTAACGACGTCCCAGCATGTTGCTGGCCAGTGACTGTTTTGCTGGCGTGAGCTGCTGAAGTTTGCTCTTAAAGGATGCTGTTTCTCCTCAGGGCACCGTTTCAAGACGTTACTCTGAGAGTAAAAGTAAAGTGACAAAGACTAACAGCTGAGGAAAGCGAGAGTAAACGTTGTTTTGGAACGAGCATGATGATAATAGCATGCTGTGATCACAGACATGTACTGATTAAGCAACCAATGCAAATTACAAAATATGTTTATCAATTTTCGCAATTTATTTTCCAAAAATTAGTTATATATGTAAACAGTTTTACTTACCATAAATTATTTATAAATATGACTTCTAAAAATAAAACATTTATTCAAGTTTACTTTTAAATAAAAAAGCTAATTTCATTACTTGTCATTTGTAATTTTCCCTTGTGTGTCTGTAACCAGGATATCCACATTTATTTTCAGTTGGTTTAATTTTACCAAAAACTTCCTACCATTTTCAGTTTACCCTTCCTCACTCGCTGAAATAATGCGTGTAAAAGTTTTACTCTGGCAACAAGCTCAGGGTATAATTACTCGACAGTTTTGCACGCTAAATTCGAATCAGTGGAAAGTCGCCGATTCGCAGTCAAATGCAACTACTTTAATTATGTGGAAATGGCTCCACTTAGAATAAGTGGGAAATCGCTAAAAGCTTCAGAGGAAAAAATTCACAGAATGAATCAGTGAATATTTCATCCAACCATTTGCTGCAAATTTGTTTTTGCTTTTATTTTGTTACCACAAACTTGTGAGATTTGGTTAGTTCAACTAGGTATGTCCGGCCGTAGAATACAATTCCGATTATTAAAAACATCTTAACTTGAGCGGGTTTCAAAACCCACGACCTGTGCTTCATTGACTTCTATAACTGATGGATTGGAAAGATGGTTTCCAAATTTATCAAGAGTGTAAGGCATGGCGTGTGCGTAGATAAATACATTCAAGTTTTACAGCTTCCTTTTATTTCTATTTATTTTTATTTTTTTATTTTCTGTGGAAATTATTTTTTAAGGATTGTTTTTGCCATTGTAAGACATCAAATAAACACACTAACTAACATAGTTACTATCCTAAGTGACAGAAAAACTACTGATACAAATGGTTTAACTGATCCACTAATCAAAAAGCAAATCACTGGAAAACAATGAATTAAATGGTTGAAGAATCAGTGGAACATGTCACTGAATCAATAAGGGAAATAAAACCGGCGATATTTTTCTCAATAATTCGTAAGTTGAAATAAACTGAAGTGACTGTGGAATAAGTCATCTACGACTAACTGATTAAAACAGTCAAATACTCCCTGAGTAAGTGGAGAGATTTGGGCGTCTCTCAACATCGAGCTCTTGGCAGCCGATGAGGGTGAAGCGAGGTGAGCACGGGGCAGCACCGGAATGCAAAGGCGGGGAAAATTGAAGATCCCCGAGAAAACCCGCTGACTAGCGAAAGATTAAGAAAGGAAACCAACTATGAAATCTGATTAGTATAAGAATTATAGTTGAAATAATTTAGTATATGATAAAAGTATATAAAATGTTTTATATTTATTTATATATGTTTTAATAGGTAATACTGGAAGGGAGCATAGGGTCTGTGTGACAGCCTCCCCATGGCTCCCCGTGGAAACTGGTTTACCAGGCAAATGTCACAACTCCCTCCCCAGAAGATTCCCCACCCATTTGAAAGTTTTAAATTTAAAAAATTTTAAAGTTTTAATTTTAAAGATAAATGGCGTTGTTTTTTATTTTATACTTTATGGAATTGATAAATTACTATAAAGATTTTAAAATTGAGAAGTGATTTTATTTTATTTTATTTTATAATATTTAAATTAATAGAGCCAATTTTTAATAATTCAAATTTGAGAATAAAAATTTATCTACCTTTAAACTTTTAAAAAACGTTCCCTTGGCAGTGAAGACAGCGAGCATAATTTTAGTATGATATTTAAAACAATCGAAAATATGAAGATTTTATTTTCATGAAATAATAAAAGATAGTAGTAAAAAAGGAGACCCGGAAGACCTAATGGCTAAGAGGGTTACACGTTATCTCACTCTATATATGACCAGCGGTATCGTCCGGCACTGAAATTCTCACTGATTCAGATTTAGCGCGTGGGACACTGCCTAGAGTGAGTAAAGAACAGTTACTCAAAGTGTTCTGGGACAGCCAAAGAGAAAAGTTTGCTCCCAAAGGAACGCCGCCCCGCGTGGCACTGCGTCGCAGCGTCGCGTTCAGCGGACGAGCGCCACATCGGAGCGGCCGACGCCGAGGGTAGAGGCTCCCGGACGGACAGACAACTCTTGACGACGGGCGGCANACGTGGGCGAACACCGGCCACCTCCGATACAACTAACGGCCATCGCGGAGTCATTAGCCAAGGGCGTGCCCCGGGCCCTGGAAGAGGAGCTCTATCGCTGCGCTGACAAAACACCAATTAAAAAAAACCGGCCCAATTAGAGGCAGCTGCGCGCTTTCTGCGACGAGACGCGGGTCGGCCAGGGCTCGTTGCAGGGCCGAGCTGCTTCTTGGTAGCGAATGCACCGGCAGGCAACCTTTCTACGACACTGGCAATGGCAAACGGGTGAAACGCATAGCTAGGGGTTGTGAAATTTCACGAGAAAATTTCAAGACAAGTTATATTTCAAAACACTGTAGGTTCGTTTACCTATCTTTATTGGCTGAAATACCCTTTGACACGTGTTAAGAGTCTGTACACGAATCAAGTAGGAGCCGTGCCGATGTTGCCGAATTCTGCGTGGCCCGGTCAAATATGAAAACGCCTTCTCAAGCAGACAGCAAACAATGGCAATATGTAGGGGCAGTGATAATTCGTGATGAAAAGATTTCGAGACAAAATACAGTCCAAAGCACTGCAGGGTCGTCCAACTCCTTTGATTGGCTAAAAAATGTTCTGGCCCGTGTAAACAGTTTGGGCACAAATCACGAAGGTTCAGTGTCGGAGTTACTTAGTCCCGAGTGGCTTGGCCAAAGACGGACACGGCACCAGCAGCCAATTGAGGTATAATATACAGCTGAGGTGTGTATATAGTGTTGAAGTCTACTGTGTGCTCCGATTTTTACGTGAAAAGTCACTGGCTCTAGCAATATGCAAACTGCTGTTGGGTGCTTAGTGTATTGGAGTCCAACCTGTACTCTTTTTTTTCTCGCCAGAAATCACTAGCTCTGGTTATAGCCTACTGGTGTGTACTCTTCACTATCTCTCTGGTTCCTGTCTTAACACATTGAAGTCTACCCTTATACACACATGCAGTGTAAATCATGGAAGCCACCCCCTGTACAGCTCTCTGTACTTTGGACAATGTGACTGAAAGGGTTAAAGGTTCTGTTCATTCCCCCCATCACAGTCCTCCCGTGCAATCTTTCCCTCTAGATTATCAAAGCCCTATTCACGAAAGTATCCCTGCAATTATATATTCCTCTAGACTACGCCTGCATCTTAAAAATATGTGCAGTATTTTGCAATTATTTTCTTTTTAGGGCCACACTGACTGAGCGGTTTGACTGCTTGCCTCCCACCAAGGCGAACCAGGTTCAACACCCGGCCGGTTCACTCAGGATTTTCGCGAGTGGGAATCGTTTCGGATGATGCCGTTGGTCGGCGGGTTTTCTCGGGATCACCCGTTTCCCCGCCCTTTCATTCCGGCGCTGCTCCATACTAACCTCACTTCATCCTCATCAGTTCTCAAGACCCGTTAAGAGCCACCCAAATCTCTTCACTCCCTCACTCATTTTCTGTCTTGGTGTCTATTTGAGTTAGCACACAATTTCTGTAAATAACTTAGGTTAGTTAGATATCATGGAAGGAAGTGGTACCGGCTATCTTTGGCCAAACACAACAATGCCGCAAAAATCCTTTACGTTGTAGTTAATATGTTTCCTGCTAGCGTAGGCGCATGAGGCTCAATCATGAGAAGTACTTATGTTCCAGCCCTACCTCGAACCTCCGAATCTCTCTGTGGATTAGGTTAGTGGAAAATAACTTGTATGGCACAACAACCCACATACCTGTGTCTGCACTGCTGTAGGCTACCTGCTCTGCCACGCTCCTGCCGACTTGGCTTGAAAGTGGTCTTGATGGTACCAACCTCGGTCGCTGAACGACTGCATGTTGCCGAGGAACTGGCTTCGCTGTGCTGACATTCCGCAGGTTCTTCGTCTCTAGTCGCTGATTGGTGGAGCACTCTGCGCCATTTTCGCAGTGGAACCGGCGTTGCGTCTTGTCGACTCCGCTGCGTTGATGGTATGCTGATTCGTCTCTGGTCGCCGTGTCTGGTTGGCTTCACCCCTTGATGGTATGCTCGTTCGTCTCTGGTCGCTGACTGATGCAGCACTCGGATCCATGTTCTCATAGGACGGAGCTAGTGGCTTGAGGGTTCTGCTGCACTAATTGTATTCATGGCCGTCTCTGATCGTTGATTGGTGGAGTATTTCGCGCCATGCTGCCATTGGATGGGCATAGCGTCGGGTTGGCTCCGCTGTGCTGACGTTATGCGTAGAGACCTGAAGAATTCGCGTATTCATTTCAGGTCAAACTATAATTAAAAGAGTCGTGCCTTTATTTCACTTTCGTAATTGGCCCAATGCGTTATTTGACACCACGTGGAGAAACTTGCGCCAATTATTAATATGCAACAAAACGCAGGCCAAATCATCGCCTTCCGCTGTGACAGTAAGTGACCAATGCTCATTTGATATTTGCTTGGTTGAACATATAACTGTGGAGTCTAGACTGCAGGTCATTGAGCTCGCGAATTTTTCAGGTCTCTAGTTATGCAGGATCTTCGTCTGGTCACTAACTTGTGGAGCACTCTGTGACAGGTTGCCATAGGACAAGGCTTATATGTTATACGCTCCGCTGCGCCCATGTTATGATGGTTCTTCTGTGTTGTCTCTGATTGATGGAGCGCTCAGGGCCATGTTTCCAAGGTATGGGCCTTGTAGCTGGCTGGTTCTTCTGTGTTGACATTCAGCAGTATCTTCGTCACTTTGGTCGCTGATTGGCGGAGAACTCCGTGTCATTTTGCCGGGACGCGACGGTACACACGTAGTAACTCCACTTACATGTTCTGGTAACGCACTAACGGCTAATGAGTGGATGCAAGGTATGCCAGTACTCTTTCACCATTGTTCATACTCTCGATGCACGCAGCAGAAATTTGTGACTACAGACACCTGATTTTCGATAAAAGATTTACGCGCTGACTAGGCTTATCTTACGCACCCTCATGACTTCGTGTGGTTATTTCTATTTGCCTGAACCATAGCGGGGCCCAGATACCTAGCGCTTGAACTGCAATGTAAAATGTCTGTAGTCCAGTTTTTTATTTTAAGAAACTGTTAAACGCGCCCCTTATATGCTCACATATGAAAAAAAAAAATACAGTTTCTACTATTCCTGTCGATTATTTCCAAGACATAGATCACATTACAAACACAATTTTGGAGCAGGCCAGCATAGCTAAAAACGACTTATTCGACACGCTGTATCTTAGAATATCCGAGAATTAGAGACATAGAAAAGCACTTGATGATCCTGCACTGAACCTTGCTTCAGACTTTCCACCGATAAAAAGATAGGGTCACCACTTTGCGTCCAATACGAACACGCAGCACGACGAGAACACTGCACTTCAATGCAGAGCCTTACGCTTAGTGACGATGGCGCATTTGATGCCTGTGGCATTGTCGCCCTTATCGCTCCCGCGCTTCGCGGCCTCAGGCAGGCGTGACCCGCAAGTATTACGTTACTCCACTACGTTATTTTGTAGCTGCAGACTAAACTTCCAGATATTGTATATTCGTCTCTGACTTCTGCCATTGCTTAGACAACTAGTGTTGCACGTCCCATGGTCGTTTTTAGCCAACAGCAAAAGTAAAAGCTCGGCGGTTGAGTAAACAATCTTCAGTAAAACGGACACACAGATAAACGACAGTAGCTGACGAAATCACGATTTGCACTCGAGCAGGTGTAATGCAGCGAAGTCTAGCATGTTACTAATGACGTTATTTTTTTTCAAGTCCGTAATGACTAGAGACCTGAAAAATTCGCGTTTTCATTTCGGGACAAGCTAGAATTCAAAACCCCCGTACGTTTGTATTGCTAATGCTATTGGTCTACCCGTTAAATTACACCTCCTGGACAACTCTGAGCCTATAATAAATACACAGTAAAATACAGACCAAATCACCGTCTTCCGCTAATACAACAAGCAACCAATGAACAGTGATATCTGCATGATTTTGCACACGAAAATAGAGTATAACTAGGGCCAGCGATTTTCGCGTAAAAATCGGAGCACACAGTAGACTTCAATACTACATACACACCTCAGCTGTTGTTATAACTCCATTGGCTGCTGGTGCCGTGTCTGTCTTTGACCAAGCCACTCAGGACTAAGTAACTCCGACACTGAACCTTCGTGATTTGTGCGAAAACGGTTAACACGGGTCAGAACATTTTTTAGCAAATCAAAGAAGCTGGACGACCCTAAAGTGCTTTGGACTGTATCTTGTCTCGAAATCTTCTCCCGAAATATCACTGCCCCTAAGTATAGCATTCAGGTCATTGAACTCGCGAATTTTTCAGGTCTCTAGTAATGACGTGGTACGACCGCGCGTTAGCTGCTGATCCCCGAACTAGCCACAGACCAACGTGCAACTTGTAAAACCGGCCGCCGGCCGCCATCGTCGTGACACCAAAACAGCAGGTGCTCGCCGCACTTGAACCGGTGTTGCGCGCGCCACGCGGGTTGCAAATCAAGTTGCCCCTCGGAAAACCCACCAATTTACACTGCTCGGTCTGGGCATTCCGTCCGCGGTGCCCCCGACTACCTGCAGCCTTATACGGCCCGGGTTGTTCCGATGTCGGCTCGATTAGCCCCCCGCTGTCGCCTCGAGGGTCACAAAGGTCTTGTAGGAGGGTCTTGTTTCCCGGAGAGGGGGTTTGCGATCGAGGGGGAAGACGTAATTAAAATAAAGGCAGACGCACTTCCGGGCCTGCCTGTCGCATAATTTAACGATATATATTTCTCCCCCCTTCCCTCTGCCCCCGGGGTGAGGGTTGCGGAGAGAGGAAACGCGGTCGGGTGACGGGTGAAATATTCACGGGTGAGGTGACGCGCGGACAGGTGCGGCGTTATTCTGGCCGTCGTCGCGTGCCGCGGCAATTAGGAGCGCCTGCCGGAGGCGGGGG
>NQII01002192.1:120796-134008 GCA_002778355.1 Clitarchus hookeri | reverse complement strand
CATCGTGCCGACGACGACGACGAGACGTGACTCCGGCTTCCGTGGCTGCGGGGTCGCGGGTAGCAGCCGTGCCGCCACGGAGGCCGCGAGAACATGGCCGCAACCGCCTCCTCACCCGAGTCACGGCTCACGCAGGAACACACAAGCGTTAAATACACCGGGTAATAAGTAGGTACATCTAGTTCCCAACATCTAGCGCCCAACAGCAGTTTGTCAATTGCCATTGGTTGCTGTCTGCCTTAGAAGGCGTTGTCATGCATGACAAGGGCCGCTCAGGATTCGACAACATCGGCATGGCTCCTGCGTGATTCGTGTGCACACGGTTGACACTTGTCAAAAAGTAATTCAACCTATCAACATAGGTTATATAAAAGCACGTTTTTTGAATTCTAGCTTGTCCCAAAATGAATCCGCGAATTCTTCAGGTCTCTAGTTATAACTAGGGCCACCGGTTTTTCGCGGAAAGATTCCACGACTACTTGTATGCCTACTGGAAAACAAGCCAGAAACAATTTCGTGGTTGGATGATTTGAACTTTCACGCATCCGAGGTATCTGCCAGACAATCACAGAAGTTCACTGTCGGAGTAACTTAGTTCTGATAGGCCCAGTCAAATAGAGAAAGTATCCTCACACAGACCCCCGGCCAACAGCCAAAGCATACCTGCTTGTTTCCACGTAGAATGTTGATGTCTATCCTGCGCACAAATATTTTCGCGAAAAACATGAGAGACTGGTTATAACTAGGGCCAGTAACTTTAAAAATCGAAGCTCACAGTAGACTTCAATACTATATACATACCTCAACTGTTGTTAAACCTCAATTGGCTGCTGGTGCCGTGTCCGGCTTTGACAAAGCCACTCAGAACTAAGTAACTCCGACACTGAACCTTCGTGATTCGTACCCAAACGGTTAACACGGCCCAGAACAATTTTTAGCCAATCAAAGAAGCTGGACCACCTTACAGTGCTTTGGTCTGTATCTTGTCTCGAAATATTTTCGCGAAAAACACGAGAGACTGGTTACAACTAAAGGTTATGAACTTCGCGAATACATTTGCCAGCATCCTATACTTCACAGCTCTTTACAAACTTTCGCCCTTATCGTCCATCCATTGGCCTGCTGGTGCGGTAATAAGGGAAAATGTTTTTTCCAACTTCGTTGCGCGTGATACCATCATATTAAGTATTTATTAATGATTGTCGTTAGGGGCCACGGTGTTGTAGTGGTCAGACTACTCGCCTCCCACCTAGGAGAACCAGGTTTGTTTCCCAGCGGGGTCGCTCCCGGTTTTTCACGTGTGGGGAACGTGCCGGACGATGTCTCTGGTCGGCGGGATTTTCTCGGGGATCTCTTGTTTCCCCCGCTCTTTCATTCCGGCACTGCTCCATACTCTTCTCACTTCACCCTCGTCGGCTCTCAAGACCTCGCTGTTAGAGCCACCCAAATGTCTTCCATCACTCACTCACTTGCAAAAAGGTTGAACAGGGAGTGAAACCATAAACGGAGCACCAGAGTATACGTGCCTGCCACCGAAAACATTTGCGAGATTCCTTAGCTATAACGGAAATACGACTCTTTAGTCAGGAAAATACCTGCCAGTGAGCTGTAGTGTTCTGTTAGATAACAACAGGTTTACATCCGTGCTGGTTTTGTGTACACGGACAAAGGAATTGGCACAGTAGCGCTATCCTATCTGCACTGCAGCGTAGTATTCTAGCTTTGCTACACTTTCGCTATTGGATTGTTTTTACCGTAGACTACAGATGAGGTAGGCCGATTTTTCGTCTTCTGCGCATGTAACCAACATCGACCTACCCCACGCCAACACAGCTGCCAAAGTCACATGTTCAACACTGACGAACGTGTCTCTTCATAAATTATATTAATTTTCAAAAGACAAACCCTTTTATGAAAATAAAATCCTTTTGCCAAATTCAGTATATTCAAATTGCATTAAAAATCGGCTAGAGGAAGTACACAGATATCTGAAAGCCCTTGATCACATAAAAAGTGTTATAACCTTAAATCCTTTCCACGTCGTTTGTGATAGTCCTGTTGGCAGAAAAGCTGTCCAATTTTTGAGACACGGATACTGGCTAATGCGCAACTTGGGCGCGCATTCTACCCCATTTCCCTTCTATACTCGTTTCAATTGCTTAGCGTTTTAGGTTCGAATCACAGACTTAAGTACCTAGTAATATGATTACGATTTGACCTACCAAGCACCAAGACGTTTGCCCAAAAAGAGATGCGACCAATAACCAAACGAAAACTGTAGGTGGTCACGTAAGATATTGAAATATATTCTGCGCGGAAAACGTTTGAACAAGAGTCCGCGATTAGGTGGATTTCAACACATCTTAGCTCACGTAGGGTTCCGTGTTTGATATAGCTTAACTGTTCGCGTCTCAGGTGTCTGCCCGTGAACGTCCATGGACTGAAGATGAGGTAGACCAATCACGCTGACTGCGCGCAACCAATCTCCGTGTCCCCCAACATTGAACTGCTTTTCTGCTAACACGTCTAGCAAACACGGCATGGTTTGGATTTGAGGTTAGAACACTCATTTAAAAACAAGTGCTTTGAGATGTTTTTAAACATTTTCTAACCAATTTGTAATGCAGTTCGATTAAACTCAAATTGGTAAAAGCAGTATTTTATTAAAATAATAGCACATGTCAATGGCCTGAAAAATTCGCGTTTTCATTTCGGGACAAGCTAGAATTCAAAACCCCATACGTTTGTATTGCTAATGCTATCGGTCTACCCGTTAAATTACACCTCCTTGGACAACTCTGATCCTATAATAAATACACAGTAAAATGCAGACCGTATCACCGTCTTCCGCTAATACAACAAGCAACCAATGAACAGTGATATCTGCATGATATTGCATACGAAAATAGAGTATAGCCTAAGGGTCATTGAACTCGCGAATTTTCCAGGTCTCTACACGTGTCATTAAAAAAAATTAAGATATAAACAAACACGTTCATTATTGTTGACCATGTGACTTCGACAGTTGTGTTCTTTTGGGGCAGGTCAAAGAAAACGAATAAGCTGTCCATCTCATCATTAGTCTATGTGAAGGACAGTNAGTTGTGTTCTTTTGGGGCAGGTCAAAGAAAACGAATAAGCTGTCCATCTCATCATTAGTCTATGTGAAGGACAGTCAGAACCGCAAGCCAATTCTGATTGGCGCAGTCAAGCAACAAACTTTGTTTTCTTGAAGACACGCAGCTATTAAACAAAGATGCAGGCATGCACTCACATTATTAAAATCTAGCAGGCGCGGAAATATTTTCTCCAAAATTAGGCGTCCATAACAATCAGTATGCATGTAACTTTTTTTCAGCAGAAAAAATTATTGGCAAAATAATTTTTTTTTTGTTACACTGTAATTTCATCCAAACTGGCTGATGCAATTCTTTACACAGCGGAAGTTCTCTGCAGAAGTTCGTTATGGCGAAGACAAAGTCTCAGTGGCCGAACGTTTTGAGGAAACAGTTTTTCACACAGACGAAATAAAATAAAATAAACCAATTAAACATTAACATACGATAGCAGAACCTAACAACCAACTCGGTGTTTTCGAGAGACCGTTCACAACCCTATCAGTCACTGTCTGGTGACGTGCTTAAAAACATATTTCCGAAAAAAAAAATTTATGTGTTACAGAAAATTGAACGGAAATGTAGGTGGTAACGTGGCGGACGTTGCCGTTTCCTAGTAGGTTTTCTCAGGTTTCTTCCAGTTTCCCCCACCATTACGATTTCACAGTGTGTTGTCATAAGACGCCGAAACGCTAAGCGTCCTCTGTCAAAAACATCCATTAAAAAATCTATTAATATACATTTTCAAGGTGCAAGCCGCGGTTTTTTTGTTCTCACATAATAACACGAATTTCCTTCCCGCTCTGCTCTTCGCGCCTCGTCCGATCAAAAGCGAGACGCCCTTCCTGGCGGGGATTTGGTCATAGTATTTGCAGGGTATGTTGCCGGGACGCGAGAGGGATGACCACCTGCGCAGAATGTGACCACACGTGCAGGACGACGCCGGCGTACGGGAAGACGTCGATGAAGGCATCGCCTTTCCAGTGGCGTGTGGTGAAAGTGTTGCGAGGTAAGCTGGCGTTTGTTCAGTGCTCTACACACTCGGCGCACGCAGCAGGAACCAGTGAAGGAGCGGAGCCGGGAGAAAAAAAACGAGCCTATTGCGGCCACTCACGAGAGAGCAGCAAGGAACCCATTACACACGTGCTGTGCGCAGATTCTCAGCGGCGACGCTGTCATTCTTTGGCGTAGTAATAAAGAGAATAGCGTAGTGCACTTCTCTCGACGACTTTTAAATAACCTGCTCAGGTGTTTTCGTGCCTGAACATGATTGTGAAAACCACCCGTTCACTTAAAAAAAAAAAAAATTACACATTAGAAACTAATGTAGAAAAACTGAGACTTATCGTAGGATGTGAAATATTTTTAAATCCTATTCCTGGGTGGACATATTTTACAGACGTGGAACAATTTTCGTATAACGATATTTCCCTGATGCTCAGCGCGTCGTTCTGTGAGCAAGCCAGGCGGAACAAGTGAAGGCTTGAGAGAGAGAGAGAGAGAGAGAGAGAGAGAGAGAGAGAGAGATAGTTGGTACTCCCAGGTAGGACCTCGAATCTTATTTGCCGGCACTAACGATTGTTGGTTGCCAACCAGCTGCATGATATCCATAATTATTTACGAAATTCTCATTTTCGACTTGTGGAATTAAAGAAAATATTTTTGCGAGAATGCTATTATAATTTGTGTTTATTATGTACTTAATAATTTTAAATGTTTCTTTTCTCTGTTATTAAAAATAAATTTGCTTTGTCTTTGCAGGGTGTCGTGGATGGTATATAATTATGCTAGGTTGATAAAAACGTATAAATAATAAATTTATTGTGCAATAATGTTTATAAAATGATTGGAGTTAAATACTGAACGAAAAAGACGAGTCTATAAATGTATTTGCTGAAGAAGGTGGGGATTTTCACACTGTNCTGAACGAAAAAGACGAGTCTATAAATGCATTTGCTGAAGAAGGTGGGGATTTTCACACTGTAGTTAGTGCTGAAATTTTAGAAATAAAACAGTCCAAATCTTATTTCGTGAATATTTTCGTACATAAGAAACTAAATAAAGGTAATGAGACAGTCATTTTTATTCGTCGCACACAAAACTCATTAAGAAAAGGAAACTTTCTTATTTTCTGAAAGCAGGGACAGTAGTGTTCGAAGACACGAANAATAAATTTATTGTGCAATAATGTTTATAAAATGATTGGAGTTAAATACTGAACGAAAAAGACGAGTCTATAAATGTATTTGCTGAAGAAGGTGGGGATTTTCACACTGTGGTTAGTGCTGAAATTTTAGAAATAAAACAGTCCAAATCTTATTTCGTGAATATTTTCGTACATAAGAAACTAAATAAAGGTAATGAGACAGTCATTTTTATTCGTTGCACACAAAACTCATTAAGAAAAGGAAACTTTCTTATTTTCTGAAAGCAGGGACAGTAGTGTTCGAAGACACGAANCGCACACAAAACTCATTAAGAAAAGGAAACTTTCTTATTTTCTGAAAGCAGGGACAGTAGTGTTCGAAGACACGAAACGAGCAAAGAGATTCAGATAACAGGAACGTCACAAAAACGGATTAACTAATTTCATAAACCTGGAATGTTTTACCATATTCTTTCTCGGTGGTACTTATTTATATGAGTAAAACTAAACTAATTTTTACTATCCACAGGAACTACTCTGCTATAAATTCAATACGTTTTATGAAGTATGTCAGCTTGTAAGTATTTTCTAAATCGGTAGTGCTCAATAAAACTACCCTAGGTGCTATCAGTCATCAAATGTCGCACCGCCTGCTTCAGTTTTTCACGTGTTTTGGGGAAAGTGAAGGGCGAGGATTTCGGACTACCGTTGAAATCCGAGCAATTACGTCTTCCGTCTAGGCGTTTCCGGGACACAGTTGTTGCTCTAAGCCAGTGGCTATGAGGGTGACTGTACTGACTGTAGGTTAATGCGGAGGAGTGTAGGGAGGGTGGAGGGGAACACTCGCTGCTTCTGTACGCTCGGCTATTCTGCGCTATTGCACTCACTCACACCTAGCTCAAGGACTGAAGAGACGCCGCTTATCTGATAACAAGGGGTGCGCACCCCCCAACCTTCCACCGCCCATTAGCGCCCACGACGCCTCTGTGCGCATGCCGGCTTCAGCCCTTCTAAATCTACTTTATTCGCCCTTCTCTCTCTCTTAAAAAAAAAACAACCCTGTGTCCTTCCCTCATCAATCATGGACCTCTCGGGCCATGAAAGGATCGCTGCGTGTAGCAGTGTCGTCAAAAGGAAGGGGTTGTGTGCGGGTATACATGTATACGACTAGTATATATACTGTGTGTAGGGAAACTAGGGGTGGCGCCCTGTAACGCGAGCTCGCGTAATGAGCTTTCTACACGTCATGTCTGCTTTGCTGGGAACCAGGAAAAAATATCATCCACGTGACGCCAACTATAACCAGTTTTTTTAAAATGAAAATAAGCTGTTATTATTATAATTACTATTATTTTGAAACAGTGTCGACGTCTGATTTTTGCGAGAACAGTACCACGCAAGTAAGACTTCAGTATCCTATGCGAGAAATTCTTGCACGTCTCCTTTATTTATTGGCGGCGTGTTTTTGAGGGAAGACATTTAGCACTTGACTGGTCCAATCAGATGCAGGTTACTCCGGCCTTGAATGTCTGTGATTCGCGCTCTTGCTCTTAAGACGCGTTGAAAGCGAAACCATCCAAATAGCGAGAGAGTGGATCTAAGATGAAGAGTTCTGAAGTATAATTATTAGAGATGATGGGAAATCGCGAAAATATTTTGAGCCAACATATCTTCTATAACACTATAACTAGTTTATACTTTCATGATTGAATGAATAAAGTTATGACTCGGTTAAGTTGTTTGCAGACCAATCACGAACGTTCTGGCTTATAGTATCAGAATCCTCATTGGCCAAGTGAAATAGGATATTATCTTCATACATTGATGACAGCCAATAACGAAAGAAAACTGTCGAACATGTGTACAGTGCGTTGAATCCTAGCAAACAGTCCACTTTTCCCCCGATAAATCATCATCCCTAATAATTATACATAGGGCCAGTGACTTTTCGCGTAAAAATCGGAGCACACAGTAGACTTCAATACTATACACACGCCTCAGCTGTTGTCATACCTCCATTGGCTGCTGGTGCCGTGTCCGTCTTTGAACAAGCCACTCAGCACTAAGTAACTCCGACACTGACCCTTTGTGATTCGTGCGCAAACGGTTAACACGGGCCAGAATATTTTTTAGCCAANACTAAGTAACTCCGACACTGACCCTTTGTGATTCGTGCGCAAACGGTTAACACGGGCCAGAATATTTTTTAGCCAATCACAGAAGCTGGACGACTCTACAGTGCTTTGGACTATATCTTGTCTCGAAATCTTTTCGCGAAATATCACTGCCCCTAATTATACACTAATTCCTTTAGCGAAAATTGAATGTCCCTAAGATATTGCTGCATGCTGCTGGTCTGCATCGATTCCCTTGCTCCGTCCTGCTCGAGCAGGTGGGGTGGTGTTTCAAGGACAGAGAGGTGACCTGAGGAGTGTGCGGAGATTTACAAAGGAACGCCGCTGGGGCTATAAACCCATCGGGACTCGTGCTGCCTTTTATCACTGAATGGATTGGATGTTTGGGGTTATCGTTGCAAGAATGTTCTCGTCATCGCCCCCGCCTCCGTGATTCAGGGTGCGGAGAACATTTCTTATCGGGCCAGCAAGACTATTTAAGCTGTGATGGTCCTCCGAGCCAACAGTCTTAGAGTCTGGAGGATTGTACGACCTTGAGAGTGAGGTGTGCTAAGACAGCGAAGACGACGAGCCAGCAGAGTGTGGAGTGGCGGCGAGAGTGAAGTCTGCGAACTGCGAGCATCGGTACAGTGAAGAGTGAGACTTGCGGGCGGGACTATTGAACTGGATCTGTGGGGTACAGTCATTTGAAATGACAGCAATTGACAGATTGATTATGTGTAAATAATGAGTGTGAATTAAGTGAATAACAAAATTATAGACAACGATAAGGACTTTAATTAGAAATGGCATTGTCATTAAATATTGTGTTCTCTGATAGTAACAAGATTTAATACTGGAGATTCGTAGTTTGGTGTATATAATAACGGTGTGGATATTCATAGCATCATAAATAAATTATAAATCAAATTTACTTCATTTATTTTAACCAAGATCTTTAACTCTCACGAACTCGGATAGGCCACTCTGGCGTCTTGTAATAATAAATATCTGCAATAATAATATTAGCTGGCCAAATCCGAAGTATGGATATTTGGTGTGCAAATTACAGCACGCTGAACGNATATTGTGTTCTCTGATAGTAACAAGATTTAATACTGGAGATTCGTAGTTTGGTGTATATAATAACGGTGTGGATAGTCATAGCATCATAAATAAATTATAAATCAAATTTACTTCATTTATTTTAACCAAGATCTTTAACTCTCACGAACTCGGATAGGCCACTCTGGCGTCTTGTAATAATAAATATCTGCAATAATAATATTAGCTGGCCAAATCCGAAGTATGGATATTTGGTGTGCAAATTACAGCACGCTGAACGGTCTGGTCAAATGCGTAAATACGGTAGTTTTCATACAGAAAGCAGCAAATTGTAAGAGAAAAACTCGCGGTATCTTTATCGAAATATTGAATTCTACAACGTGCTAATTTATTTTCTGTGAATAATCACTGACTTTGGTAAATGGTATAGGGACACCTAATTTTCGCGAAAATATTTACACGCATGCTAAGACTTCAAATTGTTTTTGCTTTTGTTTTTGGATTACGTCGCTGTTTGCTCTCAACTTACAGACATTCACGGTAGCATAGATACCTGAAGAATTCGCGGATTCATTTTGTAACAAGGAAGAATTCAAAACACGTGTGTTTATATAACTTTAGCAATTGGTCCACGCGGTGTTTGACGCCACCTGGAGAACGCTNATATCTGTAATAATAATATTAGCTGGCCAAATCCGAAGTATGGATATTTGGTGTGCAAATTACAGCACGCTGAACGTTCTGGTCAAATGCGTAAATACGGTAGTTTTCATACAGAAAGCAGCAAACTGTAAGAGGAAAACTCGCGGTATCTTTATCGAAATATTGAATTCTACAACGTGCTAATTTATTTTCTGTGAATAATCACTGACTTTGGTAAATGGTATAGGGACACCTAATTTTCGCGAAAATATTTACACGCATGCTAAGACTTCAAATTGTTTTTGCTTTTGTTTTTGGATTACGTCGCTGTTTGCTCTCAACTTACAGACATTCACGGTAGCATAGAGACCTGAAGAATTCGCGGATTCATTTTGTAACAAGGTAGAATTCAAAACACGTGTGTTTATATAACTTTAGCAATTGGTCCACGCGGTGTTTGACGCCACCTGGAGAACGCTNAAGAATTCAAAACACGTGTGTTTATATAACTTTAGCAATTGGTCCACGCGGTGTTTGACGCCACCTGGAGAACGCTGGCCCAAACGTCGCCTCCCACTGTGACACAAGACAACCTGTGCGCAGTTGATATCGGCATATTTTTACATAATACTGTTGAGTCTAGCCCGCAGGTCATTGAACTGGAGAATTTTTCAGGTCTCTACGGTAGCAGAAACGATAACTAAATTCCTACTCATCCAGAAAACTAGGCCAAAGCATAACAATATACTTTATGGTCGGTTAGTTACGCGAAAATTCGGTGACTCTTTTATAGGCCTACCCGTATTGTGTCTGCGACTGATCAAAGCTAATTTAAATACATCGCGTATATCATATTTAAAATGATATTAGTAACAGCTACAGTGCAAAAAAAAGTTTTAAACAGTGCTCAATAAAATATAACTTAGTTTATGTACGCTAGTGTTTTGAACAGGGGATATGTAAATTATCTCAGGGGAATAGTGACTCTTGTCGTGCGATTGCGCGGTCATGATCACTCCCGCAAACAACATTAGGCAAATCACGTCGACGTCTCCCTGTTGCGTAGCGCGCGTTCACTCGACATCTTCACCCGCGACGTTAATGCGATTGTCCGGCCGCCCAGCGCCCAGAGAAGATTGATTACTTGGCGTGTGTTCGGTCGGTGCTATCAGATTCCGTGCGGCGAAAACGCCAAGCGGGTGAACAAACAACACGTTCGAGCAGCACGCGGCCATAGTGCATCAGGAAGGACACCTTCAGCAGGCCTGGGTCTGTCACCGGCCGGACAGAAGACGTTCCGACATTGGACGTCGAGCGTCCTCTTCACTTCAGGTAGACTTCAAGCCGAGCTCACAGACACAGAGTACCCAACAGCATAGAGGCGAAACAGCCGCTGTTCAGAACTGTAAAAAAAAAAATAAGTCCAAAGATTTCTGTAGAGCAACTGAGTGAGTGAATGAAGATATTTGGGAGGCTCTTAACATCAGGTCTTGAGAGACGATGAGGGTGAAGCGAGGTGAGTATGGAGCAGCTTACCTGTCTTGATTGGCTGAAATACTTTTTGACACGTGTTAACTGTCTGCACACGAATCACGCAGGAGTCGTGCAGATTTTGCCGAATTCTGAGCGGCCCTGTGAAATATAAAACCGCCGTCTGAAGTGGACAGAAACCAAAGGCAATAGACAAACTTATGTTGGGTGCTTAAACTATTGAAGTACACTGTGTTTTCGTATTTTCCCGCGAAAAATCACTAGCTCTAAAAATCGCACACACGCAGAACGCAAGACAAAATACAAAACAAAAACACATTTTACAATACCACATACAACATCTCGTCAATAGAAAATAAATACGTATATAATAAAAACTACAGGAATACGGACGAACAATTTGTNCCACATACAACATCTCGTCAATAGAAAATAAATACGTATATAATAAAAACTACAGGAATACGGACGAACAATTTGTAATTACAAAACAGGAGAGACAACAAAAGTAAACCAAAAGAAAAGACAGCGCGATGAAGAAAACGAAAACACCGCACAAGTTAAAAACAACGGTAGAAAACAACTGTATCAGTAGACACGGCTCAACTATAAAAACACAAAATACACAAAAAAAATAGTACAAAAACAATTCAACGCGATTCAGGAAAACGTATTTTTTGTCAGATTATTTGACAAAATATTTAAGCACTGCGAATAACACAGGAACTACAAAAATAACCAGAGAAAGAGTAGATAAACCAACGGGGANCCACATACAACATCTCGTCAATAGAAAATAAATACGTATATAATAAAAACTACAGGAATACGGACGAACAATTTGTGATTACAAAACAGGAGAGACAACAAAAGTAAACCAAAAGAAAAGACAGCGCGATGAAGAAAACGAAAACACCGCACAAGTTAAAAACAACGGTAGAAAACAACTGTATCAGTAGACACGGCTGAACTATAAAAACACAAAATACACAAAAAAAATAGTACAAAAACAATTAAACGCGATTCAGGAAAACGTATTTTTTGTCAGATTATTTGGCAAAATATTTAAGCACTGCGAATAACACAGGAACTACAAAAATAACCAGAGAAAGAGTAGATAAACCAACGGAGANGCAAAATATTTAAGCACTGCGAATAACACAGGAACTACAAAAATAACCAGAGAAAGAGTAGATAAACCAACGGAGAGGATACAGAACCACGAAAAAATTATAGCACAAAACAATAATTACAAGGAAATTGCTTTTCATAATTATCTTTCTGTGGTGTTGTAAAGGTTTTTTTTNTTATAGCACAAAACAATAATTACAAGGAAATTGCTTTTCATAATTATCTTTCTGTGGTGTTGTAAAGGTTTTTTTTGTCTTGCGTTCTGTGTGTGTACGATTGAGTCTCATGGTCGGCAATGGACACAGCCCAATCGTACCATCNTTTTTTTTGTCTTGCGTTCTGTGTGTGTACGATTGAGTCTCATGGTCGGCAATGGACACAGCCCAATCGTACCATCATAATAACATGGTTTATACCTGTTCTGTCAAAAACAAAATTTATTATTGATTAAATTGTACTCTTTCCTATATTTCGTCCACAAATAGCAATATTTTATTTGCAGTTATCATGAATAAAAACAAGGAGAAAATAACAGTGTTCGTAGCCTAGTAAGAACACTTCTCGTGCAAAATACTAATAAACTGAGTGCTCACAAATACGGTGCGCTGTCCGTTAGGTGTAATTTTCTGGACGTTGGTTAAGCTTTGTTTTTGCACGGGGCGGAGGAATATCCCGAAAGTAGAACTTAATCAGGACTTCGGAAAAGTTGGAAGTAACTAGGAATCGACTGCATTTACTTTTCCTAGCCGCTTCTTGCCTGGCCACAGTCCTGCCTGACAATGACGGAAATCATGTTGCCCATCGTTGCAGTAACAAGAACCCAAGTGCGAAAGAGTTATCTGAATAATGCACAACCCAGTTCAATGGGAAAATAAAGTGCATCTCAACGAGACAGCAGTCAACGAACAAAATTATTATTTGTAGTGTACATAGGACTTTGGTTTACACGCACTGCTGCGTACCAAGTCTGCAACCATAGAGTTTAAATGAATGAGGAATCAATATTAAAGGTATTCCTACTCAGAGTCAATATTAAAGGTATTCCTACTCAGAGAATCAATTTTGTAGATAACCTTTTCAAGCTAAAAGTATTCACGTTAAGAAATCTTGCCAACTTGTATGTNAAAAGTATTCACGTTAAGAAATCTTGCCAACTTGTATGTTTACCATTATTTTTTCTAAAACTTAATATTAAAATTTACATGCTTTTAAAGAATAATAATTTTTTCGAACAATTTCTAACGTTAAATTATTACACCATAAATGTATGTTAAATACGTTTTCGTTTTAAATAGTTAATTTTTAAAATTGATGAGCTGGGAAGCAAATCCTTTTACACTGATTCCCCATTTCAGCTTCGTGTCTGTAGGCTTGTTAGGCAATACCCTTAATTCGTGAAATTTATAACACTAAAGCGGTGACTTAGAGACACGGCGTTTTTTAGCCACAGGAGTTAAATCAGTTTCTGCATTCCAGCGACGGATAAATTCCTTATCGATAGTTGTTT
>NQII01002192.1:42834-120154 GCA_002778355.1 Clitarchus hookeri | reverse complement strand
TCCATGTCTTAACGTCGAGTTCAAAGTGTTGGGTAAACATTTGTGAATACATGGAATTATTTATTTTCCTAATTTTAATATGTATAAATGTAATGTTAAGAAAATTTTGTAAAACATTTACTTTTATAATTATTTCACAGTTTCCTTCGACCGATGGATGAATATAGTGACGTGGCCCGAGGAAATGCTTAGCGGAAGAACGTTTAGTGGAAGAACACTCACACAATGAGAATACAAGTAGATCTTAAGAAGAGGTTTTCATAAGTGCTCAGTTCATCGTAAACAGCCTGAACTTGGGGAATCACAGTGTTGTAGCGTCACATCACACCTAGACGCCTGGCGTTCCATGGCCGGAAAAGAGAATGCATTAACAATTTATATTTTTTAGGGCCACCTGTTTTTCGCGAAAAGATTTCCACACACGCCAGTTTTCAATACCCTGCGGGCATACGAGCAGTATTCCTTAGCTTATTGGCGGCGTGTATCTGTGAGAAGACATTTCCTCACTTACCTGGCCAATCATAATTAGGTTACTCCAATAATGTACCTTTATAATTCCCAAGCAGACACCTAAGACGCGGGCAATTTAAAATCATCAAACAGCGATACCGATTCTGAGCCAACGTGTTTTGGAGTACAAATTGACGTGGAATCCTTTCACGAAAAACAGGTGGCCCTATTTATAATTTAAATGTTTAGGGAATAAGTGGTGTGATAGTTTTCATCATATAATTATGTGCCACACAGAACGCCAGCATCCGAATTTATCCGCTCTATTCTATTGCTATTCTGTGGCCAGGCTTTAAGCATTCGGCTGGTGTCATTTCATAAAGAGAATTGGTAGGCCTTATTGGCTGTGTCTTTCAATAGTTCTAATTAGTAGAGATGATGGAAAACCGCGAACATTTTTCGAGCCAACATATCTTCTATAACTAGAGACCTGAAAAATTCTTGTTTTCATTACGGGACAAGCTAGAATTCAAAACCCCGTACGTTTGTATTGCTAATGCTATTGGTCTACCCGTTAAATTACACCTCCTGGACAACTCTGAGCCTATAATAAATACACAGTAAAATGCAGACCAAATCACCGTCTTCCGCTAATACAACAAGCAACCAATGAACAGTGATATCTGCATGATTTTTGCATACGAAAATAGAGTATAGCCTACAGGTCATTGAACTCGTGAATTTTCCAGGTCTCTAATTATAACGGGTAAGTATAGACATGATTGATTACGAACACTGGGCTATGAATATTAATTGTAACAGCCAGCTGTTTCACCAATACAGTCCAAATATTCAGGAATAGAATGAAAAGTTACAGAAAGTAAATGACTGCTCCGCTGTTTAGCCAATGATGGACAGGAATAAGTAATGTGACCGTATCACGTGCAATCAAGTCGCACAAAAATATAACATCGCGCCACAGCAGCGAATAAAAAACTGTGGTTCGAGTATATGACGGACTGGGTGTAGTTTAGGCTGCTGCCAAACGAATTCGCGAAACCTACCTATAAACTAATTCAGATTGTTCCAGTCTAATAACGAACTGTCTTCTCACAAACATACGTAGCCAGTAACCAATGAGGTTTACTGTAAAGGCTTACATGGGGATGAGCAGGTTTAATTTAATTTGTACTATTACTAAATGTTTTGAGTATAGATTTATTTTATCTATGAGATAGTAAATTAAAGGGTGTATTTTAATTTGCGCTGCCATGTGATTATTTTTTAAAAAATATTGTCATTTGTTTTGAAACCTGAAAATAATAAGCGCACACATGCATCATTTCATATCAGATTTACTCGACAATTTACGTATATATCCAATATGGTTTTATGAATACGTGAAGCACGTCTTCTATCATGGTTGAAATTGTTATGTTGCAAATTTAGATGTCAATTAAGAATTTTAAAATATTTATAATGCCTTTTTACGTGTACACGTAAATCTTACAATCGGAACGGAAATATTACACATTAAATACGAGAAATGTATAGAAACTTGTTGGCACTCCTGCTTGTGAGACAGCATATAAACGTACGTTTTTAATGAGAAACGTGTACGTATTGAAATGAAAGAAGGTATTATTATGAAACGATTCGTGGTCAACGCGTTATGCGTCGCGTAAGAAAATCCTCGACATATAGATGTGTAAGGAATGGCGATATTTAGGGGTGGTGAAATTTCGCGAAGACTAGTTATAGTTCAAAATACTGTAGGGTCATTTAGCTATCTTGATTGGCTGTTTTGCTTTTTGACGCGTGTTAACTGTCTGCACACGAATCACGTAGGAGCCGGGCCGATGTTGCCGAATTCCGAGTGGCCCGGTCTAATATGAAAACGCCTTCTCAAGCAGACAGCAGCCAATGGCAATAGACTAACTACTGTTGGGTGCTTACAGTATTGAATTTTACTGTGTTCCAATATTTTTTTTAAAGAAAAATCATTGTCTCTAGCGATATTTTATTTTTCGTCGTGTGCGTTAAGCCTCCAGCTTATAGAATGAAAGGAGAAAAGAAGAGTAGAAGGTATTCTATTGTATTTATTTAAAAAATGAATTCGGAAAAGAAAACTTGCGTTTTCATTTTTCTTTACTCCTGTAAATAATGCGCATAGATTATTATATTTGCTAATAAATCACAACTTCACTAAAACCAGGTTAATTTCAAGTCGTGTGTGATTGATTTATTCTCTGCAACCGACACATTTTTGTAAATGTTCCATGCAGATGTCTCACGAACCGTGGAAGAGAGTGTAACAAAGTTACCATGTACTTGAGAGTAAACAAAACACGTTACAGGTTGTTCACGATAAAGTAAGCACTTTTGAAACCAACCTCTGAAAAAAAATTCCCTTTCCATTTAACTGAATCTATGTTACCATACACATTGTCACGTAAACCAGTAAAGTTGGCAGCGAGTTAAGTAAAGTAGTTTTACTTTTTGACACTACGACAAATCTAGTTGGTGTTTTGCTTTACACATCAGAGTATGAATGTCTCTGGGANTAGTTTTACTTTTTGACACTACGACAAATCTAGTTGGTGTTTTGCTTTACACATCAGAGTATGAATGTCTCTGGGAGATGTAGACACGTTTTTCGTATACATGGACTAAATCGTACGTAATAAACTTTGATCGGAAAAGAAAATTCAAATATGTTTTAATGAAAAAAGCTTACTAAAAATTTTGAACTTAAGGGTGAACGGATTAAAAAATGAATAATTTTAGCCTAACTTCTATTACACTTTCCTAATTTACGAGAGAAAGTTATATATGTGGTACATGAATTAAAAACGTAAGCATACGACATCGCGAAAATAAAAACAAACACATGAAGAGCAAAGTTAACACAACAACGTCCCTATTGCGATTGGCCAGCGAGATGACGTGATGCAGAGGCACGTATCACGCAACAGCTAGACATCGACAAGCTTTTACATCACGTGAACGTTACGTGAAATGATGGTAATAGGTCTCCTTGGAGCACATCATGCAAGGTGTAGCCGGCTCAGGTATACGTGTTGCGCGTTACGTGTTACGTGATACGTGAAGTCACCGTAGTCTCGGTCTAACCCGAGCTGCGAATCGTTACGTATACGGCCTGAGAGAGCACGGGTCTCTATAGCCCGTTAACTGTCAACTTCTAACTTTTCTGAAGCCCTACTGAAGATCTACTTCTAGAATATTCCTCCGCCTCATGCAAACAAAGCTTTAATGAGTGTGGGAAAATTACACCAAAAAGTAGAGACCTGAAAAATTCGTGAGTTCAATGACCTGTAGGCTATACTCTATACAGTGATATCATGCANCACCAAAAAGTAGAGACCTGAAAAATTCGTGAGTTCAATGACCTGTAGGCTATACTCTATACAGTGATATCATGCAGATATCACTGTTCATTGGTTGCTTGTTGTATTAGCGGAAGGCGGTGATTCGGTCTGCATTTTACTGTGTATTTATTATAGGCTCAGAGTTGTCCAAGGAGGTGTAATTTAACGGGTAGACCAATAGCATTAGCAATACAAACGTACGGGGTTTTGAATTCTAGCTTGTCCCGAAATGAAAACACGAATTTTTCAGGTCTTTGCCAAAAAGACAACGCACCGCCTTCGCGCGCACTCACTTTAATAATACTTTCCGTACGGACTATTTCTTATTGGAGAGTACCAACACACCTATTTTATCACTGTTTTTATTCATATTAATTAACTACTGTAAATCAGAAATAAAATATAAGTAGAAGTTTAATTTAACCGGAAATAAGATATTTTAATGTGGATAGAAATAGTAAACGCTTGTGATACACGACATAATTAGGAAACAACCAAACACGTCAAAGATGGGGTGATTTTTGGTGGGTTTGATTCAAAAAGTGTATAGATACTGCGACTAGACTATACCTGTCGGTGCTCCATGTCGCAGAGGAGCANCACCAAAAAGTAGAGACCTGAAAAATTCGTGAGTTCAATGACCTGTATGCTATACTCTATACAGTGATATCATGCACATATCACTGTTCATTGGTTGCTTGTTGTATTAGTGGAAGGCGGTGATTCGGTCTGCATTTTACTGTGTATTTATTATAGGCTCAGAGTTGTCCAAAGAGGTGTAATTTAACGGGTAGACCAATAGCATTAGCAATACAAACGTATGGGGTTTTGAATTCTAGCTTGTCCCGAAATGAAAACACGAATTTTTCAGGTCTTTGCCAAAAAGACAACGCACCGCCTTCGCGCGCACTCACTTTAATAATACTTTCCGTACGGACTATTTCTTATTGGAGAGTACCAACACACCTATTTTCTCACTGTTTTTATTCATATTAATTAACTACTGTAAATCAGAAATAAAATATAAGTAGAAGTTTAATTTAACCGGAAATAAGATATTGTAATGTGGATATAAATAGTAAACGCTTGTGATACACGACATAATTGGGAAACAACCAAACACGTCAAAGATGGGGTGATTTTTCGTGGGTTTGATTCAAAAAGTGTATAGATACTGCGACTAGACTATACCTGTCGGTGCTCCATGTCGCAGAGGAGCAGCTTGTACGTGTCGGCTCGGAAAGCTATTTCGCCGAGATGAAAACCCGGCAGCCATCTTGTTCCTTATCTGTTGTAGACAGAGATTGGCGAGAGAGGGCGGCACTAACACAGATAGCAGGCTGGTGTTATAGTCTAGCTCTGGGGGAGGGGGAGAAGGAGGGACGCAGATAGCTTCTCCCTGGGGGGAGAGCAGCTATAGCCCCGTCATGCCGACGGCATGCCGCCTCGCAGCCAGGCTCAGCAAATCACACCACGTCTCACTAACGTTACTTCTACTACACGTTAGGGGGCCGCGGTGGCTGAGTGGTTAGCCTGCTCGCCTCCCGCCAAGGCGAATCGGGTTCGATCCCCGGCCGGGTCACTCCCGGATTTTCGCAAGTGGGAATCGTGCCGGACGATGCAGCTGGTCGGCGGGTTTTCTCGGGGATCTCCCGTTTCCCCTCCCCTTTTCCTCCCGGCGAGGCTCCATACTCACTTCAATCACCCACATCGGTTCTCAAGACCTCTCCGTTAAGAGCGGTCCGAATCTCTTCACACTCACTAACTCACTCTACTGCAGGTTGGGAAGATCAATGTTGACACGTCTCGTTTCGTTGCCACAGGCAATGAGCTGTAAGCTACATATATGCTCGGCCNTTGGGAAGATCAATGTTGACACGTCTCGTTTCGTTGCCACAGGCAATGAGCTGTAAGCTACATACAGTGATGTGAACCAGTTGTGACCTATACCAGCAAGAGGGCTTGCGAATAATTTGCACACAGGTAAGGTCATGGGTCATTGAGCTTCTCAGTGTGCAGTACCCACACGTGCGTAATGTAGTTGAGTTGAGATATTTGGGCTGCTCTTAACAACGAGGTCTCGAGACAAAGAGGGTGAAATTAAGTGAGAAATGGAGTTCCGCACAAACGCGAGGACGGGGGAAACGGGAGATCCCCGAGAAAACCCGCCAACCAGCAGCATCGTCCGGCACGATTCCCCACTTGCGAAAATACGGGAGTGACCCGGCCGGGAATTGGACCCGTTTCGCCTTGGTGGGAGGCGAGCAATCTAACCACTCAGCCACCGCGGCCCCGTGGGTAATGTACACAGTTCTGTTCACTGAGCCTGAGTGGGTTAAAAGTTCTGCGAAGGGGAAATTTTCGCCACTAGGTAAGCACATTAGTGTTGGCAAAGAGCCAGATTTTCTCTATTTCCTATGTTAAAAAATAGGATAATTGCAATAATCCTAAGTCTAATATAAAAAAAACTTCGTAACTAGGTAAATTCTTTCTTTTTCCTTAATCAAACAACTTAAAATTTTTATTAATAGTTACCTTTTTCTGAACACTGCGCACCTAGCGGCGGAAATTTTCCCTATTCCAAACTCTCCCATAAGAAATCACGTTTTGTTCCGAACCTGTAGTAGAAATAAGCTTAGTCTTACATCTATCGGTTACCTTCGAGACAACGTGCGTGATCGATAGATGTATGTGCAAATTGGGCGTTGTACGCTTCAAAACTTTAAGTGCGGAACATATTTAACTGGCAATTAAGACAAGCTGTACGGTGCTCACGGTCAATTAAGCAATTTTGTAATGAACCTCTGAAAAACATCACTGCCACTATACCTGCATATTCTTTATCGGGCACACTGAGTGGCAATAGTTCGGTAATGTTGGTAACAACCGAGGTAAGGTAGTTCCAGGTCTTAGCGTTGAATTAAAAGTGTTATGTAAACATATGTCAATACTGAAAGCAAATTTTTTTTTTACTTTTCGTTTTTTAATGCGTATACGTGCAAGATTTAGCATATTTGTAAAATATTTATTTTTCTAATAATTTCACAGTTTACACTTGGCCGACGAGCGACTTAAGTGATGTGGGCTATGGCAATGTTAATTTTACATATGGCGAAATAATACGCAGTGTGCACGAAAGTAGATCTTAAGAAGGGCTTTTAAAAGTGCTCAGTTTGCCACAAACCGCCTATAGGATTGAGTCGCCCTATATTCACGACTGCATGGCCAGTTCTGTTGGTCTCGGCTATCCTTTACTGGTTCACGAAACACCGGACACGCTGAATATACTGAACAACGTTCATTACTGGCCGGCTCTTGGGCAGCATTTTTTCCAGTCAAGTGTCTTATTCAAATTTTCTTTCCTGCGTAGAATAATAAACAATCAGTCATGTTCGTTTCAGTAATTTACAATTTGAGAGCTGCTGACGTAACATAACGTTGGAGAGAACCTCATAAACACTGCTAGTGTATTCACGGTTTTCTAACACTTTGTTAAATAAACCTTTGAAAAATCACCCCACGTATTCTGGTTTGATGGTTTCCTAAAATATTGCCGGGAATCACAAGCATGTTTTACTTACTATGACTAGAGACATGAAGAATTCGCGGATTCACTTTGGGACAAGCTAGAATCCAAAACAAGTCTGCTTATATAACTTTAACCATTGGTCCACGCGGTGTTTGACGCCTCCTGGAGAACGCTGGCCCAGTCGTCGCCTTCCACTGTGACATAAGACGACCAATGCGCAGTTGATATTGGCATATTAGTGCACAAGACTGTTGAGTCTAGCCCACAGGTCATTGAACTGGCGGATTTTTCAAGTCTCTAGGTATAACATAAGAGCAGCCCTACTTTATTTTTTGTAAAATTGAAGTCTTACTTATATTCTATCTATAAATTATAGTATTTAATCTATAATTAATGTAATTAAAAACAGAGAGAGAATAGGTATGTTGGTAATTCCAAGTAAGAAATAGTTCTTATGCAAAATATTATGTAACTGAGTGCGCAAGAATATTGTGCGTTGTCCCTCTGGTGTAAGTTTCTAGACTTAGCAAAGGTTTGTCTTCACGAGGCGGAGGAATAGCCTGGAAGTAGAACTTAAGCAGGACTTCAAAATATTTGGAAGTAACCGTGAATGGACTACACGAGGTAATATTTCTTCTTCTGTGTCTTCAAAGAATGCCGATGTCGTAATGTTTCGGCAAACTCCACACAACTCAATTAATGTACATTCAGGTGACGTAATGTTTCGTCGGCAGCTCTCAGAGTGTTGAACACGCGAACGATCGCAATACTTGTGTCATTGGTCCATTCTCTATTAGACACGCCCTGGGTAACTGGAACAAACACTCAGTAATGATGTGGCCCTCATCTCGTGTCGAGGTCTTGAGAGCCGATGAGGGTGAAGCGAGGTGGGTATGAAGAAGCGCCGGAATGCAAGGGCGGTGAGAAACGGGAGATCTCCGAGAAAACCCGCCGACCTGCGGCATCGTCCGGCACGATTCCCACATGCGAAAATCCGGGGGCGACCCCACCGGTAATCGAACCCGGTTCACCTAGGTGGGAGGCGAGCAGTCTAACCACTACAGCAACGCGGCACCCGCAGTGTAATAATAAAAGCACTGGTACAATAGGCGGTTGGTGATGGTTGTTGTTGGTGGTTTACGGTTGTGCGACGTGTTCCATGGCGCGATAGTCAATGTTGGCGTTTGTGTAAATCGTTTTAAGGCTGTGCAAACTGATAACAATATAGTCTTAATAAATGCATATTATTTACTTTAATTGGCTTTTGGTGGAATTTTTATTTCTTCAATTAAGCAAACAAAGTTTTTATTGCTGATGTTTTAATTTTTTTTAATACAGCACTCTAAAGCAAGCTATAATTAAAACATCGAGCTGTTTCCTAATGATAAAAATTAAATGTACTGCATTTCGAAAAAAAAAAATATTTACATACTTAGTTAATCGCTTCACAAAAGCCTGCAAATACAATAAACTCGGATGATTTGCTTTAGATTTTCTGTTACTGCACATTGGATTTACAATATAACATGTTGCTGGTTGCTGACTTATAGCATGTATTACCAGCTTTACATAACCGTCTTTATTTTCATAATTATTTTCCTTAATTTCAAAGCTTTTCCACTGTCACTCGTTCAGAACACAGAAAACGCTGTCTGATTGGTCGGTTGATGGTAAAAGTTCAAGGTATTCCAACTCCCTACAACATCAACCACCAACAACACCAACCACTAACAACACCAACAACCACCAACAACAACACCAACCACCAACAACCTCACCAACCACCAACAACAACACCAACCCCCAACAACAACACCAACAACCAAATGCAATTTGAAATTATTTTAGGACCAGCTACCAAATGTCAACACCAACCACCAACAGGAAATTTTGCCACCTCACGTGCACTGCACTATCCTTCAACAGCCGCCATCACCAACCATCAACACCTACCACCAGGAGCTTAACTCTTTCGACCCTCCGTATTGTAGTTCGCGTACAGTTTTCCTGCGTTCTCTGCAGTTACTTCTCGCAGTTTTTGATTGCGATGGAAGAACTTATCAAATTAGTTCAAGATTGTACAGTGTTATATGTTGGGGCGTGCAAAACTTGCTTTATTTTGTGGGTACGAAATAAACTCCAATACACGATATGTTCGTTTAAGGTCTGCCATCGGCTGACAACTGTTCAGGCACGTCCCAAGGCCACTGCTAGCCATCAGTAAATGCTCAACGGTTGAGCAACCAATCTCCAGTAAAGCGGTCTCACAGGTTAACGACGCCTCATAGTTGCCAATAGCCNATGCTCAACGGTTGAGCAACCAATCTCCAGTAAAGCGGTCTCACAGGTTAACGACGCCTCATAGTTGCCAATAGCCTATCAAATCACGATCTGAGCTCAAGCAGCTAAAGGGCAGTGAAGCCTAGCCTGTTACCAAATAATAACGCGAATTTTGCATGTCTCTAGTTATGTGTAAGGCCAGTGACTTTTCGCGTAAAAATCGGAGCACACAGTAGACTTCAATACTATATACACACCTCAGCTGTTGTTATAACTCCATTGGCTGCTGGTGCCGTGTCCGTCTTTGACCAAGCCGCCGAGGACACAAATAACTCCGACGCTGAAACTTCGTGATTCGTGCGCAAACTGTTAACACGGGCCAGGACATTTTTTTAGCCAATCAAAGAAGCTGGACGACCCTNCGTGATTCGTGCGCAAACTGTTAACACGGGCCAGGACATTTTTTTAGCCAATCAAAGAAGCTGGACGACCCTACAGCTTGTCTCGAAATCTTTTCGCGAAATATCACTGCCCCTAGTTATATGATAACTGATGTTCAGTCTTAATTCAGCAGTTTTTAAATCAATCTTTAAAAAATGTCGCTTCCTCTTATCTACGTATATTTTAACGGACACACTGACTGGTGATTACCCAATAAAGTTGGTTACGAAGGAGAGAAAGCATTTCCATGTCGTAACGTTGATTAAAAAGTGCTAGGTACACATTTGTAAATCCCAAAATTACTTATTTTCCTTTTTATTTTTTAAAGCATGCAGGTTTAAGAATGAGCAAACCTGTGTCTCAAAAACAAAAAATTGCTCCAGGGAAGAAGGCCACGTAATAAAATAGGTATCTAGTACCGATGCAATTGAAGTGAGGCGAAGATGAAGCAGCGATGGAGTGCAACGTTTGTGGAATCGGGAGAACCCCGATAAAACAGACCGCCCAACGGCAACTTGCACCATGTTTCCCACGGGGGAAAACCGGGTGTTCATCCCGCCAGGAATCGAACACGGTTAGCCACTGTAGGTTGGCCAACAAGGAACGGTGTGTGGGGGCAGAATGGAGTGTCTTGTTCTTTCGTGTGGGATCACATTACTGCGGTGGCTGGAAATGCAGCAACCATCATTAACTCATAGAGTAAAGATGAGGTAGAACGATTTTCGTCTTCTGCAAATGTCCCCAACACTGACTCGCCCTCTGTCAAAATCACATGATAAACAGTGAATTCTCAAAAGACTTGCACTTTTACATAAATATATTAGTTTGACTGATTGAAATGCCGATTTTATGGATGAATTATTTTATTATTAATAATTTTTAATAATAAATACAATTTAATAATTATCAATTATTTATTACAATAAATTATTTACAAATTATTTATAAATTATTTAATGTATAAAATATGCAAGAAAACTAAGTTTGCGAACGTGTTACAAACTTCTAAAAGCACTTACAAAAACAATGTTCTAACCTCAAACCCTATCCACGTTGCTTTTAATGTTGTTATTGAAAAAAAAAANAAAGCACTTACAAAAACAATGTTCTAACCTCAAACCCTATCCACGTTGCTTTTAATGTTGTTATTGAAAAAAAAAACCAGTGCCATGTTTGAACACGATGTGCTGTTAGAGAACAGCTGAAGTTATAACACTACGCCACATACAATTAAAAATATGTCCTGACCTCAATTTGTGAGATGACCATCTCGTCTCGTGCACCTATCCCAGGAAGNCCACATACAATTAAAAATATGTCCTGACCTCAATTTGTGAGATGACCATCTCGTCTCGTGCACCTATCCCAGGAAGAAGTGCGGTGTCTTGCTATTTTAAACCGGCGTTGAAGATACGGATGGCTTTGCTCGTGTAACGGCGCGAGGCACAGCACTGCGGACACTGCATCCGTTCAGTTCAGTTCAGTTCAATCATGCAGGTGCACATCGCCACTCTCTTCTTGTTCACACAGTAAAAAATTCTGTATTTGTTACGAACAATTCCTTGGAAGTTAGTTAGCAGGCATTTTCTTGTAACTCTGCAATTTAAATGTTATATATTTACAACGTGTTATTTTAGAAAACATACACAATCTTTTATGTAGCTCAGTGTTTTAAATGAACTTGAAGTCCACGACTATTGCTTGTTGAAATTCAACATGAATTTTACACCAAGGCGAACCAGGTTAAATCCCCGGCCGCGTCATTCTCGGATATTCGCAAATGGGAATAGCGCTGGGCGACGCCACGGTTCGGCGGGTTTTCTCGGGATCTCCCGTTTCCTCCTCCCTTGCATTCCGGCGCTGCTCAATTGCCACCTCACTTCACCCTCATCAGCTTTCAAGACCTCGTTGTTAAGAGCCGCCCATATCTCTCAACTCTCAACTCAACATTAGTTTTACACATTCCACACTAACGTTTTGTGAAATGTTATCTTTTTTATTTGTAGTGTTATTAGAACAATCTTTGGCAACTGGTTTCCAAAGAGTTCCTTGAACAAAAAGAAAAATATTCAGTGCNTTGCAGTGTTATTAGAACAATCTTTGGCAACTGGTTTCCAAAGAGTTCCTTGAACAAAAAGAAAAATATTCAGTGCCGTTTCGATTTCTCTGACGTTGTTAAGTACCCGTTCTAATGTTCTGTGGAACATTTTAATTACAAAGAGTATTTCAATAAGCTGAGCAATGTCAAGTTCTTCAGCGAATGAAGGTGTTGTCGTTGCTTTCGCCTGCCATTAACTGGAAAAAATTCCAACGACAGTTTCGGGTTCATGGAATAAACTTGAAACTGGAAAAACGTAGCGTGTTCCGTCATCTTTTCCTGGATTTTCGTCGGGACGAGGAGAAATTNATTAGTGTAAAATGTACTTGAACGGTATCGAAATAGCACTAATAACTACCAAACTTGGCTAAGATAACAGTTAATGACATAATGGATCATAACTGGCCAACTAACAATAAGTCAAATGTTGTTTTTCTGTATTGGCTTTCAGAAACTTGTAGAATACGATTAACGTTTATACCTAGCGATAATTAGATACGATGGTTAGTCGCTGGAAAAGTTGACCTTCCTAGGTTTCAACTTTCTGTATATATGTCAGAAATGCTTATTTTATTATTGGCTGGCTGTCGTGTGAGTATGAAATTACGGTCTCATTTCTCTTGGACAATAAGAATTCTGACACTCTAAGACGAAGCCTTTTTTTGATTGGCCTGCAAAGCGCCGAGCAGAGGGGGGAAAAATGCATCATCCAATCATGAAAGGAACAGGACACTACAGTATTTTGGAATTGCAGTGTCTGTAGAGGTAATTTATGTCCTTGAGTCGCCGACTCGGTGGGGCACCCATCACAGTTATCCGGCTGTAGCAGCGGGAGATAACGCATCAACTCCCTCCTGCGACTTCGCTCGTCCTCCGTCGCGACGCCGGAGCGTCGCTGGATTGACGACTGCAGATCAACATCAAGTTATGTCCACTCCGCAGGTGTAGGTCGGAGAGCGCCTTCCTTCCCACCTCCACCCGCGATCATCATTCCTCTACCCACCGACACACTCTGCTAATAACCACGGACGTCTGATGTTATGGAAAGATGTCACGGATAGAACAGCTTGAGATAAAACGTACTTTGCAGATTGGATGATTTTGTAACACTCAGGGGAATATTCATAAGAGTGTAGCTCCGGCGACACTCAGGTCCAGCGTATACAGTCCCTCGTGTAACTAAACAAAAATTAAACTTATTGTTCGCTGAAATGGCAACATATGCGACGCAGTGGTCATGTAAGGTGTACACTGGAACTAGTGACGTAGTCGAAGCATACTGGTGTGTGTTTTGTCTTCAAGGACAGAGAGACGTTCGTACTAGCGTTTCCTATCTCGGCATGGGATTAGTTCTCACAGAGATCAGTTGTTTCACATTCACCACGGAGAAGAAAGAAGTGATTATTTTACGTAGACATCTACAAAGGCGATGAAACAACAATACGAAAAATAACATCTTCAGTAAATACACCAAGTAATACATTGTACTCGGTCGGTTAGTAAAACTAAATGCCAAATATGCACTGACTNTACTTTGCAGATTGGATGATTTTGTAACACTCAGGGGAATATTCATAAGAGTGTAGCTCCGGCGACACTCAGGTCCAGCGTATACAGTCCTTCGTGTTCATGTCTGTAACTAAACAAAAATTAAACTTATTGTTCGCTGAAATGGCAACATATGCGACGCAGTGGTCATGTAAGGTGTACACTGGAACTAGTGACGTAGTCGAAGCATACTGGTGTGTGTTTTGTCTTCAAGGACAGAGAGATGGTCGTACTAGCGTTTCCTATCTCGGCATGGGATTAGTTCTCACAGAGATCAGTTGTTTCACTTTCACCACGGAGAAGAAAGAAGTGATTATTTTACGTAGACATCTACAAAGGCGATGAAACAACAATACGAAAAATAACATCTTCAGTAAATACACCAAGTAATACATTGTACTCGGTCGGTTAGTAAAACTAAATGCCAAATATGCACTGACATCTTGTAGTAAAAAAGAAAAAAGAATACGAATGATTATAACGGTGGGAATTACTCACTTTAAAAAGGTTTTTAAGTGTAATTTTTTTGTCTTGTGCGTTGGCGGTGTCTTGCTGTTTTGTAATATTATATCGACGAAAAAATAATCAAATTGTTTAATCAATTGGAAAATATTTTCAAGATACCTTTTTAAATCGTGGTTACCATAATTTTAGACTAACTTACGTTTTTACCAGACAAATTTCAAAGTGTTATTAGAAAACAAAACATCTGTTTCTTGAAGTCATACGAACGCCAGAAAGAAATTTCTTTGAAATTNGTGGTTACCATAATTTTAGACTAACTTACGTTTTTACCAGACAAATTTCAAAGTGTTATTAGAAAACAAAACATCTGCTTTCTTGAAGTCATACGAACGCCAGAAAGAAATTTCTTTGAAATCGACACTTTGTTTGACTTCGGTTATAGTTTAAGTACAATTAGTTTTAATTTAATTGTATCGTCTGGGTAAATCGCTTAATTCATTTCCATCAAAAAAATTTTGTGGCACTTTGGTGACTTAAAATTTATTTTGAACTGTAGCAACACGTCAAAAGTTATAAATTAAAAATTCCCATTTTGTTTGTTTTAGTAAATAACCTTGCAACATTTTTTTTACACTTTCGTTGGACGTAAGGATGTAGTGTGGGTAAGGATGTAGTGTGGGTAAGGATGTAGTGTGGGTAAGGATGTAGTGTGGGTAAGGATGTAGTGTGGGTAAGGATGTAGTGTGGAGTCTCGGGAAAGTTTTACCTTCTTTTTTAATTAGTCGTGACGTCTGCATAAAGAGAAAAGGAAGGGCGTGCTAGTAAAGAGGTACTTTGTTGTGAAGGTCGAATAGTTTTTTTCTGTAAATTACTATCGGTTAACATAAATTAAAAGCAGGCGTACAATGCCAAACTTCACACTCATGCAAGAGCGCAACAATTTTTTTCATAAAACGTAAATATGTGACGTTGCGAACCACCCACAGAATCAGCAGTTCGCTAGTGGCATGCAAGTGAGATGAGTATTATTACAATACATTTTACGAATACTTCTCCCGTTTCAAACACCGTACTTACAACATATTCAAGTCTTAAAGTGCATACAGTTTCTTGTCTTTCTAAATTTACAACGCACGTGGAAAACTTATTTTTTTTAAAAACCAAAAATTTTTTGGTTTACCGNTTTCTTGTCTTTCTAAATTTACAACGCACGTGGAAAACTTATTTTTTTTAAAAACCAAAAATTTTTTGGTTTACCGTCCACATCATTTAAACATATTTCAAGAGAATATCTCCACATAATAAAAATTGTAGGAGATAAATGTAACTTAATTTTGTAAGCCTAGGTTGCTTCAAAACAAATATTCTTGAACAAATTACAGGACTTGGAAATTTAATTTAAGGTTTACAGCGAAAAAAAAAGTGAGTGAAAGATCAATACCGTTCTGGAAAATATGCAAAGGAGCATGTCTTCTCGTGGTAGACCTGTACTGAATTACAGGTGTCGTGCATTACAAAAATGAGATATGTGGAAACGCAACCATTTTCGTTATCATATCAACGTGTGGTTGGGAACATATGTGAAGTGATGTTTGTTATGTCAAGACCTTTCTTACACCATGCAAAAGTACCATTTCAGCGTTCACTATTTTTATTTTACAATTTTATTATTTCTTTATTATATACAATTCTTTGGTTTTCAAATTGTATTATTTCTCTCTCTTTAATACAAATGTTTGGTTCCTCCTCCACTGAAAAAAAAAATACTTTGTGGCTGCAACGAAATGTTTTGTTGGCATACACACGGCCAAATTATTTTTTGGTGACCAAAAAATGTTTTAGTTGTCACCACGTAAAATGTGTGACCTCTGGAAATTTATTTTGTGGTGACTAGAAAATATTTTGTGCTCACCAAAAAATTATGTGGCTGTGTGTACACCAACAAAACATTTTGTAGCAGCCACAAAGTATTTTTTTTTNTGTGCTCACCAAAAAATTATGTGGCTGTGTGTACACCAACAAAACATTTTGTAGCAGCCACAAAGTATTTTTTTTTGGTGTCCCGTACAGGAAGAAGACAATAACAAAGCAACACGATGTATTTAAAGGCGCCGTTTATTCTNATTTTTTTTTGGTGTCCCGTACAGGAAGAAGACAATAACAAAGCAACACGATGTATTTAAAGGCGCCGTTTATTCTGTAATTCCAATGCTTGTTACAAATATTTTATGAAACGGTTACGTGGGCATTGCAAAATAGAGTTTAAATGTACCACCGTTTATCACCGTAGACAAAAAAAATCGGATAATGCAAAAATGAAGCGAGACAGACTAAAAGGTCTCATGGAAGGTCTACCTAGCAAAATAAATGGGAGGCAAATGTTCTACTAGCAAATTTGGATGCAAACATTTACCTGGAACTAAATTCGGATAGGCGGTAACATTACAAAAATAGTATTAAAGAACCTTTAATTATTTTCTAAATTTCTAGCACCTTACATAATTTTCTGTTGTGATATGAAACAATAGTTTGAAAAGAGTATTACAATGGCGTAGGTGTATTTTTTAAAAAAACTAAGTAAAAATCTAAGGTATTTTAAATTTATGTTATTTTTCGTACACGCCTCAAAATTGAACAAATTAATATATTGTGATTCAGCTCAAAATAATTGTCTTTACTATAAGTTAATAGTAAGGAATATTATCTTGGAAACGTGTTATCCTGTTTTTTAATATTTCAGTTTTAACCTCTTAACATATTATCCCGAATATACTCGTTCACGTCTCACATGTTGCAGAGTATGTGAAATCATTGTCGGTGCTGTACAAGTCCAGAAGCTATCACCAATACGGACACCGCATTTCCCTGGGCAATGTTATTGGTTACTGCAGACACACCAACTGTTTTATAATTGGTTGCTTCTTGTGCCNCACCGCATTTCCCTGGGCAATGTTATTGGTTACTGCAGACACACCAACTGTTTTATAATTGGTTGCTTCTTGTGCCCTGTACCTACTAAAACCCTTTCCATAGACTACAAATAATTGTTTTATTTAGTTACGTAAACGAACATGATGGTGTACATATCGCGTCACACATGAAGAGTCACTTTAATTTGCACACAATAAACTCGCTAGTTCTTTGTCTGAGAGCCAGCCAATAGTAAAACTTGTCAGCCGTTTGAACAAATAGGACCGTTGTATGTGGAAACGCGCACACCAACAAAACTCGTGTTCCTTTAGTGGATTGTATATACAACTCACTCTTAGATTGTCGTGNCACCGCATTTCCCTGGGCAATGTTATTGGTTACTGCAGACACACCAACTGTTTTATAATTGGTTGCTTCTTGTGCCGTGTACCTATAAAACCCTTTCCATAGACTACAAATAATTGTTTTATTTAGTTACGTAAACGAACATGATGGTGTACATATCGCGTCACACATGAAGAGTCACTTTAATTTGGACACAATAAACTCGCTAGTCCTTTGTCTGAGAGCCAGCCAATAGAAAACTTGTCAGTAATTTGAACGAATAGGACCGTTGTAAGTGGAAACGCGCACACCAACAAAACTCGTGTTCCTTTAGTGGATTGTATATACAACTCACTCTTAGATTGTCGTGCCGGTTAGTAAATATGCACATAACTTCCTGTAGTGTCATTAGCTACGGGGGTAAGTGCCGCGGAACGGTGACTTTGCGATAACTGGTACGAGTAACACTTCCTGTGTAGCCTCAGAATTGTTCGTCCCCGAAACACGAAGATATTGCGAATTCTGAATGGTTCAGTGTAAGGTCATTTCCATTTGCCGTCATCACGAACCGCATTCTCGTAAATTTATTTTACATACCTAAAAATTGCCTTAAATATTTATTTTTTATAGTATATATATGATTAGAGGCAGTGATATTTCGTGAAAATATTTCGAGACAAGATACAGTCCAAAGCACTGTAGGGTCGTCCATCTTCTTTGATTGGCTAAAACATGTTCTGCCCCATGTTAACCGTTTGCGCACGAATCACAAAGGTTCAGTGTCGGATTTTTTTACGCGAAAAGTCACTGGCCCTATATATGATAAACCGAACTTATCAACGTGCATATAAAATACATGATATCTCCTTATTCCCCGCATCTTCGGATATCATGAACGAACAACCCCGAGGCAATGTGCGAATTATATTTTGGCCTCTTTAACGTGAATATAGCCATGCCTGAGGCAGTTAGAACAGTCACATCACTTACTTTTGTAGATTAAACAACATAACTTAATCCAAACCACCAGTAACAGACAGTCAGGATTAAAATAATTTTGCGATATGGGAAGCAGAAATATTTTCTTGCTTAGCTTGAGTGAAAAAAAAAACCTAGTGTAATTTATATTAGTGAGTGGATTCTAATCTTGTGGATCGTATGCTTTGGTTTTGTGTTCTAATCCCTCTCTGGGTATTTTTTTTATACATAGCCGGACTCTCGTAAAGAAATCTAAGATTTTATTTTCGTAACACTACTTAATAAAACGAAAACAATAAAACTATAATTTTCACATTTATGATTTATAAAACGTTCGTTTGATTCCATGAAGTCCGGTGGAAATTGCGAATTATCCTTTATTGAGAAACGCAAAATCTCCTTATTCTGCAAGATTCGTATATATATTTTTTTAACTTGTACGTTCCTGTCATTTAAACATCACAACTTCCTCGTACCTTATGTAACAAATATCATGCTAGGAGAACACACATACCTTCTGTGGTGTGGTTACTCAGTTAGATCGTACACTTTTTTACTTTAAATAATTTTAATCTTATTGTTCAGTCAACGTGAACAAAAAATATTTCTCAGAATTAAAGTGAGTGCTTCGAAAGAGCTTCATTTGTCTCGTATAATAGCGCGTACCTTCTAGGAAATTTTTTGAACAAAAAGCAGTTTTCATAATGAGTAGCTCCCAAAAGTTTGTGTCGCTGTAAAAAAAACCGCANGCGAATTATCCTTTATTGAGAAACGCAAAATCTCCTTATTCTGCAAGATTCGTATATATATTTTTTTAACTTGTACTTTCCTGTCATTTAAACATCACAACTTCCTCGTACCTTATGTAACAAATATCATGCTAGGAGAACACACATACCTTCTTTGGTGTGGTTACTCAGTTAGATCGTACACTTTTTTACTTTAAATAATTTTAATCTTATTGTTCAGTCAACGTGAANCTCAGTTAGATCGTACACTTTTTTACTTTAAATAATTTTAATCTTATTGTTCAGTCAACGTGAACAAAAAATATTTATCAGAATTAAAGTGAGTGCTTCGAAAGAGCTTCATTTGTCTCGTATAATAGCGCGTACCTTCTACGAAATTTTTTGAACAAAAAGCAGTTTTCATAATGAGTAGCTCCCAAAAGTTTGTGTCGCTGTAAAAAAAACCGCANGGAAATTTTTTGAACAAAAAGCAGTTTTCATAATGAGTAGCTCCCAAAAGTTTGTGTCGCTGTAAAAAAAACCGCATTATGCACAGTAGTCTAGAAAATTACACAAAAAATACAACGCACTGCATTATTGTGCACTCAGTAGAGCTAGTGATGTTTCGCGAAAAAAAAAAGTACAGGATAGATTTCAATACTATAAGCACCCAAAACCAATTTGTCTATTGCCATTGGTTGCTGCTGTCTGCTTGAGAAGGAGTTTTCATGTTTGACGGGGCCACTCAGAATTCGGCAACATCGGCCCGGCTCCTACGTTGTTCGTGTGCAGACAGCTAACACGCGTCAAAAAGTAATTCAGCCAATCAAAATAGGTAAACGACCCTACGGTGTTTTGAAATATAACTTGTCTCGAAATCTTTTCGCGAAATATCACTGCCCCTACTCATGTAGATAGACACACTATCATTCCGCGTTGTAAAATGGCGCCATGCCAGTCTTCGCAGGCTTGTGCATCGTAAATCAGATCTCGTTTTCTTATTGGCCACGGCCGCAGTCGGAACCCAATCCCCCGTTCACTCGGCAAGCTGACCAGGATTTTAAAAAACAAATTGGTCAGCCTTACATCAGGTTTGAGTGAGTTGGGTGGGATTGATAAGTGTGCCGTCGAAAAGAGTAGAACGTAATTGAAGATGTGTTCCAATTTGCACTTTTTGTTAGCAAAATGGTTGCGAGACCCGTTTTGTCTATAAAAATCTATGACGTATTTTTGTAGTTCGTGTTTTACGTTTTGTCAACTTCGAAAATGACAAATAACAAAATAAAGATTTCCAAATCGCCGTCATATAGGTGTTGACTTTTTGAAACGTTTGAATACACATATTGGCGAGGTAGATGGAATAAACAACGTGTATTGTACTCACAATTATTACTTCACAAATTCACAAAGCAAGTTGTTGAAATATTCTTGCAATACGCATTTTCTCATGACGAAATTTTTTAAGTAACAATTTCACGTCATATTGGTTTAACATAGTTAATTCTTAATCATAAACGGCTTTTTGATAACTTTCTGGAGTAATTAAAACTTAGTTGACTTTGAATTCTGCAATAATGATAACACCAAAATAATAGTAGCATGGATTGCTAGACAGTTGAAAATCGTGGTGTTCCGACTAAAGCTTACAAAATGCTAATTACTAGGTTCACCCGTTTTTAGTGAAAAGATGTTAGTTCAGAACCAATAACGTGGTTGGATGGTTTTAACTAGCACACGTCGTAAGTAAATCACGGTGTCATGGTAACTCTATTCTGATTGGTTCATTCGAGCAGAAAATATCTTCTCACACAGTCACGCGCCCAACAGCCAAAGGAAATTTGTAGGGACCCAGAAATTTCGCGAATTCATTTCAGGACAAGCTTGGCGTGGAACACGTACACATTTGATTACTTTCTCAATTGGACCGCATTTTTTTAGCCACGCCCTGGACGTGTTTGAGCCAATAACTAATCAGCAAGGAAAGGAGAGCCGAATCATGTGATACCTGACCTGGGGTAAATTTGGAGCATCGTCCAATGAACAGCTAGGTGCGGGCCGAGTACACAAAGGATTGTGGAGTCGACCTTGTTGGAAAATGAATCCGCGAAATTTCCGGGACTCTAGAAATTTGCAAGCATGCGCGTAAGAAGTTGAAGTCTAGCTGAATCATAAATCTTTCGCGAAAAAACAGGTGTCCCTACTTATTTCAAATTACGGAAAACGTAACTCGCATCTAATTGGATCACGGCGTGTAGTTGGTGAGTTAACCCGTTCGGTCACACACATTAATTTCTGAGTAGAAGTGTTGCAATCACGTAATTTATTGGTCTGCACTGTACTTATGCANGTTCGGTCACACACATTAATTTCTGAGTAGAAGTGTTGCAATCACGTAATTTATTGGTCTGCACTGTACTTATGCAGAGAACTTGTCTTGCAACCAGAGGTAAACGTGCTGTGTGCTCGATGACGTTGGCATTAACCATTCATGTCAGGGAGGTGCAGAAAATTCCTCAAAAAAGATTAGCCACGAGGAAGCATGGGCACTGTTGCCTTACTCTGTACAGCACCGGTCATAGTATCACTCGCGTGCAACGTGTCCAGGATTGTTGACACGGTGACTGAACATGACGAAGTGGAGAGGCGAGAGCGACTTAGCCCGCTGTGCCTCCGAGGCCGTGGCACTTTGATGGCGGGTCCACGGNTGACGAAGTGGAGAGGCGAGAGCGACTTAGCCCGCTGTGCCTCCGAGGCCGTGGCACTTTGATGGCGGGTCCACGGGGGAGAGATGCTGGATGAGAGGGATGATGGATAAACAGAGAAACCGAGATTGTGTTATAACTCCGCGGAGGAGGAGAGGAATGGGATGTGGGGGGAGGGGAGGTGCAGTTTGATAAGACCAGATTACATTTGAACCGCGCGCAGCGCAGTCTGCGGCAAGATTCCGCAACTACGTCCCTCCCCCCCCTAACACGTCACGGTCTGTGTCGCGCTCAGATCTGAACAGTTGTACGACCTTCAGCTACTGCATGCAGCACATCAGCAATTATGCGCGGCTAGCAAAGACCCGATATATTTCGGACTTCCTACAAAAAACGTTAAAAGACCCGTGACTAGGAAGCAATCGATATCTTAATGAAATTTTATTTCGTGCATAGTATAATCTATTCGTAGTCAGTGTTTCTCTCTCGGGGAAGTGGAGGGGGGGTGCCCCCCCCCCTCCCTGGATAAATCAGGACAGTGAGAATTAAAATACATAGGGTGCAAATGAAAATCACGAAATATTGTCGGGAAGATCAAATGTTATTGATAGGTATGAAATTGAGCAAAGCTCCGCACGAGTGGACGGTGATGGCCAGTATGACAGATTAGACCGTGGGCGGGACTGTTTATTTATTGTTCTTAGCCCAGTACGGGGAAGGAAGATGGGAGAAGGTCGACACACCCCGGACGCGTACTAGATATGCCAAGCCTCCTCTTCTATGCCGACATTTGGAGGGAATTAAATTTTCACGCGTTGGTTAAACAACATTCGAATGCCGGTGCATTAAATTCTTCCTCTTTAGTACAATATTTTTACAACTACCAACATCACGTCATTGTTTACTCTAACATACCAGCGAAAATATTTTTTACGACTAAATTTAATTACTTGTGTTTAAATAAGTTTTATCTAGAGATAGAAGCAAAGATGTACAGAAAATTATTTGTTTTAGTGTAAAAGTAAATCAGTAGTATTCGCCAAATCAGCAGTAACTATTTCTATGTTATTGTAATACATCGAGATATACAACAGNAAAGTAAATCAGTAGTATTCGCCAAATCAGCAGTAACTATTTCTATGTTATTGTAATACATCGAGATATACAACAGTTGCCCCTTTAAAATTTAAGTAACCTACATAGATCATTGTTGCTCTGTATTTGATCACAAACAGCTGATTTTATAAAGCATATGAATACACTGAAAGAAAGTAGCCTACACGCAACACATTTTTGGCAGAGATAGGCAAAAATTAATTATTNTACACGCAACACATTTTTGGCAGAGATAGGCAAAAATTAATTATTTTATTTTATAGTGTAATATCACACTGCAGTTTCATGTTTATTTAGACGAAACATTTCACTTGAAGAGTACGCCTCGCCTGTACAAACAATGCAGACCTTGCTGATCGTCTACGAACCTTTCGTTTCATTTTTCTACGTTTTCCTGAGCTTATAAAAACCCAAGAAAAATGCTTTAATACTGTTTTTAAAACAACATCAGAAATCATATATATTATTGAAGCCGCTATTTGTTTTATTTTGTGATACAGAATTTTTAAAATTATATTTATCATATCGTAGGCCCTTTGTTCCTAGGCGAACCGAAATCACTAAAACGGCGTTCCGGTACTTTTTTCTCACTTTGGGCGAAATTTTATAAGCACCCGAGTTTATTACGTTCTTTAACCCATTAGTACAGAATAAATCGTCATTTGAATTCTGTAGTTATAATTATCATTGTTGCTCGTTGTGAAATGCAACCGTCTGGTCTTGTGGAAAAACTCTTCCTTCACGTATATTCATGTGTTTTAATACCTGTATTTCAGGCTAGTGTTTCATCAGTTTTGATTCTGTCATTTAAGTGTTTTTTTTATTTTTACATTTAATTGTTGCTGTGGCACATGCCTTACGGGAAAATCTTAGAAGACAGGCAATAAACAAACCCATTCACACTCAAATAGTTCAACAGAGTGAATGTGAAATAGACCTGAATCGAAAATGCTAAAAAATACTACTTATACGAGGCTTATACATTTTTTTGTAAAGGAACAATAGCTCACACTACTAAATATGACAGATTGATTGAAAGCGTACTCGACAAACTGAACGCTGAGTTTGAGGAATGGAGAAAATATCAAAGTGACAGATCTAATTACAGTAGTGAGGATACGGCCTGTGAACTGATAGCGCGCATGAGTGAAGTCTTTAAAACTAGACCTCAAGAAAACATTGAAAAACAAGATGTTCTCCATCTTGGCAGATGAGAGCACCTCGCTAAAAAATTCAGTAGAATAAAGTATAAAGATCAGAGTACAAGAAGTTAAAGTCCCGACAGAGAAGTTCGTGGCGTTAGTCCAAATCCATAATGCCAAGGCGGAAACAATAGCAGATGCTATTCACCAGGAGTTGTCTGCTCTCTATCTAAACTACGGCAATGTTGTAACTTTGGGATTCGACGGGGCTTCTAATATGGCTGGCAATATTGGAGGCGTAAGAAGGAAGCTGTGAGAAAAGGCAAAGAAACAAGTTCTCTACATACACTGCAGAGACATATCTTGTCCCTCGCAGCATCTTCACTGCAGAGNAAAGTAAATCAGTAGTATTCGCCAAATCAGCAGTAACTATTTCTATGTTATTGTAATACATCGAGATATACAACAGATGCCCCTTTAAAATTTAAGTAACCTACATAGATCATTGTTGCTCTGTATTTGATCACAAACAGCTGCTTTTATAAAGCAAATGAATACACCGAAAGAAAGTAGCCTACACGCAACACATTTTTGGCAGAGATAGGCAAAAAAAAAAAATTTACTTATTTTATAGTGTAATATCACACTGCAGTTTCATGTTTATTTAGACGAAACATTTCACTTGAAGAGTACGCCTCGCCTGTACAAACTATGCAAACCTTGCTGATCGTCTACGAACCTTTCGTTTCATTACTTTCTATGTTTTCCTGAGCTTATAAAAACCCAAGAAAAATGCTTTAATACTGTTTTTAAAACAACATCAGAAATCATATATATTATTGAAGCCGCTATTTGTTTTATTTTGTGATACAGAATTTTTAAAATTATATTTATCATATCGTAGGCCCTTTGTTCCTAGGCGAACCGAAATCACTAAAACGGCGTTCCGGTACTTTGTTCTCACTTTGGGCGAAATTTTATAAGCACCCGAGTTTATTACGTTCTTTAACCCATTAGTACAGAATAAATCGTCATTTGAATTCTGTAGTTATAATTATCATTGTNTGTTCTCACTTTGGGCGAAATTTTATAAGCATCGAGTTTATTACGTTCTTTAACCCATTAGTACAGAATAAATCGTCATTTGAATTCTGTAGTTATAATTATCATTGTTGCTCGTTGTGAAATGCAACCGTCTGGTCTTGTGGAAAAACTCTTCCTTCACGTATATTCATGTGTTTTAATACCTGTATTTCAGGCTACTGTTTCATCAGTTTTGATTCTGTCATTTAAGTGTTTTTTTTATTTTTACATTTAATTGTTGCTGTGGCACATGCCTTACGGGAAAATCTTAGAAGACAGGCAATAAACAAACCCATTCACACTCAAATAGTTCAACAGAGTGAATGTGAATTAGACCTGAATCGAAAACGCTAAAAAATACTACTTATACGAGGCTTATACTTTTTTTTGTAAAGGATCAATAGCTCACACTACTAAATATGACAGATTGATTGAAAGTGTACTCGACAAACTGAACGCTGAGTTTGAGGAATGGAGAAAATATCAAAGTGACAGATCTAATTACAGTAGTGAGGATACGGCCTGTGAACTGATAGCGCGCATGAGTGAAGTCTTTAAAACTAGACCTCAAGAAAACATTGAAAAACAAGATGTTCTCCATCTTGGCAGATGAGAGCACCTCGCTAAAAAATTCCGTAGAATGAAGTATAAAGATCAGAGTACAAGAAGTTAAAGTCCCGACAGAGAAGTTCGTGGCGTTAGTCCAAATCCATAATGCCAAGGCGGAAACAATAGCAGATGCTATTCACCAGGAGTTGTCTGCTCTCTATCTAAACAACGGCAATGTTGTAACTTTGGGATTCGACGGGGCTTCTAATATGGCTGGCAATATTGGAGGCGTAAGAAGGAAGCTGTGAGAAAAGGCAAAGAAACAAGTTCTCTACATACACTGCAGAGACATATCTTGTCCGTCGCAGCATCTTCACTGCAGAGACATATCTTGTCCCTCGCAGCATCTTCACTGCAGAGACATATCTTGTCCCTCGCAGCATCTTCACTGCAGAGACATATCTTGTCCCTCGTAGCATCTTCACTGCAGAGACATATCTTGTCCCTCGCAGCATCTTCCTGCGGGAATAAAAATAAAAAAGGTGTAAAGGTTTTTCCACGTCTTAAAGGATGTGCACAAGTTGTTTAGCAAATCGCCCAGAAAGGAAATGTTCTTCATAAAATTCAGACAACAATTAATGATCCTAGTCTCAAGATTCCGGAATGTATCGAAGTGAGATGGTTATCTCACCATAGAATAGAGAATGCTGTCTCCAGGAGCTTGAAGTCGATCTNTCTCACCATAGAATAGAGAATGCTGTCTCCAGGAGCTTGAAGTCGATCTTGATGGCACGTGGGCACATCCACTAGCAGGCGGCATCTTGCTGGACATAGGAAATGAGAGCTTCATCATCACCTGTCATGTGATGAATGAAATACTCGGTGCGCTCTCCTACCTGAGTAACGCTCTACAAAAGAAGGATTTGAGTCTGACTTAAGTCATTGCTCTAATTACGACAGCAAAATAGAATTTGGATGGTATAGCAAAACAATGTGGAGACATCGATAGCCACTTACAACAACCAGTTCCGTGTGAAATACAGACATTCAAACCGGAAGTGAATTTAACTACTGGCAAAGATAATAAGAAAGTATTCAAAGAATACTGTGAGTGCGTGCTTGAAGGAACATAAAACCATCCCAGCGTCAAGGCCACCAATGCCACAACATTCACGAGTGACTTTGAGACCTTCCAGACTCTCGTGGATTCAGAAGATGTCGGACTAGGGAAGTTTTTCGAAAACTTTTCAATGCTGAATGAAGAAGGTGTGGTCGCAGACTTAAAATCATTCAAATTTTCCATAAAGACCATGCTCAGTAACCAAACATNCTGAATGAAGAAGGTGTGGTCGCAGACTTAAAATCATTCAAATTTTCCATAAAGACCATGCTCAGTAACCAAACATATAAACCACACGAAAGTCCATTGCCAAAAATTCTTGAAGCAGATGTAGGTTACTCTGAGCTACAATATATTGGCGATTTCTGTAACGACAGCCTCTGTTTATTGATCGTTCAGCGCTATGAACAGAGCACCAAACAAGGCAAAAAACAGAATGCTGCCAGAAACCTTGTAAGCTGATCAGCATCGAAGAACCAGAAAATCCTATGGAAGAGTTCCTCGATTAAACCGTAAACACATACACATACAAACAAAANTCAGCATCGAAGAACCAGAAAATCCTATGGAAGAGTTCCTCGATTAAACCGTAAACACATACACATACAAACAAAATCGCTGTGTAAGGTTCGTGTAAAATTCAGCTGTGCTAACACATGTCCCAAACTTGGTCGCTCTGAGAAGAATGATTATGATGAACGGGATCCGGGATAGAAGCCAGGAGCGGACCGCCGCCGTCTTAAATTACCCCTTTTTTCCCCTTTTTCTCATAAAATTTCCCCTTTTTCCCCCTTTTTCTCATAAAATTTTCCTTCTTTCCCTCGCAATTAACCATTATTCGCTTAAAATGTCCTTTTTCCCTCCACAATTTTCCCTTTTCCCTTAAAATTTCCCATTTATCTCTCAAAAAGCACCAATGCCCTCATTTTCAAAAAACGAGCCCATTTTCATTTTTTGGAAAAACGATCAACTGGAAGGATTTGGGGGTTCGTTTTTTACTTGTGATCTTCACCTTCAAAATTGACCTTGAATCTGTATATGTACCTAGTGACCTTAAATGGCCTTAAACACAANCATAGTGAACTTAAATGGCCTTAAACACAAAAAATTCACAAAAATTATAGAAAAATGAAAAATTAATTTTTAAAATTATTTAAAGATGTAGTTATAGAAGGTCTTGGGTTAGATTCGATGGCTGGTGTATCGACTAAGCTCCCGACACGACTGGCCCTCAGCAGGTCATCCAGTCTCAATCTCGTCACCCATGTTAGATGTCGATTACATTGACCTTCAAGCTTGACCTCGGATGACCTTGAAGACAAACAATTCTAAAAAGTGCCCAAAATTTTCCAAACAATTCTAANCCTAGTGACCTTAAATGGCCTTAAACACAAAAAATTCACAAAAATTATAGAAAAATGAAAAATTAATTAAAAAAATTATTTAAAGATGTAGTTATAGAAGGTCTTGGGTTAGATTCGATGGCTGGTGTATCGACTAAGCTCCCGACACGACTGGCCCTCAGCAGGTCATCCAGTCTCAATCTCGTCACCCATGTTAGATGTCGATTACATTGGCCTTCAAGCTTGACCTCGGATGACCTTGAAGACAAACAATTCTAAAAAGTGCCCAAAATTTTCCAAACAATTCTAACTAATTTCCAAAAAAAAAAACCCTTGACACTTGACTCAAGACCCTTGACCCAAGACTCTTGATTCAAGACTCTTGACTCGAGACTCAAGACCCTTGACCCAAGACTCACGATTCAAGACCATTGACCCAAGACCCAAGACTCAAAACCCTTGACCCAAGACTCACTACTCAAGACCATTGACCCAAGACCCAAGACTCAAGACTCTTGACCCAAGATTCATGACCCTTGACCCAAGACCCTTGACCATTCCTTCCTGTGCAATTCAACAATGGTCAAGTGCAACCGTCTGTTCAAACGAGGTGATAAGTTGAAGAAACATAGCAAGAACTGTATAGGTAGAGATCCTGCAGCTAAGAAACGCCCTGTACTAGCTGCTGGCGATACCACATCGAATGGATTCTGCCTATAAAAAAAACAGCATTCACTGACATTTTAAATTGTTATGTAATTGGAAATAACTTTGTTTGTACGATATATATGTACACACCTGGACCACATTAAGCAAAGGATAATCAATCAATTAACAGAAGAAGTCGAAGAAGGTCCCATAAAATATAATGTTTGGCTGGAGTGTACCTATTTAAAGCCTCAACCTTTAGATGAAGAAATCAGCCGGCGGGCATTCAAGAATGCAAATGAAGCATTGCACAACGTTGGTAGCATTCCAGAGATTGTAGAGGCTTTGAAAGAAAAAAATTTTCGCGAGGAAGAAGAAGATATGGCTAAGGGTTCTGGGTGGAGTCTTGCTAGCGTACACTGTCTCGAGCTGCTTATAAGCAGAATATATTAATTATGTGAAAAGTGAGCATTTTGCTGGAAAGGCACTGCATGTACATAGTATNTTATAAGCAGAATATATTAATTATGTGAAAAGTGAGCATTTTGCTGGAAAGGCACTGCATGTACATATTATGGAGTATATGACAATTGTTATTTTTTTATGTTTGTAGTCTGATGTACGTAGAACATATATGTTTTCAATGAATAAACAAAAGTGTTTTATTTCTCGCCGGTGTTGATATACCTTGTCCTAGCGTGCCTACTTTCCCTGATATAGGGAATATGGCAGCCTCGGTTTTNTTCTCGCCGGTGTTGATATACCTTGTCCTAGCGTGCCTACTTTCCCTGATATAGGGAATATGGCAGCCTCGGTTTTTCAGATCTGCCACTACAAGCCGATACTGTAAGTGAGCATCACAATAAAAATAAATGAAATTATGTGGACAAANGTTTTCAGATCTGCCACTACAAGCCGATACTGTAAGTGAGCATCACAATAAAAATAAATGAAATTATGTGGACAAAATATGATTATTTGAAATTTAGTAGCTACTTAAAGATTTTTTTTTGTAGGGCAATAACTGAATGTGCATAGTAATTGATTATGTAGCAAAGATATATGCTGGTGCATACAAAAAAGAGTAGATTAATATTGTAATAAATTCTAAGCAGGTTGGATGTAGCAGACTTGGAATTAAGCTTTTGAAGTGTAAGAAATTTGACCCTGAGTCATGGNAAATTCTAAGCAGGTTGGATGTAGCAGACTTGGAATTAAGCTTTTGAAGTGTAAGAAATTTGACCCTGAGTCATGGTGGGAGGGAAGGGCGATGGCTGAGTCGAGCCTGGCCAGACCTGCTTCAGTGCTTTATATGGCGAAGAGAGGTCCTACATAAATGTCTACATGCTCGGTCCTGGTCTAATACACCACGATTATTTTTCTAGTAAACACAAATAACGAATTAACTGGAAGATCTTGATGGTTAAAGGACAAGATCATATGTAATAATCAATTATTGCAGACGTGATGTAGTCCAATATGGTGGTTCGAGGGGACCGAGTTATCAGCAGGCTACTACATCGAGGTGGAATGGTAAGGCATGAATAAAATCTAATATAATGCTGTGACTAAATCAAGTAGGAATAATAGGGAATAAAAGGAAGGTAACTAAAAAAAAAAAACCAAATCAAAGATGGTTAAAATGACATGACAGAGCATGAGATAATGTTTATTTCGCTGGCTCGTCTGACAGCTTAAGCAAATTAAATCATAGATGTCTGACATGGAATGATAGAGCTTAAGTATGTGGGAAACATGGTGACGATGTTTTGTANAAATTCTAAGCAGGTTGGATGTAGCAGACTTGGAATTAAGCTTTTGAAGTGTAAGAAATTTGACCCTGAGTCATGGCGGGAGGTAAGGGCGATGGCTGAGTCGAGCCTGGCCAGACCTGCTTCAGTGCTTTATATGGCGAAGAGAGGTCCTACATAAATGTCTACATGCTCGGTCCTGCTCTAATACACCACGATTATTTTTCTAGTAAACACAAATAACGAATTAACTGGAAGATCTTGATGGTTAAAGGACAAGATCATATGTAATAATCAATTATTACAGACGTGATGTAGTCCAATATGGTGGTTCGAGGGGACCGAGTTATCAGCAGGCTACTACATCGAGGTGGAATGGTAAGGCATGAATAAAATCTAATATAATGCTGTGACTAAATCAAGTAGGAATAATAGGGAATAAAAGGAAGGTAACTATAAAAAAAAAACCAAATCAAAGATGGTTAAAATGACATGACAGAGCATGAGATAATGTTTATTTCGCTGGCTCGTCTGACAGCTTAAACAAATTAAATCATAGATGTCTGACATGGAATGATAGAGCTTAAGTATGTGGGAAACATGGTGACGATGTTTTGTANGCAAATTAAATCATAGATGTCTGACATGGAATGATAGAGCTTAAGTATGTGGGAAACATGGTGACGATGTTTTGTAATATGGTGGTAGTAATGGAAACTAAGATGGCTGACATGGAATAACAAAGCATGGATAAAATAGATGGTCGATGGAGCACAGATGAGACGGAATGACTGAGCATGATGGAAAGGTGACTAAGCAAAATTGAATCCAATATGGTAGTCAGTGTCAATAATGAAATTTATCCCTCGATTTTTGTGATTTTTTCGATTTTGTGATTTTTCTAGATATTTTGGGTTAAAGGTCACCTAGGGTCAAGGTCAAGGTCGACAACAACCTACATGGTGGGTAAATCGGCAACTCGTCTGGTGGCGAAATCAATAGTTAATACAGTAGCATCACCTAGGTGATGAAAATGAAAACGAATAACAAACGAAAACATGAATATGGTGGGTGGAGTGCATTTTACAGAATGAGCAATAGTGAGAGACCTGAAAAATTCGCGAGTTCAATGACCTGCAGGCTAGACTCCACAGTCTTATGTACATACGAGACATTGGTTGTCTGCTGTCATATAAGAAGGCTACGATTAGGCCAGCGTTCTCCAAGAGGTGTCAAACACCGTGTGGACCAATGGCTGAAGTTATATAACCGCGCGTGTTTTGAATTCTAGCTTGTCCCAAAATTAATCCGCGAATTCTTCAGGTCTCTAGCAATAGTGAAGGGGTAGAGGTCTGTCGACTAATTAACCAATGAGAAACAAACATTGGTGTCGGGTCGAACGAGCGTGAGTAATCAACCAAAAACAAAAACCACTATTGTGGGGTTAAGCGAGCACAAGTAATCAACCAACAGAAACATTGNGTGAGTAATCAACCAAAAACAAAAACCACTATTGTGGGGTTAAGCGAGCACAAGTAATCAACCAACAGAAACATTGATGGAGGGAGTGGATGGGAACCGACCGATTAACCAATGAGAAACATAGGCGAGGGTCAGTCGTCTGCTGGATGTGGTTCTGAGGAAACCTCAGGAAATGTGCATTTTTTATTTAAATTTTAATGATAATTTTTTATAAATTATTGAAAGTTAATAATTCTTTATTTTTTATAAATTTTTAGAATTTTTTTAGAAATCTTAGAAATTTTAGGATTGTTCTTATTTTTTGGGTTTAAGGTTAATGGTCAAGGGTCTTGGGTTAAGGGTCAAGAGTCAACAGTTCATACATTAAAATAAAAAAAAGTTAAAATTTCTTTATATTTAACAATTTTTTACTTATATATAAGGCTTGTTATTTGGTAATGACAAATATGTCACGCCGTAGCCCATGGCATTAGTTTCCTTGTTAATTTCTCATTTGTACAAGTATTTGTAAGTATTTGTTATTATGGTTGCAGCAAAATAGAAAAAAAAATTAATTTGACATCAAATTATTAAAAATTATATAAAGAGTAAAATGTTTTCATTCTTAAATAACGTCATCAAATATAATGCGTACAAGTTAAACAATGTTTGGTACAAAAAAATAATATTATTACTTTTTGGGGTCTCACACCCTTAACGCCTTATGGTCACATCTGGCGCATTCCTAGGACCACCTGTTTTTCGCGAAAATATTTACGCGAAGGCTAGACTCCGATGTCCTATGGCATACGTGCAGTTTTCCTCTGGTTGTTGGCCGCGTGTCTTTGACGGGAGACAGTTCCTTAACTGACTGGGCCAATCAGAGTTACGTAACTCCAACACCGAGTGTCCGTGATTCGCGAGCAGACACCTTCAATGCTCGAAAGTTTAAGTCATCCAATCACGAAAGTGGATCTGAGATATAGTGTTTTGGAGTACAAGTAGTCCTTGAATTGAATCTTCNCAACACCGAGTGTCCGTGATTCGCGAGCAGACACCTTCAATGCTCGAAAGTTTATAAGTCATCCAATCACGAAAGTGGATCTGAGATATAGTGTTTTGGAGTACAAGTAGTTCTTGAATTGAATCTTTACGCGAAGCCGAATTTCCCGCAAATTCGATATGTAAGAGAAGGATATTATTACACTATGGATTTAAGTACAGAAACGAAATTTGAGATTTTTTTTTCTCCTTTCCCCTGAGGAAAATGCGTAAGATAGCCCTCATTTTTTACCATTTTAATTTTTCTCTATGCAAATATATTTAATAAGATGAAAGGAAAAAGTTGTGGCTGCATATATTTGTTTTTAACTTTCCCGAGGAAAAAAATAATTGTTTTTCCAGAACATATTTTTAACCACTTCACGTATTATCCCGCAGGTACTCGTTTCGTCTGGCATGTTGCAGAATAGGTAAAATCGTGGTCGTTGCTGTACAGTGTAAGACACTAACACCAATGAAACCATTGTCTTTCCCTGTCCAGTGCTGTTGGTTGCTGCTGACACACCAACTTCCACACCATAAATTTAATTTTTTTGCCATCACCTGAAATACAAAGTCGATGTTGGCGTTAAGGGGTAAATGACACATGCAATTGTATACGCGTAAACACTGATTTTTACAGACAACATTTCCCCAGTATATTCCTACGCCTCGTGCAAACAAAGCTTAANATTTGAGATTTTTTTTTCTCCTTTCCCCTGAGGAAAATGCGTAAGATAGCCCTCATTTTTTACCATTTTAATTTTTTTCTATGCAAATATATTTAATAAGATGAAAGGAAAAAGTTGTGGCTGCAAATATTTGTTTTTAACTTTCCCGAGGAAAAAAATAATTGTTTTTCCAGAACATGTTTTTAACCACTTAACGTATTATCCCGCAGGTACTCGTTTCGTCTGGCATGTTGCAGAATAGGTAAAATCGTGGTCGTTGCTGTACAGTGTAAGACACTAACACCAATGAAACCATTGTCTTTCCCTGTCCAGTGCTGTTGGTTGCTGCTGACACACCAACTTCCACACCATAAATTTAATTTTTTGCCATCACCTGAAATACAAAGTCGATGTTGGCGTTAAGGGGTAAATGACACATGCAATTTTATACGCGTAAACACTGATTTTTACAGACAACATTTCCCCAGTATATTCCTACGCCTCGTGCAAACAAAGCTTAACCAAGTCTAGAAAATGACACCAGAGGGGACAACGCACCACATTCCTGAGCTTCCAGTGTAATAATAATTCCCAATACGAACTATTTATTACTAGTTATTACTAGTTATTACTAGTTATTACCAACACAGTTTTTATTCAAATTAATAAATAATTACACACGTTATAATTTATAGATGATATGTAAGTAGGGCCAGTGACTTTTCACGTAAAACTTGGAGCACACAGTAGACTTCAATACTACATACACACCTCAGCTGTTTTTAAACCTCCATTGGCTGCTGGTGCCGTGTCCGTCTTTGACCAAGCCACTCAGGATTAAGTAATTCCGACACTGAACCTTCGTGATTCGTGCGCAAACGGTTTACACGGGCCAGAAAATTTTTTCAGCCAATCAAAGAAGCTGGACGACCCTACAGTGCTTTGGACTGTATCTTGTCTCGAAATCTTTTCGCTAAATATCACTGCCCCTAACTATAGGCCTACTATGTACGAAATAAAATTTCTCTGGAATATCAATCACTTCCTAGTCACGGGTCTTTTAACGCTTTCCTCTCAAGGATACAGGAATGACAGTCTCTCGTAGCGTGAACTCCAGTAGCACGCGCCAGCAAAATGGCGTCACCGGCCANATTATACGCCTACTATGTACGAAATAAAATTTCACTGGAATATCAATCACTTCCTAGTCACGGGTATTTTAACGCTTTCCTCTCAAGGATACAGGAATGACAGTCTCTCGTAGCGTGAACTCCAGTAGCACGCGCCAGCAAAATGGCGTCACCGGCCAGGAACATGTCGGAAAGCCGTTCACTAATCAACGCCGGCAGCCCAGCCAATAGCGAGGGAGCATCTCGCAGCGGGCAGGAGCCAATCAGACACGAGGCCCGTTCCCAGAGCTTCGCACAGCCAATCAGATATTTGGTAATTCCCCATCAAGAGAACCTTCACTCAATGTCGAGTCTCTATCTACTGTGTGCCTCAACCCTTTCAGAGCCACGTTAGTTTACCGTTCCGGGTGTCGCAAACAAAAAATGTTGATATCCTTGCAGTACTAAAGTCGACGAAACACTTGCTTCGTAATCAAAACCAGTGGGCTGTAGGCTTTGTGTTAGGCTATATGAGAACCAATCATAACATTGCCCAATAACATGGCTTCCGAAACAGTTCCACACAGGTAAGATCGTTGTTAGAGATAATGATTTTTCCGCGAAAAAATATGAGTACACGGTAGACCTCAATACTATAAGCACCCAACGGCAGCTTGTCTATTACCATTGGTTGTTGTCTGCTTGAGAAGGTGTTTTCATGTTTGACCGGACCACTCAGAATTCGGCAACATCGACACGGCTCCTACGTTGTTCGTGTGTAGACAGTTAACACGTGTCAAAAAGTAATTCAGCCAATCAAGATTCGTAAATGACCCTAAATTGTTTTTAAATATAACTTGTATTGAAATCTTCTCGCGAAATTTCGCTACACCTAGTCATTGGCCAGTGAGCCTCGCAATGTAGAACCAGGCGAAAATGGCCTTAATGCGCGTTATATACACAATTGTGTTCACTGGGTATGGATGGGTTATCATTGAGTTACGACACTTTACCGTTTATTTGCTTTGTGCCGAAGCCCGCTATCAGTTAGGTTTGTGCACCCAATGGGGTCAGGAAAATATGAAGGGGGGGGGAGGAGTGAAACAACACCCGGAAGAGACACGGCGTTGGCTGGGCCGCACGAGTGACGTCATAAGGAGAGGAAGATAAGAAAGCGGGAGAAAAGTTTCGGGAAAGGGGAAGGGAAAAAAAAAATAAGGAGATTGATAGTTTGGCAAAGAGGAGAAGGGGTGAGAAGGAGGGAGGGAAGAAGATGGAGTGAGCTCGAGATAAATGATTTCGAAATGAATAATGTCTGCGAGAGAGTAAGGCCCGTACGTCTCCGGAGCGAAATTTTTAAAAGAGAAAGAAGAAAAAAAAAATAAATGATTGACGTGCGGAAGGTTGAATATCGAGCACGCATCCCGGAGACTCCGCTTTAGTAGATTCCCTTCAATCCGAAGAATTTNGAAGGGAAAAAAAAAATAAGGAGATTGATAGTTTGGCAAAGAGGAGAAGGGGTGAGAAGGAGGGAGGGAAGAAGATGGAGTGAGCTCGAGATAAATGATTTCGAAATGAATAATGTCTGCGAGAGAGTAAGGCCCGTACGTCTCCGGAGCGAAATTTTTAAAAGAGAAAGAAGAAAAAAAAAATAAATGATTGACGTGCGGAAGGTTGAATATCGAGCACGCATCCCGGAGACTCCGCTTTAGTAGATTCCCTTCAATCCGAAGAATTTTCTGACTTTAAAGTAGAAATCGCATTTGACAACTCATTTACGTCAAATCTATCAGGCACGCGTGTCCTACATATGCGACGTTGTACAAGAAGTATCGCCTTTGACGATATACGCTGTACACGGAAGGAAACATGTGTGATAAATAGGGGTAGTGATATTTCGCGAAAAGATTTCGAGACGAGATACAGTCCAAAGCACTGTAGGGTCGTCCAGTTTCTTTGATTGGCTAAAAAAATGTTCTGGCTCGTGTTAACCATTTGCGCACGAATCACGAAGGTTCAGTGTCGGAGTTACTTAGTCCTGAGTGGCTTGGTCAAAGACGGACACGGCACCAGCAGCTAATGGAGGTATAACAACAGCTGAGGTGTGTATGTAGTATTGAAGTCTACTGCGTGCTCCGATTTTTACGCGAATAGTCACTGGCCCTAGTGACAGATATCATTCCTTGCGGTGAATATACTGCAGGCTCAGAAACACCTGCTTACAATAGCATTAAGCACAAACACGCCTCGAAATGCTGATACAACATGGAAGCTGTGATCTTCGAACGAATAGTGCAACGGGGGTGAACAACTAGGTGGAGATCTTCGGACATTCGCCATTGCGATGCAGATGTCTGTCACGGAAAAACAAGACCGAGCACGAGAAAATACTTAAAAAAAGGTAAGTAACACATGGACGAGAAAATAAATATGTATACAAAACTTGAAAATTCCAAAAGCGAATGGAGTAAAAAAAAAACAGGACAGAAATTAGCCACGAAAAAAATATATACGTGGACACGACCAACAGAAAACAACACAGGATAGAAACCTGATTGAAAAATAGGACAACACTAACAAAGGAACGAAATGGGATAACATAACAAAGAAACGCATTCAAACACTGCAGTTTTACCAGACACGACCGACTGCACGCCGGGTAAGCAGTGGTCAAGAATACACACACACATACACACACACACATATATATATACACACACACACACACAAAGCCAGAAAATGCCATGAAGGAATCGTGTGAAATAAAACAGGACAGCAAGCTAAATGCGCAAAAATTAATATAAGAGACACTCAAAAATACACACACATACACGTGAAAAACTATCAACGACCAGCAGACAATNCACTCAAAAATACACACACATACACGTGAAAAACTATCAACGACCAGCAGACAATACACCGAAGACGACGCAGTCTAGTTATCTACTTCACAAATAAGACAACATTGGCAAACAAAGACAGCGAAGAAACTAACACAAGCACAGCAGTTTTCCCAGACACGACAGAATCGCGCCGTTTCGGTAACTGCTGTCTGCTCCCGTCTTCAGACAGCGACACACACACAGGGNCCCAGACACGACAGAATCGCGCCGTTTCGGTAACTGCTGTCTGCTCCCGTCTTCAGACAGCGACACACACACAGGGGCCGAGAACACAAGTGCGTTAGTAGGTTACGTGTCTTTTGCAAGAAAATCTCCATTCGGTCAACACGAAAGCTCTACATTTTGTCTACGAAGCTGGCTGCTTTACGGGAAGCATGTCAGAAAGCGTATCTGCAAAAGTGTACTCCGGACACGCTTGCTGTACTCTGCAAAGGCTATTATTGGCTGGCTATCGACCAGTGAAGTCGCGTGTTGACTGTGTATCAACCAATGCATAGAGACCTGAAAAATTCACGAGTTCAATGACCTGCAGGCTAGACTCTAGAGCAGGCGTTTTCAACCGTTTGGTTTTAACGGCACACTTTTCGTTTCATCAAAGTTTCGCGGCACACCAGTAAAAAATAGCCAACTGCGAGTCGGACTGGCGCGTGGAGGGTTCCGTACAGTATACCCATAACATGTATAACGGACAGCGGAGGCTTAGTAATAGGGTCCCGTTGACACCCTTTAGATAAGAAACCCTAAAAAGCAACGTAAATAAAAATACATGGTTAAAAATTAAATCTTTATTATTGTCTTATGTACAAATATGCAGATATTAACTGCACATTGGTTGTCTGCTGTCAGAGTGGAAGGTGACTATTGGGCCAGAATTCTCCAGGAGGTGTCGAACACCATGTGGACCAATGGCTAAAGCTGTATAAACACACGTGTTTTGAATTCTAGGTTGTCTCAAAATGAATCCGCGAATTCTTCAGGTCTCTACTAATGCATCGCGACAGCTGTAACAGGTTTTGCAATCCAGCGTGTTTATTTGGGAAATTGTTAGAAAGAACAGTTTTATTCTTGCGAACTGAAATGCTGACTAGTTCCAGATAAAGTCCAGAGAAACAGTAGAGCCTTAAAAGTGCGAGATTTGTTTTTCAATAACAATTACATTTCCATATAAACNATAAAGTCCAGAGAAACAGTAGAGCCTTAAAAGTGCGAGATTTGTTTTTCAATAACAATTACATTTCCATATAAACCTAGCCTCTAGTTTAGACGTGCACACTCATCGAAGGTTTTCTACTCTTCAAACCACTTGACGAAATTCTGCAGCGAAATAATTGCTTCCAACAGGCTAGATGTGAAATATTTTGTGTGGCCGTACAAAAAACAAAAAAGAGCGTTTTATTCGTTGTTGCAGTTTGCGTTTGATATGTCTTGACCTCTCTTGTCANCCCGTACAAAAAACAAAAAAGAGCGTTTTATTCGTTGTTGCAGTTTGCGTTTGATATGTCTTGACCTCTCTTGTCAACACAGAATTCACTAGTTTTGCCGATGGATTGTGTTTTACTGGTCCGCTGAGACAGAAGATGTGACCATCTTTGAGAACGTCGCTAACATTAGCTGACACTAGTGGGTAGTGCATACGAGTTCATCTTGCTTGGTCACGTATTTTATGACGTCACATTTTATTTCGGCAACGTGATATACTTGGAAGACATAAACTTTGTAGTATGCTCATTTCTAGGGACACCCAAATTTCGCGAAAAGATTTCATGACTAGCTGTATTTCAAGACATTTTAGCACAGCTCCATGTTTCTTTATTGGGTGATTTTTATTGTTCTTACCTTAAGTTTGTGTCCGCTAATCAGTATCGGAGTAGCCTTATTCTGATTGGCCAGAATCCCCCTGCGCAGAAATATTTTCGTGGAAATCAGGTAGCCCTGCTCATTTCTTACAGGTTTAAGGAACGACATTAAATAAAGGGGAACATGAAAATTATAATATAACAATTATCAACAATTTCTTGCCCCATATGGCATTCGAGCATCGTGTTGAAAGGGATAAGGGTATTGGGTATATAACATTCGCGGTTACTTCTGATGTATCTGAAGCCCTGCTCAAGTCCTACTTCCAGGAAGTCCCTCCGCCTCATGCGAACTAAGCTTAACCCAGTCTAGAAAATTACACCAAAGGGACAGCGCTCCGTATTCGTGCGCGCACAGTGTAATAGCAGATTGCATAAGAACTATTTCTTACTAGAAGAGACCTGAAAAATTCGCGAGTTCAATGACCTGTAGGCTATACTCTATTTTCGTCTGCAAAATCATGCAGATATCACTGTTCATTGGTTGCTTGTTGTATTAGAGGAAGACGGTGATTCTGTCTGCATTTNCAAAATCATGCAGATATCACTGTTCATTGGTTGCTTGTTGTATTAGAGGAAGACGGTGATTCTGTCTGCATTTTACTGTGTATTTATTATAGGCTCAGAGTTGTCCAGGAGGTGTAATTTAACGGGTAGACCAATAGCATTAGCAATACAAACGTACGGGGTTTTGAATTCCAGCTTGTCCCGAAATAATAACGCGAATTTTTCAGGTCTATACTTACTAGACCTTACCAACACACTTATTTTCTCCCTAGTTTGAATCTTATTAATTATAAATGAAATATTATAGTTTATAAATAAAATGCAAGTAGAAGTTATATTTAATAAAATAATAAGGCATTTTTACGTAAACACATGTATAACGGTTGCGATAAAGAGCGAGCTGTTTATCGCCAAAAGTTTTCCGCGGAGTCTACGACTTCAATATCCCACGTGCACACTTGACTATTGGCCGCTTGTCTGAGTGGAGGCAGTCTAGTTACACGGGTGAGCCAATCAGAATTGGGGTTTCTCCGATACTCGCCGTCCGTGATTCGCGGGCAGACAGATAAGACCCGTAGTAACACTTCAAATAATCAAATTAACGAAAGTTGGTTCTGAACTAAAGTGCGCTGGAGCACAGGCTGGAGAACAGGCGCCCCTTGACGAAACCACCAAACACGTCATGCAAAGGGCTGATTTTTCAAAGGTTTGATTTAAAAAAAAGTGTCAAGAAACCGCGAATAGACTATATTTACTTTNTTTTTTTTTTTTTTTTTTTCGAAGCTTGATTTTTGTTAAAGGCGCCGGTTTACCGCGGCCCAGCTCTAGTCGTGACGTAGGGCGAGCGGAGGGGCGAGCCGGTGCAGATCGATGAGCGGCAGGGACACAGTGCGCAGTAGTAGGGCCTGCTGGGCGGGTGGTAGGGTGTGTAGGGGGGAAGGGTGTAGGGTTCCTTGCGGGGTGTGAGAGCAGGGAGCGGTCGCGAGTGACGCTATGCACCCATTCATCACCGCCGCCCGGGCTCGCCTGCCTTGCCACCCGCTCTTATCTCGACTGCAGGGTTTTACTGCGAGCAATCGATCTATCTCGCGAGCAGCGAGTCCGATCTCCCCCCCCCCTTTTACCGCCCTTTGCCGAGCCCTCGAGTACAGTCGGAGTAGCAGCGCAACGCCGCCGCTTTCACAACTCACGAGCGGCCCCTTCCCGAACGCACCCGCGCGAAAACACCGACTTGTGCTGGAATCGCGGCACGACGCTTCGAACTGAACAGCCAATCAAACAAAACATAGTTCCGACGTAAGCCCTACAAATTCTGTCGTCCAACCCGCAGGTTTTTATTAGGGAAATTATTTGTATTTGCACCGCAAACAGAGAGCACAACTTTGTAAAACGAAATTGCGTGACAAGTTTTCCTTACAGCGGCAAATACGCAACTTAAAAGAAAGAAAAATATTTGACATTCTGAATTTTAACTCATAACAATAAAACAATTTTTGCCTACGCATACCTTTGCTATAACATCTAAATAACCATATAGTATTCCAAATTGCCCGTATGTCCTTTGAAACTAGATTAGTTAATCGGTAGCTTTAAAATGGTTCCGACAGATTCTACTCTTCGTGCCGCGTGAATAAACTTTCAGGCCATAAATTTGAGCAGTCACATTGAAAATATAATTGCCGGTTTGTGGATACATCTTATTACGATCTCTCATCCCAGTTATTCCCATGTAGTAATTTTGCAGACGCTCTGCACGGAATGTGATGTCAGATAAATATTTCCATTAAATGCGAACATTATAGATTACTCTTTATAGGTACATAAATATACACCCAATTAATATTACCTAGAGGACATAATCTTGCTCACAACAGCAGCTTATGAAGATACTGATCAGGCAAACCCAGCTCTTCTTCTCTATTGAAAGCAGATAAATTGAACACAATTCATTTTAATGATCACTCCTTAACAATAAAGTCCTTACAAGCTTATTAACTTTCTTTTATTAATATAAAACATCAAATTTTGGTCATGGTTAACTGATGATGAGTGTAATATTGTTACATCGTGCGGCGATCTTCACATAAATTCTAGCATAGAGTCAGATAAGAAATAACAATCTGAAAATTTCTCATCCATGTACGAAATTGAAACTAATATCGTAGTTCGCACAAGTTATACAGACAGTTCGTGGTTTACGTAAATTTAATCTCTATACTACATAAATTTCGATAAAGTTGTAAACACAGGCCCGAGATTTTCGGATAATCAAATTCAGTTCCTTCTTTACCATATAACACCGAAAGAGTATATAAATCCAATAAGGTGGTACAAACTTCTAAGAAGTTGTAATAGTGGGTCTGTTTCATTATTAAATCCTAAAGTTAATCCTGGAAAACTGGACGAAAATAGAAAATCGTAAAAAATACTTTCAAACCCCCATATTTTAATACCAGAAAAAATGTATCAACTTTGTAAATTATTAAACAGTCCGTGAAGGTGACTTCCAACTTTTCTGAAGCCCTGCTGAAGTTTTTCTTCCAGAATATTCCTCCGCCTCGTGCAAACAAAGCTTAACCAAGTGAAAAAATTACACCAAATGGACAACGCACCGCATTCGTGCGCACTAAGTGTAATAATATTTTACACAAGAACTATTTATTACTAACCATTACCAACACACATATGGTCGCCCTGTTTTTATTAATATTAAATGGGAACGAAGTATTAAAATATACAGAAGGAATATTAGCAAAAGTTTAATTTAACTAATAATACGGTACTTGCGATTGTAATACGTGATATTTTTAGGAAACAGCCAAAATCGGCATAACAGTATGATTTTTCAAAGGTTTGTTTCAAAAAGTGCGAACAAATCGCAAATAGACTATATAAATAAACTGTAGTGAGCTTTCATATCTGCGTTTAATACATTTTGAGGTATTAGTTTTATTAAGCGGGAAAATTACAACATTAAACAATTAATGAAAATCTAAGTGACTAGTCTGAATAAGTAAAGGCATAATAATATCCAGTCGGAAAATAAAAATAAAACGCATTCGACATATAGTAAGGAAAAATATAGGCGATAGTAGCATTATTTAGAAAATGTAAAGTTTTTAAATATAGGCTATGTATAAAACATTTTTAAAAAAAGCAACAAATAATTACGCTGCTGAAACATTAGCAAGTGTATAAATAAATCTAGTTAAAAAAAAATGAAAGTCGGTAAGAGAAATAATAACGAACATAATAACTGAATATAAACATCCACAGTTTGACACGTNATGATTAGCAAGTGTATAAATAAATCTAGTTAAAAAAAAAATGAAAGTCGGTAAGAGAAATAATAACGAACATAATAACTGAATATAAACATCCACAGTTTGACACGTGGAAAGATAAAAGCTGAACTCTAAGTAAGGTTAGTGTTAATATTAGCTGTAACGTACACAATTGCCTACCTTAACCCGTTCGGTCACACGTTAACTTCCGAGTTCAAGTGTTGCAATCACGTAATTTTTTTGGTGCGCGCTGTACTTGTGCTCAGCTCTTGTACAGTAATCAGTAAAACACGTGCAACGTGCTCAATGATAGTGACACCAACCATTCATGTCAGAGAGGCGAAGAAAATTCCGCAAATTAGATCGGCCACAAGAAAGACAGAGCACTGGTGCCCTACTGTGTACAGTACTTATCATAAATATAGTTCCTGTGCAACGTGTCCACCATCGTGAACACAGTTATTGAACAGGTTCAGCAGTCCTTGTTTTAATAAATTTATATTCACTACATGTAAGGAATTTTTATTACCTCTCGTAAAATAAGAGAAAACCAAAACAACCCAAAAATATTTTTAAGAAAATGTATATGGATCCTTAAACTAATTCATTGACTCATGCAGAACACATTTAGTTACGTCACTCACATTTTTGCTCATCCAAAACTTTGAGAAAGGTACGCTGAAGTGTGCAATAGTTATGCGTGTTTATAAGAAAGGAAAAAAAAATAGCTACAAAAACATTAAATAAATAACCAAAATATTTCCATTTATTTCCCAAGATATATTTGAAACCGATACATGCAGTAGACTCGTAGTTTTTCTATACTTCATTACAATTCTGTGAGTGTATGGAGAAAAGTGGCTCTCTGACAAAGAGCTCGTTTTACCGACAAACGTAAACCACATAGATATTATATATACATTTGGAGAAATTTTGTTATTAAATGCCAGTTTACTATCGGCGCAGCGGGCAAATGCCGCTTTCAGTTTTAAGTTTTAACATCATAATATACTATATCAAAGATTATAAATATTAGGAAAAAGTTCAACTTCTTTTTCTGGCCAAGAAAAACTAAACGTACTTTGTTACACTGAGAGAGCAGTCCTTAGAAACAACGGCGAGATAAAGGTACTGTTTTAAAACATAGTTTAAAAACCCACATCAGATTTCGATACCACTGAGTAGGTGAGTAGAAAGAGGCGAGTAAGTGAAGAATGAAGATATTTGGGTGGCTCTTAATATCGAGATCTTGAGAACCGACGAGGGTGAGGTGATTATGGGGCAGCGACGAAATGCAAGGGTGGGGGAAACGGGAGATCCTCGAGAAAACCCGCCAACCAGCGGCATAGTCCGATACGAATCCCACATGCGAAAATATTGGGGCGACTCCTCCGGGAATCGAACACGGTTCATCTTGGTGAAAGGTGAGTAGTCTAACCACTAAGAACTATTTCATATAAATAGGGTCAGTGACTTTTCGCGTAAAAATCGGAGCACACACTAGACTTCAATACTATATACACACCTCAGCTGTTGTTATACATCCATTGGCTGCTGGTGCCGTGTCCGTCTTTGACCAAGCCACTCAGGACTAAGTAACTCCGACACTGAACCTTCGTGATTCGTGCGCAAAAGGTTAACACGGGCCAGGACATTATTTAGCCAATCAAATAAACTGGACGACCTTACAGTGTTTTGGACTCTATCTTGTCTCGAAATCTTTTCGCGAATTATCACTACCCTTACTTATAAAGCATTACCAACACACCTATATTCTCCCTGTTTTTATTCATATTAATTAAAAATGAAAAATTATAATTTAAATATAAAATGTAAGTAAAAGTTACATTTAATGGAAATAAAATACCTTTATGTTAACAGAAGTATAACAAGCTTATGATGCAAGACATATTTAGTAAACAGCAAAACACGTCATACTTCGGGTGATTTTTTTCAAAGGTTTGCTTCAAAAACGTGTGAAGAAACCGTGAATAGGCTACAGTATTGTCGAGCGGTGGTCTGACATGTTGCTGTTTAGTGGCCCAATTTGACTGGCGTGTGCGGCTGGAGCTGGCGGAATAAACTGTCGTTTCAATTCTGTAGTCTTAAGTATTCTGTACTGATACTGTACGAAATATTACGCAGAGAAGCCAGCATTCTTCCTTCCATGTGGCGGGGAATCTGGGACATCGTTACGTCATGAAGACTTTACAGAAAGCATTTTTTAACACCTCGAGACGTACCGACAAGATAAAGCTCACGTGCAATATCACTTTTCAGAGATGACTATAACTTCGTTGTGTCTGATATTATATTTGTATTGTATAGGGTTTATTAACGTCCCCCGGTGTTACGCCTGAAGGCTTATCATGGGACGGCTTACAAACTAACTTTCTACCTAACTTAAACTAACACCCATACCATACCTGGGATCCGAACCCAGAACCTCCCGCACTACAGGTCGGCGGCGCACCAACCGACTGTGCCACGGGAGGCCGGCTTATGTCTGATAATAACCTACATTAAATCAGAATTAAAGATTGGGAAGCATGTATAAAAAATAACATAACTGGACAATATATCAATCATAAGTGATGCCAAAATAAAGTTTATTCAATTTAGTAAATAAGGAACATTATAGCTACTGTCAACTCAAAACATGAATTTAATGAACGAATATAATATAGAACATTCTCCGGGCCATATAATGATAATCNGCTACTGTCAACTCAAAACATGAATTTAATGAACGAATATAATATAGAACATTCTCCGGGCCATATAATGATAATCACTTTAGTTGGCGTTAGCGTATAAAATCATTATGCAATTATCTTACATTATTTCTTGCTAAGGTTCTAAGGGATTTTGTACATGAACACACATATTTTAAGGGTAACTTTTTTTAATGCTTCCATTTTTAATTAGCATGTTATCATATTTTTGGCAAATTCCTAGAAAGTATAGAATTTTTTTATTCGCCAACAAAACTCAAGAAATTTAGCTGAATTTGAAAGCACAACTTATTGTGGTAATCTTTTCAAAATTCATAAAATACACCTTCTGTACAATTATAAGTTATCTTACATTCTTACAACTACCTCTTACGTACTAATGATGATCTCAGAGTTATGCAAAATGCAAGCTCATTTTCTACAAAATATTTTACCACCCTGGTCAAGATTTTCACACAAAAAACTGTCCAGATATATAATCTAACAAAATGATATTCAGAGTTTTAATATCCTACTGCGTAACCTGCCAGATGCACAATGCTTTCGTTACATAAAATAAATAAGTGGATATTTACCACAAAAATATGTTAAGTAATGCAAGGACACCCGATTGTCATGAAAAGAGTTCCACTCTAGTAGTAGTTTAAAACACTTTGTATCAGCTCTGCTATCGGTAGAGGTAGTGAAATTTCGCGAAGAGATTTCAAGACAAGTTATATTTCAAAACGCCGTAGGGTCATTTACCTATCTCGATTGGCTGAATTGCTTTTAGACATTTAATTACAAGTGATATGTTCGTCCCACGTGTGTTTATTATCTTTATCCCTTCGTTCTGTTAATTAATTTAGTAATTTATAATTTTTTAAAGAAGCCTCGTGAAACCACGTGAATGTTCTCGTGTTTTGCAACACACTTTTTTAATTTAGCTGTCTAGAGAAATGTTAAACGAATTCAATATATGTATTAAGAAATATTTGTAATTATTCATTTAAAAATTTTAGGAGGAAAGTACATATTCGTAATATCACAGCTAAAATCTAATAAATTTACCAAACCTGGTCCGTACAATTACAAAATTAATTTCGCAGACCCGTAACTTGGGGGAACGCATATTTTTTTCAAACCAGTCAAAATGGACTATGTCCTTCCTTTTGTCCCGCCCGAGTCATTAGCATACGGCTTATTTTTAACTTCTGAGATGGTACCAGCAGTTTACTTAATATCAGTATTTCGTCAAGCATTTTTATGTAACAATACAGCTGTTTCTTTTGTAAGTATACAAATACAAACAGTTTACAAGGTGATTTTTTTTTGTAAACTTACAAAAATTTGTTTTCATACGAAAATATTTTAGATCCGCTTGAAAATTTTATTTTCTGATATATATATTGTATGTATATACGATTATATATAGATATTGTATATTTATATACAATATATATATATCTCAGAAAAAAAAATTGCAAGCGTATCTAAAATATTTTCGTATGAAAACAAATTTTTGTAAGTTTACAAAAAAAAAATCACCTTGTAAACTGGTTGTATTTGTATACTTACAAAAGAAACAGCTGTAATGTTACATAAAAATACTTGATAAAAATTACATTAAAATACCTCTATATATATGTAGACGAAATTACGCGACTATTCCATTCCCGAAGGCGTGCTGTTCTCTGATTGGCTGCGTGAGGCACTGGGAATGGTCCTTGTGTCTGACTGGTTACTGCGTGCTTCGAAGGGTTACCTGTTGGATGAACTGCCGGCTGGAAAGTAGGTATGTCACCAAGCGCTGATTGGCGAACGGCATTCCGACACGTTGTTGGCTAGTGACGCCATTTTGCTGGCGTCCGCGGCTAGAGCTCGCGGAATATTTTTTTCTATTTCGCCTCTGCCTTCTCAAGTGTGGTTTGTGGTTCTGACGAGACCAGGCAAGGACCAGAACATGTTCTCACGAAAGACACGCGGCCAATGCACGTGTGCACGTAGAACGTTTAAGTCTAGCTTGTGTGGTTGTTTTACGAAAAAATTAAGGTGTTCTCAAGTGACAGCAGCCTGCGAGACTGNACGTTTAAGTCTAGCTTGTGTGGTTGTTTTACGAAAAAATTAAGGTGTTCTCAAGTGACAGCAGCCTGCGAGACTGGTAATTGTGCAAAACGTAGGTCAACTCGCGCGCGTGTCTACATGGAAATGTGTGACCGGGTGCACGGGAGAGAGTGTGTGTGCGAATGTACCTTCACTGCAAGAAATTTTTCTCGAACTCACCACGTCATTGATGCGTAATGGAAAAGCGCTAATGGTGACGTTTGTCCCATGTACCCATGGTTAGAGACCTGAAAAATTCNGGAAAAGCGCTAATGGTGACGTTTGTCCCATGTACCCATGGTTAGAGACCTGAAAAATTCGCTGATTCATTTTGGGACAAGCTAGAATTCAAAACACGTGTGTTTATATAACTTCATCCATTGGACCACACTATGTTTGACACATCCTGGGGAACGCTGGCCCAATCGTCGCCTTCCACTGTGACATAAGACAACCTGTGCGCAGTTGATATCGGCATATTAGTACATAAGACTGTAGAGTTCAGCCTGCAGGTCGTTGAACTCGCGAATTTTTCAGGTCTCTACCCATGGTAGTATTCCTGTATTTGCTCATGGGAGAGTGTATCGTAAAGTTTCCAACTGTGTACACACTAAATTCGAATCAGTGGTTTCCNTCCTGTATTTGCTCATGGGAGAGTGTATCGTAAAGTTTCCAACTGTGTACACACTAAATTCGAATCAGTGGTTTCCTACTGATTCGCAATGCAATTTAACAACTCGAATCAGTAAAAATGGCTTTACTTAGAACCGCTGTAAAACCTCTGCTGGTTTCAGTGAAACACAGCAGGAAAATAATAAACTTTTACATACAGACNTCCTGTATTTGCTCATGGGAGAGTGTATCGTAAAGTTTCCAACTGTGTACACACTAAATTCGAATCAGTGGTTTCCCACTGATTCGCAATGCAATTTAACAACTCGAATCAGTAAAAATGGCTTCACTTAGAACCGCTGTAAAACCTCTGCTGGTTTCAGTGAAACACAGCAGGAAAATAATAAACTTTTACATACAGACNCACTTAGAACCGCTGTAAAACCTCTGCTGGTTTCAGTGAAACACAGCAGGAAAATAATAAACTTTTACATACAGACGTGTGAAATGTGTACAAGACGCAACAGCCAGTAGCTGTGTTTTAAATTAATCCATAGATGCTGTGGTTTCAACTTCGACATGTTATTCAAAAACACATTGTGTTATATATATATGCGTGTGTGTGTGTGTGTATCCCCTTGGTAATCAACACTCTCTTGGTAGCGCAATTGGTTAGATTACAGAGTGGAGGCGAGATGCTGTGGATTCAAATCCTGGGCATCAATATTTCTTTTAAATGACATGTTGCACAAACACATAAAGAGTGACTATCGGAAATACATTTATATCTANGGGCATCAATATTTCTTTTAAATGACATGTTGCACAAACACATAAAGAGTGACTATCGGAAATACATTTATATCTACTAATGATTTTATGTATAATTCTACGCACGCATTTGGCTGTCACACAGTGTTTGCAGTCATAAGCCGTTCAAACCTTACTACTAAATATGTGATGGTTCTCTTGTAACAATGGCTCTTATTTTCATTACTTTTCAAATATTACTTTACTGTGGGAGATCTACAGATATGATATGTAGTCACCTCCAACTTTCCTTAAGCTCTGTTAAAGCTCTGCTTTCAAGCCATTCTTCCGCCTCGTGCAAACAAAGATTTACTAAGCCTAGAAAATTAAGAGACGACGCACCGCATTCGTGCGCACTCAGTTTAATAATATTCTGCATAAGAACTATCTCTTAATAGGTAGGAGTAGAGACCTGAAAAATTCGCGTTTTCATTTCGGGACAAGCTAGAATTCAAAACCCCGTACGTTTGTATTGCTAATGCTATTGGTCTACCCGTTAAATTACACCTCCTAGACAACTCTGAGCCTATAATAAATACACAGTAAAATGCAGACCGAATCACCGTCTTCCGCTAATACAACAAGCNATAATAAATACACAGTAAAATGCAGACCGAATCACCGTCTTCCGCTAATACAACAAGCAACCAATGAATAGTGACATCTGCATGATTTTGCATATGAAAATAGAGTATAGCCTACAGGTCATTGAACTCGCGAATTTTTCAGGTCTCTAGGTAGGAATAGTGAAATTTCGCGGAAAGATTCCTTTCNCCTACAGGTCATTGAACTCGCGAATTTTTCAGGTCTCTAGGTAGGAATAGTGAAATTTCGCGGAAAGATTCCTTTCCATATATTTAAAAATTTTAGGTTTTGTAAGGAATTTGTAGGTACATCTCACACCAAAAATCTATTCTGTTGCAACACCTGAATGTGAACGTTAAGGGGTTAATTTGATAACACAACATGTATAATTTAATATAGTTATTCACTCTCCGCTATGTTATTATTCGCTTTGTCTCTAAATGCTGGCAAAGCGATTAACTGGTAAGGTATTTTTAATTTATAATATATACTTAGGGGCAGTGACTTTTCGCGAAAAGATTTCGAGACAAGATACAGTCCAAAGCACTGTAGGGTCGTCCAGCTTCTGTGATTGGCTAAAAAATGTTCTGGCGCGTGTTATCCGTTTACGCACGAATCACGGAGGTTCGGTGTCGGAGTTACTTAGAGGACTCACCGAACCAGTTTCTGCCTGTGCCGCGGTCGTCGGAATGGAGGTATAACAACAGCTGAGGAGAGTTTATAGTATTGAAGTCGACTGTGTGCTCCAATTTTTACGTGGAAAGTCACTGGACCTATAGATACTATATAAGAAGTTATCATATTTTTATTGTGATGTGTGTAAGTAGTACTGTTGGTAGCTTTTTATATTGTCTCCTTATGTACCCTCGTACGTAGGTTATATACACATATATTTGCGTGTGCGTATGCGAAAGTTTTATATTTGTTATTAATTTATCACTAAGCCAAAGAAATTCAGTAACATACTTCATGTTACGACTTACGCAATGTTTTTACACGCATTAAAAGCCANATCACTAAGCCAAAGAAATTCAGTAACATACTTCATGTTACGACTTACGCAATGTTTTTACACGCATTAAAAGCCATAAACGGAGGCCGTATTCCAATTGAAGTGGAGTAGAGAGATTTGGGTGGCTCTTGAAATCGTGATCTTGAGAGCAGAGGTGTTCCAATTGAAAATTTAGTAATAAGTAATTTAGTTATATTGAGTTATTATATTGTTGACAGTCACTTGTTTATCGCGATGGCGCTGTATATAGAAAAAAGTTGTAGTCTGCAGTGTATTAATTACACTCACTTGTATCCACGATACTATTATAAATTGATGAATACATAAATATTTACAAACGTATTCAGTATTTTTTTNACATAAATATTTACAAACGTATTCAGTATTTTTTTTTTGTTACGTTTACATTTAAATGAATCACATTTAACAACGTGCTGTTGGAATTCAACTCATACATATAGTTATTCATTCAATTAGGCTACGCAAATTCATTAAAAACAGATAGCCTACGTATGTGTATGGTATGGAGAAGACATATCCATAGTTTTCTTTGCCGCTTCATGTTCAAAACAAACACGGTAGAGATTTCGGATTTGGCGAATTAGTGGATTAGAGCATAAATATTTAGGAGGCTCTTAACATCGAGGTCTTGNGGGTAGAGATTTCGGATTTGGCGAATTAGTGGATTAGAGCATAAATATTTAGGAGGCTGTTAACATCGAGGTCTTGAGAGTCGATGAGAATGAAGTGAGGTGAGTATGATGTGGCGCTGGAATGCAAGTGCGTGGGAAACGGGAGATCCCCCATAAAACTCGCATCTTCCTGCACGATTTCCAAGTGCAAAAATCTGTAGGCTACCCCGCCGGGAATCGAACCCGGTTCGCCTTGGAGGGAGGCGAGACGTCTGAACACTACACCACCGCGGCCCAGGTAGATTACTATTAAGTAAGTTTCATTAAATGCCAAAAGCTAAATACTGAACCACCAAAAAGTCACCATTTCAGTGTACTAGCTTGGGTAACGTGACCATCTGGTAAAGCGAAACTGCCAATTGGAACAAGGTCTTATACCTTTCAGTCCTGAATTAATTTACTGTCTAAAAAGTTGCAACAGTTAAAAATTTTGGTGGGCACCGTACTTGTGTCGCGAGTGCTTCTAGCACTCAGTGAAAACGTACTGCGTGTTTGTCGATGTCGGAATTTTCCATTCACAAAAGAAAAGTGCAGAAATTTCATCGAATGAAATCTATGACAAGCAAGGCGCTCAAAACACCGGCAACTGAATCCTTGTGTACAGAACGGACCATAAATATCCTTCACGTGCAAAAAGTCCTCCATCATGGACACGTACACGGGGGGTTGTAATGGCGTAGATATTAAGAGTTTTCGTGGACTCCTGCTATCTGGAGAGCAGGAGAAGAGCTGTGTTTCATAAGAATGCTGGGCGTTGACAAATTACCGTGAAATCGAGAGCCCGGAATTCCATTACAATTAGTTGAGCGACGGTTNTAAGAATGCTGGGCGTTGACAAATTACCGTGAAATCGAGAGCCCGGAATTCCATTACAATTAGTTGAGCGACGGTTGAGCTGTCAGGGCGACGGATCGACTGTCGAACGCAGACCCTGGAAGATGATATCGCAAGCTGTTGTTTCCAAGGAAGACTCTCGAAGGAAAAAGTAATAGAGGGGTACACCTGGCTTCACGGAGAGATAAAGCACACAGCAAGGGCCCGTTTCAAGTCCGGGTACCGCGTTCGGGGGTGCCAAGAATAGATAAAGTAATTTCCGAGGCGGAGCGCAATACACGCGCGGCATCGTGCAGGACGCGCCGAGTCCACGAACTTAATTATTAAAACTGGCACTATCGCGCAAGCTGCATCGAACCGTTTCTCGAGAACCCGTCTCGCTTCTGGCCCGAACCAGTTTTGAAACATTTCAAATTTGGGTGCCGTCCAATTTAGATGCTGTATCGAACCACCTGCCCTTGTTATTTTACAGGTCATTTTTTTTTTNCAAATTTGGGTGCCGTCCAATTTAGATGCTGTATCGAACCACCTGCCCTTGTTATTTTACAGGTCATTTTTTTTTTCAGAGGAAGTTATTCCAATTCACGTTGCAGTACTCGCCCGCGGAATGTTTGCGTTCCCGCTCGACNTTTTTTTTTTTCAGAGGAAGTTATTCCAATTCACGTTGCAGTACTCGCCCGCGGAATGTTTGCGTTCCCGCTCGACCGGCATTGCCAGCGGTGGGAGTGTGTCGCGTGGTGTGACAACGACAGGTAATTTCCTTGCCTTCGTGTCAGATATGGACTTCCTCTATACTCCGCGCACCAGGCGGAACAACGGCCGCGGGAACACCGCTCGAAGTGGAGTAGATAACGGCGCGTGTAATGCGCGCGTGCGAAAGCTGATCGCCCCGATGGGAGGAGGTCTGCGAGGAATTTCACGGAATTCATTTGAGAGCGAGCTAGACTTGAAATGCTCTAACGTGTAAGTTGTGATCGAATTACAGTTCTGGAGAACTCTCGGTCGACGACGAACCTACAAGAAAATAAGTAACGTTATATCCCCTGCTACCTAGTTAAAGGGAGAAACTGTATCCTGAAGGTTGCAGAATCCGCTCAATTTTCCCACCGCCAGCCACCGTCGTTGCAATCTGCACACGTCTTGTACGTCTGCAAGGAAAAGTTTATTATTTCCCTGCTGTGCTCCGAGGCGTGGATATTTACCCGTACTTAATCATACAGACGATTCTAATGAATAGTATTATTCATTATCTTTTAAACTCACGTGTTCAAAATTGTGTGATTGTTTTTTTTTAATGTAGGCTGATAAGTGAAAAATACAGTTTTCACCTTATGTTCTTTACTGTCGGGGAAAAAGAATAAAAATTTGTTGATAAGTAAAAATATGTCCAAACAAGGATATATTTATAAAAACATTTATTTGCGTCATAAGAAAATCTCTTTGGAAATTTTTAACTGTGTTTTCAAGAAGGGCAGTGGAGTTTCATGCAGAGCCATAATTATTTGATGTTCGTAATGATGCGGCTATTTAGATAACGATTCATTTTTAAAACTTAAANTTCATGCAGAGCCATAATTATTTGATGTTCGTAATGATGCGGCTATTTAGATAACGATTCATTTTTAAAACTTAAAATAATCTTTAACTATCGGCTTATCACAGTCACGCAAAAAGAAGTGTATTTATTATATAAATATAAATTCGAATGTTTTAGATTTTTGTGTACACGTCATCTCGACCAATTCGAGGCTACCACATTAATTTCCAGAGAATGACTCAAAAACATTTTTAGTAATTTACCAAATATCATTATTAGGAAGATTTTTTCTTAACGTGTACGGCACGTATCATTAATCTGCCGCATTTCCGTTTGCAAAATTTAGGATCGGTTTCATAATATCTGGTGTTCGAGTGTTGGTCAGCAGACATTTTCTGTTTCATGATGCGCGGTTAAAAATAACCAGTGGTCATTTTATTTGTAAACGAATGATATCTTAAACACTAGGAAACGCTCAGATGACTGCGTTGAGCAGAATATTCAGAATATTGGAAACAAAAATGGTGGTCGATCATGGCTGATATGGGGTTATGTATTTACAACGTTTGTGAAGTTGGCAGTGTATGTTGGTTTTTTTGGTGGCAAAGATAATGAAATCGTCAATTTCATCTAAAGAAATAAATTATTTCCAAGCGAAATTCAATACTTTTTTGTAACGATTCGTTTAGCCAACGAAATTGCTTTGGTNTAAGAAATAAATTATTTCCAAGCGAAATTCAATACTTTTTTGTAACGATTCGTTTAGCCAACGAAATTGCTTTGGTTTACATTGGGAAGTTACGTAAGTGTTATTCAGTTTAGATGAAATAAAGTCTTACCTTTGCATTAAAATAGTTTAATGTGTGGTAGCTGCATGTCATTTTCTATGTGATTTATTCCGCTGCGCTTTCAGAAAACGCGCTAGACACAACGTTAATAAGAAAATCGAGACTCTTGACTAAATTTNGATTTATTCCGCTGCGCTTTCAGAAAACGCGCTAGACACAACGTTAATAAGAAAATCGAGACTCTTGACTAAATTTTTTAAAAGTATCTATCCAATCCATATCACTTAAATATAACTCAGGAGTAGTAGTAGGATTTAGGGAAATCTGGGCCAATGTTTTTTAAATGGGAGCTGTGTGGCTGTGGCTGTGGTTGGGGCTATTCGGCTCGACTCGGACGAGCTCGGCAATCTTCGACTCGACTCAGGGGTGCTCGGAAGCCGTCGACTCGGGTTTGTCTAACATACCCGAAGGTGCTCGGCAGTTACTCCCACTAATTATTAAAGCATATGTTTGTTTCTGGTAGCCATATTGGTTTTATAGGCATAGGATATGTCAAATCGTAAATCTTTATTTATTATCCAGTTTTAAAAAATTATTTTTTTTACTGTAAATTATTTTTTGTATTGTGCCGAAATTATAAGTAGGGTATTGCGGAAACATGCAAAAGTCTCTCACTCAATTACTAAACTTCTAGCCTCACCACTCTTGAAAACTGATTAATACACGATGCCAGAACCANAAAAGTCTCTCACTCAATTACTAAACTTCTAGCCTCACCACTCTTGAAAACTGATTAATACACGATGCCAGAACCAACAAATTATTGACTGCCTCGACTGTTTTTCTTGTAGGTATAAGTATGCAGATTTTTTTAATGTATGTATATATGACTAAACAAAGCCCATCATACTAATAGCGACCACATGGACAAGTATTTTATAATCATAGTATGGATCAGCTCTTCTACCAACACTTGTATAGGCTTGATTGGCCAGAATTGGAATGTACGATGACCATCAACCTGTCAATTGTCCAATCATATTTGGATCTTTCTATCAATATTTCTATNAAAAGTCTCTCACTCAATTACTAAACTTCTAGCCTCACCACTCTTGAAAACTGATTAATACACGATGCCAGAACCAGCAAATTATTGACTGCCTCGACTGTTTTTCTTGTAGGTATAAGTATGCAGATTTGTTTTAATGTATGTATATATGACTAAACAAAGCCCATCATACTAATAGCGACCACATGGACAAGTATTTTATAATCATAGTATGGATCAGCTCTTCTACCAACACTTTTATAGGCTTGATTGGCATTAATTTAAATGAAAATTCTGCCATGCCACGGAGAATTGGAATGTACGATGACCATCAACCTGTCAATTGTCCAATCATATTTGGATCTTTCTATCAATATTTCTATNGAGAATTGGAATGTACGATGACCATCAACCTGTCAATTGTCCAATCATATTTGGATCTTTCTATCAATATTTCTATCAATATTTCAATCTTACCATCAATCTTCCTCATATTTTCGTCAATCTTCAGCAATCTTTCCATCAATCTTTCGCAATCTTCCACCAATCTTTCGCAATATTTCCATCAATCTTCAGCAATCTTTTCATCAACTTTTCAAAAAAATTTCCATCAATATTTCCATCAAACTTTCAATCTTTCCATTAATATTTCGCAATATTTCCATCAATCTTTTACAATATTTTGCAATCTTTCCATCAATCATCAATCCATATTCAATCCATGGGTTTGTCGCCTGTCTCTAACCATACATAAAAAAAAANCAATCTTTCCATCAATCATCAATCCATATTCAATCCATGGGTTTGTCGCCTGTCTCTAACCATACATAAAAAAAAAAGATATACCGACTGTCTCCAAAATTTGTACATGTCGACAGAACTAATGTAATGTATGCAGTCAACCATCCCTGTATTTTTATACTAAAGTCTTTATTATCATTCTATATGCAGATCTATCCATTAATAGTCGAGTGTCCATAGCACCACTTTAAATTTGAGAGGGATAAAATAATATGACACACAAAAAATAAAGAAAAAAACTATTATTTTATAGTAATGATTCCTTATAATTTTTTAATTACATTCCAGAAGAAAGCAATACATCACATCATGCGATACATCCCCGTACCTTCAATTCACTAATGATTGAGATAATTTCAACAATGTGTAAGAAATACCCACCTATTTGAGGGTCAATCAAATATCTGAGTCTGTCAACAAGCTCTTTCAGGTCTTCGAGAGATAGGTAGCCAGTATTCTCGGCTTCTTCTGCATTCTTCGTCTCGCTCATTGTAGCAAATGTGTTTGAGGGGTGTGCGGTGCATCGAGAAAGTCGCCATCATCGCCTTCAACATTATCACTGCCTTCCTTCTCATTTTCCTCTATGCGGTCTTCATGATCGTTTTCAATCGATCACAGTGAATATGAATTGTGAATATGAATATCGGAATTACTGTTCAGTAGTAACAATAATATTTCGTGGCAAAATTTCGAGACTAACAATATTTTATAACATTATAGTGTCTTATGTTTTTCATGGCTGGCTGAATTATATCTCGGCAAATATTAAAGATTTGCACGGTGGATCAATGGTGGAGTTGAGTGGCCCGGTCAAACACAGGAAACGTATTCTCTTGTAGATTGCAACCAATGGCAACAGAGAAACTGTTAGCATGTGTGTACAGAATTGAAATCTGCCTTGTTCTCACACGGCTTTGCTGAAAATCTGTACTTGCTTCACATATCAACCATGATACATGTTAAAAAAAAAGACAGGCATTACAAGTCGAGGCCTAAAAGTTGTTCATTTTGCCATATGCTGGATTTCACATTCCTTTGCACATACGAGTCCTTTACGGTTGTTTGTAAGCTATTTATAGATACCATATCATTTCGCGTAATAAAGTTGCACCATGCTAGATTTCACAGTCCTATAACTACTCAAGCAGATCTCAGTTTCTCATTCGCCTCTATAACAATCTCCTGTTCGACTCAGCCAAACGTAATGAAGCCACCAGAGTGCTACATGTTTACTATTGGTTGTGAATCCTGCAGGGCGTGTCGGATGAGCGGAGGTCCAATCAGACACGTAAAACTAAGATATACTTGTGTGCCGTATACCTTGGTACTAAATTATAATGCGAAATTACAGGGACTCCAAATATTTGCCTTGGTGAGAACAGCGTTATTTTTTTTTATATGGAAAATGTTGCACGCAATTAGATCGTGGAGTTAACAAATCCAATACTAAAATCAGCAATGAAGCAATGCATAGTAATTAATAGAGGCCGGAAAAATTCGCGTTTTCATTTCGGGACAAGCTAGAATTCAAAACCCCGTACGTTTGTATTGCTAATGCTATTGGTCTACCCGTTAAATTACACCTCCTGGACAACTCTGAGCCTATAATAAATACACAGTAAAATGCAGACCGAATCACCGTCTTCCGCTAATACAACAAGCAACCAATGAACAGTGATATCTGCATGATTTTTGTATACGAAAATAGAGTATAGCCTACAGGTCATTGAACTCGCGCAATTTTTCAGGTCTCAAGTAATTAATACAACAGCAAAATTTCTTTGAAGCCTATCATGTAACTAAATACAATTGCGAAAATCCCACTTCGTTACCGACCCACAGTTTTAGAACTTACTGTAATACTTGTACGTCCCTTCAGGGTAGAGCGGTACAAAGCGGAAATGTTATTTATGAATTTAAAGTTTAAAAAAAAGTCTGTACCAGGAAGGGTTACCAGTGGCGGCGTGAGGCGACACTCAGTGTGGGGGGACATGGTCGGCTCTTCCGCTCTCTCTCCCCCTACCCGGGGATCGCTGAAATCTACTGATAAGAGGCGAGGGGGTGTCTGCTTCTTGGCGCCCTCCCCCCACCCTTCTTCTGTAATGCCCTAATGGAGGAATACTTAGTGTTCGATTTGCATGGCATTATGACAGTTGGGGGGAGGGTGTGCGTGGGGGAACTGCTGTTTCTTCCCCCTCTTCCCTTCTTGGCGAGCTTTTCCACCCCACACCCCTCCGAGCCATCCTAGTCATATCAGCGCGCTCTACAAGACACGTGGGTGTTCTTCAGTGTGTCTCCGGGGAAGCACATCTGCCTCTTGTACCTGCAGCTGCCGTCTCAGAACAGGCTACACTACAGAAGCGCATCGCATGGCTCCGACGCGATACAAGAAAGTGTATCTGAGCTTCACTGTTATGAAATACAACTGGTCGTGAAATATGCGTGTTTCCCTAATTATAAGCCTTGCTTTGAACAAAACTTTAGATCGGAGGTGAACAACTATCATTAGAACATGAATCTTTAAAATCTCGCCATTAACAATTTTCTCTTTTTTTTTAATTGTTTTAAATATGGAAATGATTGCACATTTGTTATTTGTAGCGGTCTGTAATTATTTTGTAAAATGATATTTTCCAAGCATACCTTAAAATTAATCAAGACATCACCTTTCAGTCACCCTTGTTAAATTTACATTAAATTATTTAGTTTATTTTATCTGTACGTTGCAAAACGCTAAAATTGTGATTTTGACTTTCCATCTTGCATAAACTATATTATATAAAATCTTTTTATACGAAAAAAGAGTACATATAAATGGGGACACCCGAATTTCGGGAAAATTTTTCACGATCAGTTACATTTCGTAACAGTGAAGCTCCGATCCACTTTCTTGATTGGATGTATGCCCGCGAATCACAGACGTACAGTATCGGAGTTGCCTGATTCTGGTTGGGCAATCAAGTAAGGAAACGTCTTCTCACAAAGAAACTCCGCCAATAAGCCCGTATTGTATTGAAATCTATCATAAGCGTATATATTTTTGCGAAATTCGGGTGTGTCCCTACCTATAAATAATGTTGAGTTGAACGGTGTTTCGTACAAGCATAAAACAACGCATGTTATGGTGGCCAGCAGCCTCAACCGTTTCCATTTACGACGGCGCAAACGCACTTTCGCTGAAGACAACGTCGAAGTGGACTGCCTGTATTCTCCTGTACTGCAATGTGAGTTGTGTTGGTGTCCGCACTTCCACTTACCTTCGTACCATTGGTCCTGGCCACGCCGGACTCACTGTACTATGCAACATTTATTATTGGCTGGCCGTCGAACCAATAGAGTCGCGTGTTGACGGTGTGCCAATTAATGTGTCCAGACAGATATAACAGGTTTTACAATCCATCGTGTTCATTTCAGGAGTTACTAAAAAGTACAGTTTTATTCTTACGAGCTGAAATGTTGACTAGTTGTAATTTTATTCTTAGATTCCGATTGTATCCATCGAAATAGTAAAACTACAAAATTGTGAGCTTTGTGTTCAAGAACATAGATAACTTTCACAGAAACGTAGCCTCGAGTATTTACGTTGTTACGAGGTGTGGTCGGGCCTTAGCAGAGCGGCCTGCCTGATCACACCTTCACTTATTTATCCAGGACACGGGTCGTGATCGCTGAAATTTGTTATGAAATCGCAAACCACAGAAACTCCCTCCACCGGCCAGTGAACGGGGACAACGCAGCCAATATATGACAGTGTAGTCCGTGGGGGGTGTCTTTTGTCGTCGGGCCATTAGAACGAGAAGACCACTGAAGATGGGTGTGTCCGGCCGTCGACTTGCGCCATCTTATAATCAGCCTCCGGAATCATGAACAAGGTGGGGACTCTCCAATTACGCTTCACTCAAAACGTGGCTGGTTAAATATTTATAAAATAATATAATTTAATATTTCAGTATATTTGTATAGNTCAATCATATTTATATTGAAATAATATTGTACAACCTTAAGGTTAAATAAACCTCTTTTATATAGTGTTCATTACATAACTCTTATCAATAACTTGTTACGCCCTTATATCCCCGTTAAGGATAAATATCAACAAACTATCAAATTCATAACAACGTGTATACTCCTCTAAGGGTTAATGTATATCCAGGTACCGTTTGAACTTGTGAGATACCCGGATTTCTAGTTATGAAAGTTGTGAACAGTGATGTCTGGAAAATATGCAATGTTGTAGGAGGGGAGGGGAAGCAGACTTTCAGGATTTTTCCAGAGGCAGCGCTCGAGACGACTGGGGTTTAATAATTTGACCATATTCGTTTTTTGACTAATTTTGTTTTCAAAACATGCCAAGCTGTTTTTTTTTCATCTGTTAAATTTTTATCCAAAAATTTGGTGGAAATCTTAGAACTTTTTAAAATGTATCTTTCACATTGCTAAAATTGAAATATATAAAAATGAGTTGAGAGCAACATAAATACAGAAAACGGACAAAATAGTTGGCCGTATTTACAGAGAGAGTTAAAAAAATTAATATCTGGACGTAACCAAGGCGTCGAAAATATAAACATTTAATTTTTAAATAAAAGCAAAAGTAATGGACAATAAAGGAAAGTATAAAAGAAGAAAACTAAGTTCAACCATCCTAGTTTTCAATTAAATGAACGGAAAATCTGCAACAGGACAATATTCAGCATAATTGACAGTCACCATAGGCCGGGAGACCCGATTTCCTCGTAAGTTGTTCCCGCCTAGTTGTATTTCAATTCTAAACACTTCATATCAAATCCGCATTCGCAATTGGATGGTTTTGCTTACTTACTCTTAGGTTCTGGCTCACAAATCGCAGACGTTCAGTACCGAATATGATTGGGCCAGTCAAGCGCCAAAATGCCTGCTTGCAAAGACACACGGTTGTCCCCAATCACGAGTACAGACCCGGACATTCCGCGGATTAACTCGGCAACAAGCTAGACTCCACAACCCTTTGTGTACTTGAGGCCTCAGTTAGTTGTTCATTTTGTTGTTGCTCCAGTTTAACCGCTGACCAGGCAGCACGGGATTCGGTCCGCGTTTTCTCTACAGGCTCGTTATTGGTCGTAAGTCGTCCGGGGCGTGTCTAACAAACCATGGTCCAATACGAGCGGAAATTCTATTGATGAAGTTTAACTTGTTCTTAAACGAGCTCGCGAAATTCCCCGAAAGGAATATCGTGGTTCGAAGTCTACCCTGCTGCCGGATGACCTGTTTCTCGTGAAAATATTTACGCAAAGGCTAGACTCCAATGCACTATGGCATACGTGCATTTTTCCTTTTGGTTGTTGGCCGCGTGTCTTTGGCGGGAGACAGTTCCTTAACTGACCGGGCCAATCAGAGTTAAGTAACTCTGATACTTAGTGTCCGTGATTCGCGGGCAGACACCTCCAATACTTGACAGTTTAAGTCATCCAATCACGAAAGCGGATCTGAGCTATAGCGTCTTGGAGTACAAGCAGTCCTGGAATCTTCGCGCGAAACACAGGTGGCTGTACACATAAGAACAGATCGTGAGATATGGCGAGATGAAGAGGTGAGTTGTAACGTGCGGGTGGCGGGAGCAGCGAAGCAGGTGAGGTAATGAATAGCGGGAGGATGAGGGGACGTGGGGGGATAACGCCGGAGCAGAGGGGCGTATCGCGGATCGCCACCCACATTCCACGCGTGTTGCCGTAATGAGGGGGTAGGCGCGGGCCAGCGCGCGCCCTGCCACCGCCTTCTCCATCCGTCGCTGCTATTCCTCGAGAGCTGTTTGTCTTATCTGGTAAGTGGCTCGCCGGATGCGTGGCGGCCCGCGGGGGAAAATTACAAGGCCCTCCTCGCCATCCTCCAGACCCAACTCCAGCCGCTGGAGCGCTCTCCAGGCACCGGAGCGCACTTGCCGCGGTGGTGCGGTGGCTAGAGCGGTCGCCTCCCACTACGGGGTCGCTCCCCGCATTTTCGCGAGTGGGAATTGTGCCAGACGATGCCGTTGGTCGGCGGGTTTACTCGGGGTTCTCCCGTTTCTCATGCCTTTTCATTCCGGCGCTGCTCCATACTCACCTCAATTCAACCTCATAGACTCTCAAGACCTCGGTGTTAACAGCCGCATATATATATATATATATATATATATATATATATATATATATATATATCTACACACGCACTTATTAAACCAATGAAATTTTTTTCACTGAAACAACCAGAGGTTTTCCACTGATTCTAAGTGGAGCCATTTTCACTGTTTAGAGCAGTTGAATTTCACTGCAAATCAGTGGTTTTCACAAATTCGAATTTAGAGCGTAAATTATTGTGAAGTCTAGACTGGGGCCGTTCCATTGCGCGAAATTATAGGGTTCTGTATTAATGAAATCGTGGAGATACTAAAAAGGGCGTGTCGCTCGGCACGGAGGTCGGTGACCCGGGTACGTATAGGAGGAGGTGCGGTGGTCCAGCAGACGGCACGGATGCTGCAGGCGGGGAGATGCGAGCGGCGATAGTCGAGCGCGAGACAGTGCGCGACTGTGGCGCGGCCAACTGATGGACGCCGAGATACCGCATGACGCCCCTCTCTCCCGGGCGTATTCCCACCGGCGCCACGAGCTGCCTCCGCCCGTCCCTAGGTGATCTCGCGACGGTCCGAGCTCTGTCGGGGCCGCGGTGGTGTAGTGGTTAGACTACCCGCCTCTCACCAAGGCGAACCGGGTTCCATTCCCACGGCGGGGTCGCTCCCGGATATCCGCACGTGGGTATCGTGCGATGTCGCTGACAGGCGGGTTTCCTCGGGGTTCTGCCGTTTACCCCCGCTCTTTCATTCCGGCGGTGCCTCATAACACGCTTCGTCCTGATCTGAGAAAACTCGACAGTGTGACAATCCCTCTACATAGAACCAAGCACATCTTCTAGGCATCACTCCTCACCACTTCCATAACTTAGTAAAAAAATAATGTTTACAATCGATGAAGTGAAAACTTAACCTTCTAAGATCCACATTAATTTATGGTTTCAAATGTTGCATAATTTTTTTATGCGTGATCTACTTAAGCCGTTACAGGAAGTGTTTCGTCATTACACCTCAAGAGCTGTAGGTGTTATATTCGGCTATATGGGCTGTTTACGGTTAATTGAGCACTTTGAAAATCAACCTTCCAGAAATGTCACTGCCCCTACATGCATATAATTTAACGTGCACACTGACTGGCACGCACCCAGTTAAGTTGGTAGCGACGGAGAGGAAGTNCCCCTACATGCATATAATTTAACGTGCACACTGACTGGCACGCACCCAGTTAAGTTGGTAGCGACGGAGAGGAAGTAGTTCAATATCTTCATGTCAATTAAAAGTGTTAAGTAAACCGTTTTGAATGCTGAAATTTTTTTTGTTATCTATTTTAATTCATACACTTGTAAGAATTAGCAAAATAAAATNGCCCCTACATGCATATAATTTAACGTGCACACTGACTGGCACGCACCCAGTTAAGTTGGTAGCGACGGAGAGGAAGTTGTTCAATATCTTCATGTCAATTAAAAGTGTTAAGTAAACCGTTTTGAATGCTGAAATTTTTTTTGTTATCTATTTTAATTCATACACTTGTAAGAATTAGCAAAATAAAATAAAAAACTTTCTTTCCTAATAATTTCACAGTTTTACTAACCGACACATGAATGAAGTGACCAGGCCCATGGCATTGTCAAAGTTACACTTGGTGGAAAAATAAACAATGTGCATAGAAGCAGATCTTCAGAGGGACTTTCAAAAGTTTAAAGTTTACTTTGCATAGCCTTTAGTAGTATGAACCGTTCTTGCACTAGCAGAGTAGCATGGTTGACGAACCATCACTCTAAGTTCGAATCGGTGGGAAGCCGCAGTGAAATTAAACTTCTATTATAAATGAAAACGTCTCCACTTATAATCGGTGGCAAATCTCCGGTTGTTTCAGCGCAAGAATCTCACTGTTTGAATAAGTGACGGACCACTGCTTGCAGCATTTTAAATATTGTTTTTTTTTTTTTATTGAATTGAGCCAAATCATTGCCAGAAACACATCTATTTGCAATAGTCACTGTTTGTATTGTGCGATTTAACGCAATTTGATATGATATGTTTTCCATGTTTGTCCACAAGACGTTTGCCTTCGTCTTTTGCAGCCCGCAATCGACTAACAACTTCTCATTTGCAGTAAAGGTAGATATTAATGCAGATAAATATACTTTTGTTCTCTCTTAGCCCACGCTTATGTAGTATTTTAATGAATTATTTTGACCTTAGTTTTCTGGATCATCTCGTGATATTCTCCTCTTCATATCTGCAACATTTATCATAAATTGCAAATATAAGTTTTGGTTTTTATCTTCTGAAGAATAATTGCTATAATAAGTCACTGAAAAGTTATAAAAAAAAACTTTAAAAAACTTACTGAGGGCCGACAGTTGATTCTCTGCAGATATGACAGCGCTGAAACCTTTCTTCTTGCACCTATTAGTAAATTACATTCTTTCCAATACTCCGTTATAAGTACAATAATACACTGTATTAGTATCACGATTATTTCATCTTGTATTTGCCGACAACCTTTGCCGATGCTTTTAGCAGGAATACGATTTCCAGCATGATTCTCATATTGTTTACCATTACTCTAACCTTTAAATTTCAATACATTTATAATCCTTCGAATTTGCTCCCCCTTTTCTCCTCTGAGCTTCAGTAATATCATAAAAACTATTACACATATTCCATATAGGACTAATCCATAACAGACGTGATGTTACACTGATTACAAACAAGTCAACAATGGACAGTTCTGAAATATTACGAGTCAACTCCTGCTATGTTCATCCATGGCTGCCAACTTCAAACACAAACATACAATGCAAATTTTGGTAAACAGGTCAAAGTTAGGAACTTCCACCCTTTTAACATAATATATTAAATTTTCATGTTATTTCTGACAATTACTGTGGGTATTACTACAGTCCTTTTAACATAAACTGATGGATCTATGGTCAAAGAATATATTTAGACAAAAATATAATTTATTTAAGAAATGCAACTTCCGTTCTTTTTTAACAAATAGGGATTTAATTTATGTTAACATAAATTAATAAAAAATACATTATTTTCGCCTTTTAACAATAATTACTGGTTTAAAAAATAGAAAGAAAAATGAAAAATATCTGTATTTCTTAGTAAATTTTTGCATGTCTTAGAGTACGCAAAAAGAAATTTCGCTTCCTTCGTGAGACATTTTTTTTTCTTCGGAAATCACTTGTATTTGCGCGGACACTCCCTTATGTTAACTCCTGGCCTCTATACTGTGCACTGCGAACGAATGTTGCGTTCAAAGTGACTTTATTTATTTGCGAATTGTATTCTTTGAATGATTCTTGTATGTAATAGGTGTGGGGTTTTAGCAATTAACACTTTTTGAGGTACAGTAATTTCTGCAGTTATAAATTAGATATTTCTTTAATATTTATTCTAATATAGCCGGTTTGTTGCTTTTGTTTTATACGTTTCAGAATAAAAAATTTTTAAGGACTAGGCAAAAAATACATATTAAAAAATCATGTAAAATATATAACTGTAATAAATGACTTTGAAACATAAATGATTGCTTTATTCAAATGTGAAAACCTAGACTCTAGAGAAAAATTGCTAATAAAAGTTTCTATTTTATTTTTGATATACGTAAGGGCAGTGAAATTATTTGAAAAAAAAATTAAAAATTTCAAGACGAGTCATATTTTAAAACATTTCAAAACACTGTAAAGTCGTTCACCTATCTTGATTGACTGTATTACTTATTGACACATGTTATCTGTCTACACACGAATCACGTAGGAGCCGTGCCAATGTTGCCTAATTCTAAGTGACCCGGTCAAATATGAAAACACCTCCTCAAGCAGACAGCAACCAACTGCTGTTGGGTGCTTATAGTATTTAAGCCTACCGTGCACCAATATTTTTTCGCGAAAAATCACTAACTCTATAGACACACGACACCGCAACGCTTTGTTATTACGGAAAAACTAAAATGTGGATATGATATAAAACCAATTACAAAATACTCGCTAAGAGTATCTGCTATAGGCTGTCCACGGTAAAGTGAGCACTTATCCCTTTCAGTCATTTTTTATCCTTTAACCACCTTTCTAATTAAATAATGCAATGTCAGTAATAGACGCATGTGTGTATTCCACCGAACTCGGAAGTTAACGTCTAATGCTAAAATGAAATACATTTATTGACTATTATTCCAAACTAGAGGGCCTTCAAAAGCGTTCACTTTACCGTGAATAGCATTTAACGTCCTGCAGAGGCGGGCAGGGTAAAGTGACCTCTATGGTGAAAGTAAATTTAAAGAGTCTACTCAAAGCCAAACAAAAATAGAATAACACCCTCCATACAATATCCAGTAGATATTGTACAAACAACAAAAATATTATATTTAAAGTATTGCGGATTAATATATTTTTTTATCGAATTCTAAATTTGTTTATTAAACGGATACTTTGCCCGGCCAGTAGATAGAATACGAGAGTTCTGGCGCAGATGTAAGGTGTCGGATTTCGGAACCGTCCGCCATCTTGGTATGCGCTGCCAGAAGACATGTTGGTCGGTGCCATCAGCCATATTGGTAGGCTTCACAGCCAGGACTCGATGCCATGTTGGATGATCTTTAACCGTGACCCTTACCTCAAAATTTCCCTTTTCTCCTGAAAAACATTAAAAATTCCTAGAATTTCTCACAAAATTTCCCTCCAAATCTGCAAAATTTCCTGCAAAAAGTTTCCTTATCCAAAACTTTTATGAGTCACTCAGTCTAAAAATAGAATGACCTTTTTTCAAGAATGTTCCAGTTCATGCACTGTCATTCCACCTCGACATCTTGTTTCTAGAGGTGGCATGGGTGCCAGTAAAAGTTTAAATGATGTGTACATAAAATATATGTACGGAAATAGTTATTTCCCAAAATGTTATAGGCATGGGTATGTCTACACGAGAGGTATATGTTTGTTTGTTTGTTAACTCCTGCAGCAGGCATGTTAGCAAGACACTGAAAACAACTTGTCATTGTTTTTTATCACTACAACCAGTGCTTTGAATTTTTTATTAATATAAATTAGAAACAGAATAGGCACAGGTATGTGTATAAGACCTCAGACCAGGAAGTTGGAATGCAGCCATGAGTAGGTAATAATCCTAGAAATAAAAGAATCATATACTGATAAAAAAAATTATAAAATAAATTTTTGTTTGTACAGTATAATACATTTTTCTTGTAGTTAGTTTTTTACAAAATCATCTTCTGTCCACTCGCCACTCGTTTTTTTCCATCTTCTTAAGACTAGCAGACACTTGCTGTAAAAAAAACACATTACTATTTATCCATGATTGCATCATTGTCTATCCAACTATTTTTTTTAATCTGGAAACCCCATTCAACGAACGTAGAATTTATTGCCTTAACATTTCGAAACTTTTTCTACAATATAAGTGTCGAGAGATTTTGTGGGGGTTTATTTCCTCACTATAACAGCCACCCCGAATAACTTGGCCATCCAGGTCTTCGAGACAGTAGGTACGGGGTTCATAACGTCGAATTTTGACAACTCTGACATGGCATAGCGCTCTCCACACAGTAAAAGTGCATGCGTTCTCCCTGTGGCGAGCATTACCATAAGCTTCCAGTATTTTGGTCTCAACAACACCTTCCAATGACACATCTACCACAGACCAGGAAGTCGGAGCAAGTCCTTGCCTACAAACTTCAGTGATTAATCCTGACTATATATATTTTTTTTTTATAAACATACCGTGATTTTTTTTCATATAGAGTACCCAAATGAGAAACAGTATGTAATATTTATTTACGAAGCACTTGTAAAAAAATTTCTTTGCACTTTTACATATGAATAATTGTCAGTAAAAAAGTTATTTTACTTGTCTGTGTATGAATAAAGGGGTAGCTAAATCTTAGAAATAAAAACACACTAAGTAATTTTATTTATAAGTCAAATTTATTTAAACAATTACTTATTATAGATATTTATTGTTGAACAATAATGCATTTAATAGTTTCTTCAGTGATGGTCTTCGGGTGGAAGTCCTGTGTTGTCCTCGCCTATACTGCACTGGTTCCTTGCACGAGGCCTAAAACCAAGCTCATGCATGGAGTTCCCGGACGTTGGAACCGGGACTACGCAACATACACGTGCAGAGGCACTATGCAGATTTATGTTTTCCTTTATATATAATTTAAAATAAATTAATTTGAAATATCAGAATTTTCAGTTTTTTAAACTTTTCTCGACTGCCTTGCAAGTGGATATTACGAAGGTGGTTTACAACGTTGTTGACATTAAAACCACATCACCTAAAAAAAAATATAAGTGGACAAAGGAATGCACAGAAAGACGACAGCCAAAGAAGAAGAGTAAAGTAGATAGATAGAAGAAAAAAGATAATTTGGGGATAGTGTATCAATGAAGAAGAAAAGCAAGTACGATGCTTCCACCAGTAACCAGTAACTGCAGGGGATATGTGACTGAAATGAATACCATTTCACATTCACAACTCAGGCTATGTGTTGAAACCCCCAGGAAATAGCTATAAACCCCAGGTCGGAGGCTCAACATAGACGACGAATCCATGTACATGAGAAAAATTGTGGAAGTTACATAGTAGTAACGTCAGATAAAACTGAAACAATGCTGCAGGATATATTGGCGACACACCTGACAAGACGATTCCTTGCACGGGCTGCAGTTTGCTGCTGGAAAAAACCACTTAAATGCTATAACATTCAACAATTTAAATTTAGACATTTCGATCGATTGCGAGAAAAAATATAGATGCAGTAATGGAATGACTTCTGCTTCAACATGACTGGGGAGAGGTATTTGCATTTCATGATCTTTATCTCAATAAAAAATAATTTAATTACTCTTTATAACCTTAGGTTAGAGTATGCACACAGTCATCCATTAATTGTCTTTTATCATCCATCCAGGACAATGCTAGCTTATTACTGATCTCGGTATATACCTGATTATGACGTGATCTGGTAGTATTTACATGAACTCTTATTTGTGTTTGTTGCAATTATACATTCTTGTAATCATTTAATGTTAACTTTTTTTATGTTAGATTTCTGGAAGCCTTTTGGTAGTTTTTCTAATGCGTTTGTAGCTATATAATTTAGCCCTCAGACCAGCAAATTCATACTTATAGTTCCCACCACACACATCCTTAAATTTACCCACCATTTTCTAGTTAGTGGGCGAGGAGAATGGGTGAGTTAGGGGATAGGCACTCATGTCAAATTGCATCTTGAATGCTGGGTTTGAGGCTAAGTCTTGGTAAAAGTACATCGTCTCGATTTCATAAATAAAGCTGTCGGTGTCCATATATGTCAACTGAATATTTTCATTATATTTCTTCATCATTACATTATAGTGGAAGCGATACATCAAGGTCTTTGATAAGTCTAGTACTTCAAATCCTGCATAGATGGGCTTGTCAAACTGAATGCTTTCTTTGATAATTTTCATCAATGATAGGTTTTCATCTTAAATTTTCCTGTCCTTGAAATACGGTTTTGCAATAAGTTTTTTTTTTAATTCTCTTGCACTCGCATACCAATTCCATGTTTTGCCTCTTCTTTTATTTTACATCAGCTTACCAAATGTTGAACTGTTGGCAATCTTGAAGAAATATTTCACAAAGTCATTAGCAGCAGCTTGGTGATTATCGGCATTCATAGTATTCATACCAATGTAAGGTTTCAACAATGCCTTTTGATTATACTGCAAAACTCGACGAATCTTCTTTATTTATAGACTGTGCTCAACAGCTTGTTTCAAACTTACATAACGCACTATATAATTGTTCTCATCTGCCAGAGTCGTCATTAACTTGGTCTGCATGATCCCATGCGGAGGGTACTCATTGATGGGGAGAAGTGGTAAATCTTTATGGTCTTTGTGTAGACTGGCGTGGTACTGTACATCCACCTCCAGCATGTAGCCGACATGGCCACTGTCTGGCACAGCCATCACATCCAGGTTGGTGCTCACCCGTTGAAATCCATAATATGGAAGGGGTAACGACATCACCCAACCATACAAATTGTTGGCATTTATAAACTGGAGGAGGTACGTTGACAGTTTCTCTGCATCATGTTTGGCAGAAGCATGTCTGTTATTTGCTGTACAAATGATGTTTAATATACTGAGCTGTGCTGCCCTAGATATCAGCCTCGATGCATAGGTACATGTCATAGTCGGTAAGCAGTTCTAATTCCACCTTTGTCTTTTTCAACTAGGCATCAAAAGAGAACCCGGCGACACTCACATAATGACCACAATCGAAGTCATATATTTTTAGACACGGCCCCCGGAAATTCTCAAAAACGTCAGTGAGAAGCAAGATGTCTGTCTTCAGGTAGATGTCAGAATATTCTCCCAGTGTGCAACATCTAAATTTCCTCCATGCATTTTTTACATGGGCATATTCCTCGTCATTAATATCACTGCTAGTGAGTCGGTTGTGGAAGGCTTCCTTATCAGGCAGCTCCATCTCTTCTAACTTCTCCCACGAGTCAACATAGTCATAAGGAAAGATACCCTTTCTTACAACTAGCCCCATTTCTTTAGTGCTGAAAAATTTCTTCTTAGTTTGAAATTCGGAGGCAGGCAGGTTCTGCGCGAGGGTAGCAAGACTGGCAGACACGAATCTGTATGTATATATGTATTGAATACTGAATTTGTCCCCAATCGACTTACTGAACGTTATTAATTTTTCCTCTGAGTTTGGGACGATGAAAATATCTTTGGTGTCATATGCGAGTTCTTTTATGATGAAATGTTCATCATAGCCAAGATTATGGAAAATTACTGGTAATTTTTTAGGGTGACAACGATGCATATTGCATTCATTGCTGGCAGGACCAATATAGTTGCCGGTAAGGTGGTCATGGTCGTGGACTTCGGGTTCTTCTTGCAGGATGTGGAGCAGTAACAGCAAGTGTTGGTCAGATCATATGCAGACCTTTCATTAAGTGTTAGCGGTCTCATTGGTTCTGATGCACTACATATCACCTTAACCTCTTCAACGATTTTTACAATGTCTGTCATTAAGTTTTTTCTCTTCTGTATATAATAGACTTTGCATTCAAACCTGATGTTTTTGATGCTGGTATAACACTGTTGTCTACACAGATGTAAATTCCATAACTGTATCGCTCATATTTCTGGTAGGCCATTGTGTATGATTGCTTGGGGTCATGTTCACGTGACGTAACAGGCTTCAGTATGGCTTCAAAATCCGCATTTATCACTATTGAAAGATTAGTCATATTATGATAATTCTTAAATTTCATAACTGGAGGCATGTTGTTCGATGTTGACTGAGGCATCTCTGTTGTTGCAGGGGCATGAGGTTAACAATATTTCAAGTGGTGCCCAAAAGTTTCCTTTCCAGGGAGGCCAGTAGTGCACGGAACATCATGATATTAGGTGAAGCACCTTTTTGAAATTCCAGTTTCTTTCTTTTTACGAAAATATTAATACACTAAATTGGATTCGAACCTGGTTTAATGTNATATTATGATAATTCTTAAATTTCATAACTGGAGGCATGTTGTTCGATGTTGACTGAGGCATCTCTGTTGTTGCAGGAGCATGAGGTTAACAATATTTCAAGTGGTGCCCAAAAGTTTCCTTTCCAGGGAGGCCAGTAGTGCACGGAACATCATGATATTAGGTGAAGCACCTTTTTGAAATTCCAGTTTCTTTCTTTTTACGAAAATATTATAAACACTAAATTGGATTCGAACCTGGTTTAATGAAGGTGAATAGTAATGATATTACATGGCTCGTGGAAACACTATGTGATTAAATGCATTGGTTGAAACCTACCTTTTTTTAAATTATTAATTCATACAGCTTTGCTTTGAAAGAATCTGCAATATTGTATCTCATATCCGTACAATTTTTAGTAAGTACAGAACTTCGCAGGGCGAGGCCCCAGCCCCAGCATTCTTGCAAGAAGAGGCCGAAAGGTATGTATGCGCACATCTTCGCATATCGTAAACTAAACGTTCGTTCTAGTATTTTTCCTCCTTTAAAAGAACGTGTTTTCTATCCGCTCATCAGTTTAACTAACAGGCAACACGCAGTAGTTTTTAACGGAGCTGTCAAAGCCGCTGGTTGAAGAGTATCGCTTGACTGGTTCCACCAAAGTTTTATTCCGAACACATCTCCAAGTACTCGAAATTCATCTAAAGTTCCCAGCACTGGAAACAAAGTTTATTCAAAATATTGCGCACAAGTATTGAGCAACTGTAATAAATGTTTGAACCTTTTATTTTTACAAGTACTATTAACCATTGACCCTTTTTGAGATACCTGAACAAGTTTTAACTCGAAGCTGAAATTACACTGAAGAGCCAAAAAAACTGGTATAGGCGCGCGTATACAAATAACAGAGGTATGGAACCAATCAGAGTAACGCGATGCGGCCGGCAGCTAGATCGGTTACTGCTGCTACAATGGCAGCTTTATCAAGATTTGAGTGAGTTTGAACGTGGTGTTATAGTCGGTGCACGAGAGATGGGACATAGCATCTCCGAGGTAGCGATAACATTTGGATGTTCGCGTACGACCATTTCACGAGCGTACCGTGAACATCGGGAATCCGGTAAAACATCACATCTTCGACATCGCTGCGGCCGGAAAAAGGTCGTGAAAGAACGGGATAAACGACGACTGACGAGAATCATTAAACGTGGCAGACGTGCAACCCTTTCTCAAATCGGCGCAGATTGTATTTGTGGACTGCCCTGAAGGATTCATGGTGTGAATTGCCTCCTGCATACCTTCAGGCATTAGTCGAGTCCATGCCACGTCGTCTCGCGGCACTTCTGTGTGTTCGGGGGGGCCCTACACGATATTAGGCAGNGCATTAGTCGAGTCCATGCCACGTCGTCTCGCGGCACTTCTGTGTGTTCGGGGGGGCCCTACACGATATTAGGCAGTTGTGCCAGTTTTTTTTGCTTTTCAGTGTATGAAGTTATCATTATAACAAATATTTTAGAAATTTTCTGATTCTTACACTTAGGATATCCACGAATGAAAAACAAAAAGCAAAGTAAATATATGCATTATTCACAAATGTTCACCTAATACTTTATTTAAACGTTAGAAATGAAGCTATTATATCTCCTTCGTTGCCAACTTTGCTGGACACATGCCAGTCAGTTTGTCCGTTAAAATATATGGATGGAGGTAGGAGCAGTGACTTCTTTCTAAGGTTTATTTANGCATTAGTCGAGTCCATGCCACGTCGTCTCGCGGCACTTCTGTGTGTTCGGGGGGGCCCTACACGATATTAGGCAGGTGTGCCAGTTTTTTTTGCTTTTCAGTGTATGAAGTTATCATTAAAACAAATATTTTAGAAATTTTCTGATTCTTACACTTAGGATATCCACGAATGAAAAACAAAAAGCAAAGTAAATATATGCATTATTCACAAATGTTCACCTAATACTTTATTTAAACGTTAGAAATGAAGCTATTATATCTCCTTCGTTGCCAACTTTGCTGGGCACATGCCAGTCAGTTTGTCCGTTAAAATATATGGATGGAGGTAGGAGCAGTGACTTCTTTCTAAGGTTTATTTAGAAAGTGCTCAGTTAATCGTGAGCGGTCTATATAGTCAATTCGCGGTTTCTTCACACTTTTTTTTTTTAAATCAAACGTTTGAAAAATCACCTCTTGTATGATTTGCTTGTTTGTTTTCTATATCAATCATGTTTCACAAGCGTTTTATACTTGTGATAACATAAAAGTACCTAATTTTTTTGTTAGATTGAACTTCTAGTTACATTTTATCTATGAAACATAAATTTTGATCTATAATTAATATGAATGAAAACAGGGAGAAAGTAAGTGTGTTGGTAATGCCTGGTAAGAAATAGTTCTTACGCGAAATATTATTACACTAAGCGCGCACGAATGTGGTGTGCAGTCACTTTGGTGTAATTTTCTAGACTCGGTTTAGCTTTGTTTCCACGAGGCAGAGGAATATCCTGGAAGAAGAACTTTAGTAGGGCTTTAGAAAAGTTGAAAGTAACTCTGAATGGACTATACAGATGCGTTATGTATATAATTCTAAGGGGTATTGAAATTTCGCGAAATTATTTCACGACAAGTTATATTTTTCAACACTGTAGGGTCGTTTACCTATCTTCATTGACCGAATTACTTTTTTGACACGTGTTAACTGTCTGCACACGAATCACGTAGGAGCCGTGCCGATGTGACCGAATTCTGAGTGGCCCGGTAAAATACGAAAACGCCTTCTCAAGCAGACAGCAACCAAAGGCAATAGACAAACTGATGTTGGGTGCTTATAGTATTGAAGTCTACCGTGTACTCACATTTTATCGTGAAATATCACTAGCTCTATTGATGGCTTCTGGTGTTGCAAATAATAATTTTTTTTTGGATGCGTGCTGTACTCAAACTGGCAAACAACTTGTTTTGTTATGAGCGAAGAGCGAGTGAGAGATTTGGGAGGCGGCAAACATCAAGGCCTTGAGAGCCTACGAGGGCGAAGTGAGTATGGAGTACCGTCGGAATGAAGGGGTCAGGGGGAAACTGGAGATCCTCGAGAAAACACGCCGACCAGCTGCATCGTCCTGCACGACTCCCACATGCAGAAAGACGGGGATCGGGCCCGGTTCGCCTTGGGTGGGAGGCGAGCAGTGTAACCCTTGTTTCGCTATCACAACCAATAAGCTTCGTGTTCGGCGATCAGTGATATGAACCAGTCATAACGCAGAGCAGCAACACGGTCTACCAATCAGTAACCCACAGGAAGCTCACCGGGCGCTGAGTCTCGCAGAGTACAACACTGGTCAAGTACAACATTCCCGTGCAACAGGCATGAAAGGACTAGCTTAAGGACACAGGATTTTCGCGAAAAGATTTCACGACCAGTTGAACCTCACAACACTACAACTCAGAACCACATCCGTGGTCGGCTGATCTAGGTGTTACGCGAGTTAGGTGTCTGCACGCCAATCACAGACGTACAGTATCCGAGTGATTCTGATTGGCCAGTCAAGTAAGGAAAACGTTTCCTCGCAGACACACGCCGCCAATAAGCAGAAGAAAACTGCTGGTGTGCGAAATTCGGGTGTCGCTAGGCCAGCTTCTCTGGGATGTCTGCAAAATGTGTAACCTCAAAACCTATAATAAACGTTTTCGGCACTAGAACTGTCTTGGGTGTACAAGAGGAAGCTTTGTGGGTGTTTAGGGCGGAGAGGGGTGTGGTTGCGGCGGAGCCCGTGGCAGCCTCCCGCCTGGCGCCAGGGCAATGGGGCGTAGCGCCAGGGACCTCCCACGTCGTGCTCGCACAATTAGCGGCCGGCGACTGGTGACGAAGACGCACCCCCCTGGGGGCTTCCTGTCGCGAACATCCGGGGTCTCCGCACCGGGACAGCTGGTCCCCACGGAAGCCTCTCCACAACCCTCCAGCAAGCGAGGCGCGACACACAGCCTCCGCACTGCACGGCTGGAGCAGTTTCTCATGTCCACAGTCTACTCGGCGTATCCAAGCACGTTTTGAATCAAACATTTCTGAAAAGCACTTCATAGCTAGAGACCTGAAGAATTAGCGTATTCATTTCGGGTCAAACTATAATTAAAAGAGTCGTACCTTTATTTCACTTTCGTAATTGGCAATTGCGTTGTTTGGCACCACATGGAAAAATCGCGCCGATTATTAAGATGCAACGAAACGCAGGCCAAATCATTGCCTTCCGCTGTGACAGTAAGTGGCCAATGCTCATTTGATATTTGCTTGATTGTACATATAACTGAGGAGTCTAGACTACCCATGTATTACGTGTTTGCTTGTTTCCTAAATATATGTCGTGCATGTCAAGCGTTTTATACTCCTGTTAACATAGAAATATTTAATTTTAGTTTTAACTATTACTTATATTTAGGGCCATGTATTTTTTCGCGAAAATATTTATGCTCATGCTATATTTCAATATCCTACGTCCACACCCAAAACTTCCTTTGGTTTTTGGCCGCGCGTCTACGTGATAAGACATGTTCTTATTATTTGACTGGGCCAATCAGAATAAAGTACTCCGTTACTGACCGCCCATGATTCGCGGGCGAAAACGTGCCATTTAAACATTTAAAATCATCCAACCGCGAAAGTGTATTTGAACTAAAGTGTTTTGTTGTATTACTGGTCTTGGTCTATCTATCTTTCTATATATATATATATAT